>KK116124.1:947913-997542 GCA_000611955.2 Stegodyphus mimosarum
CCTTAGGTGGGCCCACGTGTGCTTTGCCATATAACATAAACTAACTATGAAATTAAATATGAAAATACGCATTATATTGTGCTCGCTTCATTTACACATGATTTTATTCAACATTCGCATAGCATTCAAAACCACGGTTTCTTGAACGACATCATTGAAGTAGAGACTAACCATATTTAGTATAGTATTGAGTTAGTTTGTTAACTAATTATCACAAAGTATGCCAAGTCTCTTAGAAATCTATATTTTCATATGGGGTTTCTTCAGTCACCGGGAGGCAAATTTCGGATGAAACTACCATCCATTATAGCCCAGTCTGTGATCGAATAGCCTAAGTACCAAGCACGGATATTTCGTCATGGATTCTGTTTCTAGTAATTGAAGGTTTCGTTTGGTAGGTCACGGCGACGAACGTGAAGGCTATGTGCCTAAGGAAAGGGATGCCGTATGGAGAAATTTCTAAGGGAAACTGGCTCGCATGCATGTTACACTTGGTGAAAATCACGAAACCGACCATGTAGCCAGTCCGTTTGTCGGGATTTGAACCTGGATAGAACTTCCAATGTTCAGAGATAAGCAGACTGGGAGTTGAAAGTTTGGTTCACATGATCGCGGTAAAGCACGCTACAATTATTTGCTTAAAGGATGGCATGCCTCCACTGGAGGGACTGCACATCGACTTATGCAATGCAGAGCAGCAAGCTCCTTTCAATCAGTAAATACGTGAAACATAAGCCAAGACAACGTACTAAAAATATAGAAACCGCGCAAGTAGATGCCCAATGGATACATAAAACGCACGTAAGTGACTTGCAAGATGGAAATGGGTTATACGCAAGTAAGGTATCACTACAAATGTATACACTATGTGGAAACTATCATTTGTCCCAACAAGTGCACAACATGAACGTGGCATAGTTGCATAACAATCTGATTTGTAATGAATGATACATAGCACGTAAGTAATATGCAACGGATTCGCAATAACTGATTCGTATGCCTGTAGTATGCAATCGATATGCAAAAACTGATGTGTATGTAACTGCTGTATAATATTTATAAGTATCGGTAAATAACTGCTATGTAATACGTTGTAAGGTATATTATATTAATATTTATTTATAAATAGCTGCTATGTAAGATGCTCTAAGGTATATTGCAATAGTATATATATATATAATCAGCAAGTAACCAACGTGCAATACGTAAGTGCGTATAATATGTAAGTGTATGTATAACGTATGAAATGCGTAAAATATGCAAGTGTATAATTAGAGTACGTTTAACGATTAAGTGTATGTTAAATTCCCATTAAGTTTATGTTCACTAACTATCAACTGCTCACTGTATGTAAGTATATGTTGAAAGAAACATATTATATAAGTACATGTTTAATTGTAATAATTGTACTATAATCAATTGTATTTTACAAGGCAGATGTAAAGCATTAACACACGTCATCCTACTTCCATTTTTTTTTGCAATAAACTCCCAGTGCGATCCTTGTTTGGCGCCGGAAGGGTGTTGGCCTAGCCATTTGCGGGGTCCGGACTACATCCGAATAGTTTGTGAAAGCCGCCCGGGTGTCTGGATTCTGCTCTCACCTGTCACTTATCTTCGTGGAGGGTCGTCCGGCCGGTGTAGTGGTTAGTGACGATGACTACCGAACATATGGGCCCAGACTCGAATCTTGGATGTTTAGGTATGGATGTTTGTTAGCGTATAGTGTCTGGTAAGGAGGCACTCAAAATGCATCGAATAATGAAAGTCAAATACACTCAAATACCGAAAGTCCTATCTGGAGGTTGATGGTACCGGGAGACGGGTGGTAGACCCTCAGAACGTCACACCCCTCAGGATGTTCTCCTTCAAAGTTGGACGGAACTGCACAATTATTGCTGTAGCACGATACCTGGACGACCAATACTGAAATTCTGGTGTCTTACCATTTCTACCTGTACCTGCCTTAGTTGAAGACTTTCTAAGAGAAACTGGCTAGTATCCAACTAACGCATGGGGAAAACCACTAAAATGCTTTTGAAGCCAACTTGTTCACTTGGAATCGAAGCCAAAGAGAAATACCAGTGCTCAGCGAATTTACCGCTCAACCACTGGTGGACTAGCAGTTGAAGAAAGTGACTACATAAGATTTTTTTCACACGTAGCCACAAGAACAAGCTTAAACTCAATAAATGCAAATTCTACTCTAAAGCATGCTTTACCGTCAGCAGAGAGCTCCAATGTACTTCATCATTATCAAATGACCCAAAAACAGTCGAGTCGTAACTTTAGAGCAAACCTTTCCAAATGGGTCAGTATTGACGCCTGAGGGGGTGGATGAAATTTTAAGGGGAGTCGGTGATGATCAAGAAGTCGCAAGCACGAATATACATCGGCAATGGATCGGCATAATCAAAATCACATTATTAACAAAACAAAATTACTACAGTAAAGCGTCGTTAACACGAATCTCAAGAAGCCGAAAAGTCAAGAGTTCGTGTTAAAAAAATACTGGGGATTCAAATTTCATTTTTGGAATAGTTTTCTCTGCACATTAACCAATTACAGGATACAGTTATATAAGTACTACAATGTATTATGTATGTTGTCATTGAAAACACTATAGTACTACATTAATTACGGTACTGTAACTTGGAAAAAAATGCACTTACAGATAATTTTTTGGTGACGCATTCCTATATATTGAGCTGTCGCAGACTGGAACGAAAATGCCTGGTAACATCACGGTCAACTATACTCATGGCTTCCGCACAACTAACGGTCTATTCAAGTGTTACAGCAAAACATTCATAGTGCCCAAGGCATATGAGACTGGCGGGTGGGCGGGATGATTAAGTCCTCCTCACTTTCTTTTAACGAATTTTCTTTCAACTCAGACGCAACTGCGTGCTACGCTATGGCACTTGTCAGCTTTATTCCGAGGGTACGACTTATGAAAAGATCGTAAAAAAGTTTAGTTTCGTCCACACTATAGGCATCGCACGAGGCATACTTTTCTCGCTTGGTCAAATTCATGCAATCAGTGGTTTAATTCTTCTTTGCCAACTTTATTTCCTTCATTTGAAAAAATCAAGCGCTCTTTTGAAACGGTCAGCCAACCAGCGGCTTAACTGCAATCTCCAATCTCTAAGTTTTTGCAATCTCATTTGCTTTTGACCGAATTACAGATCTACTTAAAGGTACACTAGAAGCTCGCGTATGATTGAACCGTTTCTAGAATTAAAGTTTCGACATTTTCGTACTTAGCACTGTTAAATCGTTTAGATTCCGATGCAGCAGGATTAAGAATTGTTTCCAAGTTCTGTGGATAAGGTAGATTTGGCAATTCCATACTTTTCGGCAATTGTATTTTTCTTCAATACACCATTGTCTGCTTACTCTGAGATTTTTAGTTTTGTTTTCAGATCTTTGCCTGTCTTCTTTCTCTTGGCCATGAATCATTCACGATCTTACTGGCTGAAGTTTAGCGTTAGTTGTCGCGTCCTGAAAGCTACCAGAGAGCAGTCTACAGGTCTGTCGAACAGTGCCGCTGCAACTTTCGGAGAATAAAGACATGTTGGAGTGCACTGAAAGTTTACATGTAACTAAACTACAGTCCATTTAAATTTTAACTGGACTTATTCATTTTGTATGCTGTGTCCTACTGAGATGTGGGAATTGGACAAAATTCTAATTCGCCCTGGTGACAATGGAAGAAGATGAAAGGTAGGTAATGTTGCCTTACTAATTCGGAATTATTCGAGATTTAACATTAGTTGTACTAGATAACTTTTAAAGAATAAAAAAGTACATCCGAACACAGAGTTGTATTTTCTGATTGAAGCTCATTGTTAACGCGATTGAAACTCATTGTTGATGCCATGATCACGACTGTCGAGCAATGTTACTCGTGCTGGTTATGCTTTATAGAATATTTTCTCCCTCCTGCATACCTTCGTATTTTAACGGTAGCACACTCGGCGCATATTCAAGAGATCCAAGTTCGAGTCTCGGCGAGGGCGTTGCTCGTGTTTTATGTTTCCTACTTCAAAATAACTAACACTACAGTGGCGCCGCCCAAACTAAAAGGTGGTGGATGATGATTTGTCACCACCAAGATTTGGCAACTGGGTCTCCTAATCAACAGCCAAAGGGGAATTTATAGAGTATTTTCTCACTCCTTTCTGCATGCTTCGTGGTGTAACGGTAGCAGACTCGGCGCGTATTCAAGAGGACCAGTTTCGCTTTCCGGCGAGAGCAGTGCTCATTTTTTATGTCTTCTACATCAAAATAATCTAATGACTCTACAAGTGTATTCTGTGAAGTTTTCTATGAAACGGAAGGAACATTTCTGAAGGCAGCTCTAGCAGAGAAACAACAGAAAAAAATATGGAAAACTTTGAAAGTTTGTGTTAAATTAAAATTTCTGATAGTGCAACGGACTAAAAACTGTTAGTAGTTCGTGCTAACGAAAAATCGTGTTAACCGATGAAACTTCCTACAAAGACAAAAGTATAGCACTCTTACGAGTTTCCTATAATCTGCAGCCCACCAGCAGCTACCGTTCGAATACCAGTGCTGGTATTCGAACTAATCGCTGAAGTCTGGTTAGTTCGAATACCAGCGAACGGGCTGGCTGCATGGCAGTCTTTCTGAGTTTCCCCATGTGCAATGTATATACGAGCCAATTGTCCACAGAAAGTTCTCCACGAAGGCATCCCTTCCCGTAAGCTGATAGCCTTTGAGTGCTTTGCCGAAATTAAATAAACCAAACCAAAACTATAATCTGCGTAATCACACCTTAAAAATATTCGTTTAGATTTTCAAAAGATTTCAATATTATCTTGTGAAAAAAATTAGAGAATCCATACAGACTGGAATGCATAAAAAGAAAAACGCTTACGTAATTATCCTTTATACAGCCTGTTCGTTTAATATAAATATTAAGCGGTAGATGGCAGCACCATCATAAATTGTTCAAGTGGCAGTTCTTAGCTGAGTTAATATTAAATGCTATTGAATTACATACACAATGCTTTCAGAAGGCATTAAAAATAAATGCATATTGAAAGCAATACTAGACTGTAGTTTTCAAAACTATCCTGAAGTTAGCGATGCTTCTCCATGTGGAACCTTTTCCTTAAATTCCATGGAACATGTGAGAAAATCAGTTGGAGAAAAGCTTTCTTCCATGACCAGCTATCTTCAGATAAGTTACTGATTCCACTGCTGAAGTATGACGTCCTTTTGCGTATGCACTAGTATAGCCACTTCCACCATAGCTTCGCTAATGGCTTTGCAACCTCTCCACCTTCTCATCTGAATTCTATGGACTTCAACTTCTCCTACCTGCCTCATTGTTCCTTCAACACTGGAGAAAGAAACAGTACTTAGATGGAGATTGGGTCTCCGGCTCAGGCGATCGTACAAACAAATTTTTAGTTCATCGAGTCGGAGAAAAGAGTAAGAAAACATGATACGTCTTTGAAAGCTTTTAAAATCAAATTTATGTAGGAATGGAACAAATGGAACATCCTTACATGGAAAAATTAGTTGAATTAATGCCATAGGGCATAAAAAGTATATTTTAGCTAAAGAATATCCAACGACATACTCAATGATACATTATTTTCGTATTTTTATTAAATATAACCTTTTTATTCACAGTGTTGGAATACTTATGTGAGTTCGTTTTCAGAGCTTTTTAACTGCATTACTACTTAAAAAAATAATAATAATAAATAAATAAAATAAAAATCAGAAAGCTTTCAGATTTTACATTACGCCCAAATGGGCGTTTTTTTTAACGTTTTGTGTGTTACTTTTATTTATTAAACAATATGTTCTTTGCACTTAAAGCATAAAAATTCAATTTAACAGCAATATCGCAAAATGATTTTTAAATGAGCATATCTTTAGAATTTCCTACACACAGTCTCACGCGCTGCAGATAAAAATGTTTTTTTCTGTACAACGTTGCCCTGGCCCGCTTTGAAATCCTTGAGTTTGTTCATCAAAAGTTCGTTAAAGTTTTACAAAATATGAAATCGTTAATAAACCAAATTTCAAATTTGGGCTTGCAGATGCCTATATTCGCAGCAGGATGACGGCATTCAAAATTCGATGGCTTTAGGTACCGTCGTTTTATCACAATGCGAGAAACATACATACATTTATGCACATTCTTCATTATTTAATTTCTTTAAATATAATACAGGGCTGCAATATTTTGTGGCAACAGTTTGAAAAGTGATACAGACTTTTAATATTTCCGACGCAAAATCGCAAAACGAAAACAATAGTCCTTCAGGGACAAAGCCCCTTTGGACTAATAAATAAAATAAAAATCAGAAAGCTTTCAGATTTTACATTACGCCCAAATGGGCGTTTTTTAACGTTTTGTGTGTTACTTTATTTATTAAACAATATGTTCTTTGCACTTAAACCATAAAAATTCAATTTAACAGCAATATCGCAAAATGATTTTAAAATGAGCATATCGTTAGAATTTCCGATACACGGTCTCGTGCGCTGGAGATAATTTTTTTTTCTTTCCGTACAGTGTTGCCATCCCTCGCTTCGTAATCGTTGATTTTGTTAATCCAAAATTCTTTAATGTCTGACAAAATATGAAATAGATAATAAAACAAATTCCAAAGTACGACTTCCAGATGCCCATATTCGATGAAGATGATGTTATTCAAAATTGAATGGCTTTAGATACCGTTGTTTTATCACATTACGAGAAACATATATACTATGCAGATTCTTCATTATTTAATTTCTTTAAAGATAATACAGGGCTGTAATATTTGGTGGGGGTAAGGCCCTTTAGGCTAAAAACCTAAAAGCGTTTTGAATAATTTTTTTTCAAAACAAGAAGATTTTAAAATACATATGATCAATCTTATACGTGCAAGAAAAAATGAAATCATTTTGCTAATATTTAGTAACTGATAATTGCACATAAAACTGAGAAGCGCAAGTGTCTGAAAACAAGCGTGAGCCAGTGTCACATTTGAGCGCAACTGAATCAAAATTTATATGAACAAACAATCGAAATCAAATTTAGTAGCTATTAAACCTTAAATGCTATACACAAATTTTCTAAAGGACGGTTTAATTGTTGAACATTACAATGCAATGAAAATATATTAAGAACACTTACGTCGCTCAGCACAAACAATTCCATTAACATAAAAACATAATCGCAATGGTCTGTATCACTCTAAACTACATATTACACTACACATGGTACGAAAGCATTTATAAATATGCGCTGATACTTCCGGTTTTAGAATTCTTAAACGAGAAAATCCTAGTGAATAAACAATTCTAAATTTTCAGGAACTTACAATAAACCAAACGCTGTCCCGTGAACTATAGAATGAAACGTTTTAAATGTCATTGGCTCTACTGTTGTGTTGATTCAGCTGGATCATTAACTTTTCTACGTTTTTTACAGAGCGGCAGAGTTGTAGGAAACCTCATTCTAAAAGCCTGTTTCACAGAAATAAATTCAAGAGGTCTAGGAATTCGCAATATCGGGTTCTTTATGATGAAAAGCATACATCAGCGGTGGCCGAACTTCATGACAGTGGAGGCCGCATTTTAAGATTCAGGAAATTTCCGTTACTTGGCGAATAGCCACATTTAGATTTTCCAAGAGCTATAATTATGTATTTAAATTGTTTTAAAGCCATAAAACATATTTTGAGGAAAAGATACATTTTAAGTAAATAAACAGAGAATTTTGCGTTTTGTATATAATTACTGTAGTTATATATAAATAAGTTTTATTTCTCCTACTCTGTATTCAGGAAATGCTGTCTTCGATCTGCAGATTTCAGACTCTTATAAGATAAAAATGAGTATTCTTTTTCCAAACAGAAAGCCCCTTTCATTTCCAATTGCTGACTGGTTTTGGCAGAAGTAGACTGAAACCGCAAGAAAAAATCATAATAATTTTTGGCAGTACAGTAAGGTAAAAACCTTTCATTTGCGTAAGGAATAAGTCTTATTTGAAAGCAGGTCCAGTGATTTTTTTTAACTCACACATTCTACAGAGGCTGTTCGTATATTTTTTAGACGATTTTGCTTTGCTATTAAAAAAAATAAAATAAAAAAATTATCGTTCGCTCGGAATTTTTTTTAACTGCAGCTGTATGTTTGAAAGTGTAATTTATCGTCTGCTACTTGACAGTTACGCTATCGTTCAAAATGGCGCTCTTAAAGAAGCAGTTATGGAAGGCTATCTTTGTGCTCTTTCCAAAGAAAATTATTGATATCTAGTTATTATAAATATCTACGGAAGCCATGCTTTTTCGTTATCTAATATTACGATATTGTCATCAAGAAAAGAAAGAAACGTCAAAGTTTAGCTTCAAGTGAAAAAATTTTCCAAATACATATCCAAGGAAGAAACGGAATGTTTCATACGTTGAAACGGTAAGATCTTTAATACTAAAAGAAAATCCGCTAAGTCAAAGCACAACTGCAAAATCACTAAAATGCTTAAACAAAGTATTAAGCTGATTTTAATCTTAGAAAGGCGAAAAAACATTATGTGCATCGTCTTTATCTACGAGATATCGTTGAACGCAGAACGAGAAACGTTTATCCGGAAAAAAATGGAAAAATGTTGTCAGAATAGATGAACCTCGGGTGTATTTGAATGACTGCAATGAAAAGAGATCCATTTATTATCATCAAAGAGGAGAAAAAAAAATCTTAAAACATGGTACAATGAATCTAAAGAAATATTTTCAAATGGATTTATGATTGTTTCTGGTTTTTCATATAACGACAAATAAAAAATAGAGTGCAAAAAATGTTCAGATCAACTTCGCATATTATTAGGAGCGTATTTTATACTCAGTTTTCGAACATTAAATACGTTCTGTTTACCCATAGTGTCAATCAATCAGTGGAAATGTATCAAGACAAAGCAAGCGGCCACACAACGAATTCCATTGAAAATTTTCGGGGGGGGGGGAAGAACAAGTTTTCTTCTTCTTTTCTATCAAGGCTATACTGTTCACTCATATCCCAACTAAATCTTGGGCGTCTGGACTGTTAAAAAGTGGATCGTCCAAACTTCGACTTACAACCCTCCTTGGATTTTTGAAAACTGTGCAGGAGGAATGGGATAACATGCCTCTCCTGATACTACAAAATACTTTATTCTCTTGGAAATTAAGGTGCAGAAAGAGAGTGAAGAATAAGGGTTAACAAATAGAACATTCAAAGCGCAAAAGGTTTAGGTAAAATATTTCAGTAAATATTATGAAAATCGTCTAAAAATATGCGAACAGCCTCTGTATGCTGGAAATCATTAAATAAGTGAAGCGGGACCGTGTGCTCTACAGTAACCTTCCTTAAGATAAAAAAGGAACGCAAGTTGAGTGGTGTAACAACAGGGTGCCTAGGACAGAGTCCTTACCCCCAATCGAACGAAATACGCATTTCGAATAAATTCTAACAAATAACTAAACTAAAAATACGATAATAAACAGATTTGTAAATATATAGTATTATTGTTATTATAACATTTTCTTGGTATAACTAGAATAGATTCACTTTTATCCAAAAATTATTTTAGGTTAATATATAAATTTTGACTGAATAAAGGCAAGCTCCTATTAACGCAAAGTAGTGCATAAAATTGCAAAACTGAAAGTGCCGCTCACAGATTTATTCCAAACGGATGCAGAAAATGACAAAAAGCCGAATCGAGTTGATGACAGGTAGTCCTGAAAACACAGGTATATGCAAAAACTAACAAGAAATTGCGAATCTTAGGTGCGTAATAAGTGTAGATACAATTATAAGAATAAATATAAAAATAAATGCAAAGTATTACATAAAAATATACAATAGAGAAAGCACAATGCAGAGAAAACAAACATTATATAGTAACGTTGCAGATACGGGGAATATATGATCCAGGGCTGTCCAACTTCAAGTGGCCTAAGGGCCACTTTAAGAAAATGCGGTTTGGAGGGCCGCATTATAAAATATACAACTTTATCAGTGAGTTTTTAAAGGTATGGTACATATACAAAAAAAAAAAAAAGCGTTTGTATTATTGTTTTTATTTATTCAAAAAATACCAAATTACAAAAACGTTAGTGGGAAATTGGGAGATGTTGGTTTTCGCTAACTAATCGCTAACTTTCGCTAACTAATATTAACTTTAATATTTGTTGTTGATAAACGAAGCAATGAGTTAATGACTTATCAGAGCGGGAACATCTAAATTTTGACTTTATAAATTTCATGTTAGAAAGCTGCTTTCGCAAAGATTAAAAACTGAAATCTCACTTCCGATTATTTTAAAGTCCCTAAATCGATTTTTGAATTCTTTATGTCAATGTATTTTATGTGAGGTAAACATGAAACTTCCTCAAAAATCTTTAATTTCTTCAAAATGCTCTTGATAAAAATGAAAAATCATTTTTTTTTCTAATGAAGACTTGAAAAGCTTGATTTTATTCTTAAACCCATCTATGTATCCAAATAAGTTGGCAATAGTCTGCTGTTTTACTTGTAGCTTCAAATTCAGCTCGTTAAGGTGAGATATCAGGTCTGTTAAAAATGCAAGGCCTGCTAAAAAGCGTGCACCTACCATTTGATTTTCCATTTCCATAGTGTCGGACTTCACTTCTTCTTAAAGGAAAATAGAAATCTCCTTGCGTAGAGTGAAGAACGGTTGCAAACAGTTTTTGCCGCCTAACCGACGAGCATCGGTGCTCAGTAAGAAGTCCCCATATGTAACATTTACTTCAGTTAAGAAGTCACGAAACTTTCTGTGAGTCAAAGCATGATTTTCCCCTCTGATAATATTAGTTACTTTAACAACCACTTTCACGGCAGTAATTTGAGGTGAGGATTGAACAATACAGTGTATCAAAGAACAGTTGATGTTGTTTTGTTTCAAGAATTCTGAAAATCCGATTTCAGTTCCTATCATACCTCTGGCTCCATCAGTGACAATACAGAAATATTTATCGAATCCTCCGTAGTCTGGCACCCCCTTATTTACAGCTTCAAAAATATCCGTACCCTTGGTTATACTATGGAGAGGAATAAGATCAATCATCTCCTCTGCTACATTGAAATCCTTTTGAATAGTTCGGATAAAAATTAACCAGCTGGCTAATGTCGGACGTATCATTGATTCCATACAGGCATAGCGAAAAATATTTACATTTTTCAACCGTGTTATGCAAAGTTTTGGATACATATTGATTAATATGATCCACCCGTCTTGCAATTGTTTAATGCGACACTCAGACTGTTCCGAATTTTTCGGCAATTTTTGTTTCATTGAATTGTTTTACCATTTTGATTGCACAATTTTTATTTTTTAGAAGCACTCCATCACTAAAAGGTTTCTTCGCTCTGAAAATTTCCAGCGCTACTTCGTATGAAGCGCGGCAATACTACACTTGTCATCAGTGCCAGATGTTTTGAAAAAATTTGTTTGTTGTTTCAGTTTTTTCTTATATTCGGTAATGGCTGCCTTTCTTGACTCCCCTGTATATTGCTGGAACGTTTTCACATGTAACGTAGTGTAGTGTCGTTTCATATTATATTCCTTGAAAATCGATAGTACTTACATACGAACAATGCACTAAAGTTTATTATTGTCGTTTGTGATTAAATAGCCTGATTCCCAACGGTCGTTATAAACTCGATGTTCGTTCGTTATTTTTCTCTTCTGCGAGGACATATTTCACCGAGTATTCCACTCAAAAATGATTTAGATTTGCTAGAACAAAATGACTACAAGTAATTATTAACGACTGCCTGTCTACCAGCAGAAAGGCTCTCGCCAAACTCTTTGCACTTGTCTGTTGCCATAGAAACGAGCCCTAACTCATTTTTCATAGGGGTGTCTTGAAGAATTACTTTTCAGTCTGCCATCCTGGCGCACTGAATGACAAATTGGCGATATTATTTTTTTATTTTAGTTTCAAATAAAATGCTCGTCGACCCTTTTTTTTTTTTTGCATCTAGTTCTCGAAACTGAACATTCAAAGCGATTTCTTCATTCTCTGAATAACGTTCAGTTATTTTTTTTATTTTATAATTTTTAAAACACCAACAATAAATTAACAGAAAATAAGGTGGCGGGCGGAATGCGGCAAGTGGGCCTTATGTTGGACAGCCCTTGTCTAATTTATATGTTGGTTCAGAATAGCCATTGGTCTTTGACAATCCATAGGATCATTAATATGGTTACGAATTTTGTACTTACATAGCTAATGCTAGTAGAATTAATTAAAATTGTTTTAATTCTCCCTGCAATGCAGCACGAGACGAATTTTAAGAAAAAGCTACGCCGGGAAAGTAAAAATATAAGAGCATACGCATATTTAACATTTAATAAATGAATATCTCTTCAATTTGGATTGAAATTGAATAAATGTAATTGACTACTGCGTTAGCTGTAACCGTAATTCCATCCTCTTATTGGTTTCCAGAAATTTCGAGAAGCAGAAAATGCTAGAACTATCTCGCGCGACGGATTGAAAGTTATAAAAAAAAACAGAGAGAAAACATCTCAGCTCATATCTTAGTAGTTGAAGCCAGAAGGAAAGATATCATCCAAGATCCATCCAACATCTCAGCTCAGTAGTTGTTTAGTTAGCTACTGTTGCGAATTCGCAGTGAGATCGGATTAGCTTTCTCTTTTATAATATGCTGTGAATTGAGTTCCATTTAACGTATTTGCATTCTACTGATTATTACTGCCTGATATCGTGAACAATTGTACGAGTATCTCCCAGGAAAATTCCAGCGGTTTGTTATATTTCTTGTGATAAGAATAAATTTTATTAACTTTTTATCGTGGACTTGTGCCTTCAATCTATTACGAACGAGTACGCACGCAACAATATTATAATTACAAATACTAATAGCAGGGTTGTCGATAAGCTTTTGTTTTGCAAAAACGTTTCTAGCCATACGACGATGATAAGTTCTCAATTGATCTACCTGCTATTCTTCTTGAATCCTGTTATTTCTCACATACGAAGGTGATTTCGTGATTTGCCTCAGAACGCAGACACTTGAAAAACAGAGTGGCGCATTCCGTCCGATGTTGCCGTCGAAACGTTAGGTTGAGAGTTATGTATCTAACAACAGAAAGAATTAAAATTATTTAAATAATCATACATAATAAAATCATTTTTCAAAAACAAAATGCAAAATTAAATTGTATTTTAATATTTAACAGCCATAAATAATGTTTAAAACGTTAGATTAAATTTATAGATATTAAAACGAATTACTTTCAAAGTAAGGTAACGCCTACATCATCCACAATATAAAATATCATAAGCAATAAAATTTTTATTTCAAATAAAAATGCAAAATTAAACTGATTTTTAGTATTTAGAAACCATAAATAATATTTAAAACACGGAATTTATGCATAATAAAACGCATTATTTTTTAAATAAAATGACAACAAAGTATCGGTTACCATAAATAACTTGTCCAGCAATGGGTTTACCATAAGTCGTATCGCTCGCCAAAAAAATCGCCAAAATCCGTGCAACCATCTACCAAAATAGCACCAGAAATTCAAAAGCAAAGAAAATGCGTGTGATGTAATGACACGCATGGTGACGCGTGTGTGTTATTCCGTGAAAAAATTAATATTTTACGCTTTACTGACCGATAATATACTTTGAAATATTTTAATTTGGGCAGTGGCAACACATTTCTCTTAAATAGACGAGGTTTTTATTAAATTCGAGACAAATTAATATAATTGCGTTTTCCCAAGTGGCAACGCAATTTTTTTATATAGCCGAGTATTCTGATTAAATTTGAGACATATATATCTTACGCCTCTGCAGAGTGGCAATGCAAAGCTTTCAGATCGCCGAGTTTTTAATCAGAAGTTCGTTAAATTCGCGTAAAATGTATGCATATTTATTTTCTTTGGGGGAGGGGGTAAAAAGCAGACGTCGACCTTTCCCAGGACCCAAAAAAGAATTACAGACAGTTTGGTGGTAACGATAGCTATAGTAGTGACTGAGTTTATCGCGAACAAACAAACAAATACACAAGCATACTTATTTATATACGTTGATATACGTCATGGTTACAGGTGCAGATACCTATACAAAAATATTTGTAGTGAAATAATTACATTGCACGTGATATACGTGACGTCACCACTGGTCTAAGGTACAGAACGTGTCATGAAAGAAGTAAATTGAATAGAAAGTGGGACAAATGACCCATCAAAATGCTCGGAAAAATTTGATCAGTTCCATAACAAAAGTACCTAAATTCTAAAAGAGAATGAGTGCGTTCATAAAGACCAGTACTCTGACGGGCTGAGACGATGAAAGTCCTTTTCAGTCCATGAAGTGAGAGTTCAAAAGAGCACTGTTCAAAGTACATAGAGTTGTATTAAAAGCATTAGAGTTGCATTGCGTAAACAGTACATACAGTTTTGGTATGGAGGAGGACATAATAAAGTAATCTCCTATGTTGGAAGTAACGTCATAGTCATGGTATCAGTCTAAGTACAAAAAACACATAAAATTACAAAACTGAGAACTGATGCTCTCTCCGGTCTTCTATAGTTTTCCCCAGCCGTAGGGAAATTTCCAGCACCTTTGATTTCTCGAAATTACTGAAGGCATATACGGTTACATATAAGTTGTATAAGCTACATATAAGGAACGGATATGGTTACAGTTACATATAGGCGAGTTTTGACGATTTCTCGCGAAATTTTGGGACAAAAAATAGTTGCCAATACTATCGCCATCTTGGCGATATCAAGCCAATTTAACGAGATGGCCATTTACCTCAATGTTAGCCGTTCATGTTACGTTATATTATTTTAACTTTTTAGGTTTTTTAGAAATCTTTTAGGTTTTTTTCACTTTTTAGGCTTTCTAAAGATATTTTAGTTAACATTTTGCATAAATATAATTGAAAGAACCAATGAGGGACAAACGAACACTTTATGAAAATTTAAACACTGACTGAAAATTGCTGCAGTCATGATAACTTGGGAAACGGTTCTTAAAATAACAATTATAATAATTAATATTTTACCTAAGCTCAAGTATTAATTTATTTGCGTTTCATAAGAAAAAGTATTACAACCATCAACGTCTGTATATCCAACACATGAAAATGAAAGACTGCATAAATTATTTAATAAATGTGATTAAAAATATTTCATACAAGAAATATTGACAATAACCTAACAAACGATATACGACAGCAATAATAATAATAAAAATAATTAAAAAAATGAACTATGCAGTATTTGGAAATGTAAATACTAAAAGAAATGTAACAGAACTACTATTCCAATTAAGAAAATTAGTTAGTGTTTTTTAAATAAGCTATTAGAAGTGCAATAATTACAGATTACAATATTTAGTAGTTACGCTCTTATTTCTTAACACCATTTCCTTCGAACATACGTAAATGTATATACTTATTTTTAGTACTAATTTTAGTTTCTACATTTTAGATAATTGCAGATTACCATGATCATTTTATATACTTTTTACAACCAATAACCCTTCTTTGCATACCGCATGGTTTTGAATAATACACACAATAACTTAACCTGTTCGCCGTCAAACAGCATGTCATAAAATCTCTCTGGTGTTTAATTAATCCCTTGTTATCAAATACACTCTCACAAAAAAAAGTGTATGCACTCAGAAAGAATTCAACCACGACTACGAAACTCGGCAATGGTATAGTGTTTGATTATGTAAACAAATGATCAGGAAATTGGGCAAAACAAAAGCGTTTTATTTAAGAATAGCAAGACAAAGAATGTGAAAATCAGTAGGTGGTAAAGCCACTTCTGGCATCTATACAAGCCGATACTTGGTTGGGAATGGTGTCTCTTAAGTTGTCGATATTCCTCTGCGGTAAACTGTGTCACAAATGAAGTAACTGGTCAGCGAGTATTTGTACACAGATGAATTTGCCTGCCCAACATGTCCCAACCATGTTCGATAGGTCTGCTAGGTCTCCAGACCAGTCGAGGACATTAACGCGTCGAAGGCATTGTTGAGAAAGTCGTGCTGTATATGGCCGAGTGTTGTTCTGCTAGCATAGGCAGCACGACCGGCTACAAAATGTCGTCAACGTGCTTGCGACAGGAGGACAATTGATGAACGGCTGACCCAGCTTCTCTCCCCTAGACTGTCACACCTTGTGTTCTGGCTGTCTGCTGCTCAGTAATAAATGGTACATCGGCACGCTCATCTCTTCGTCTCCAGACACTTACGCGGCGGTCCTCAGCATTAAGAGAAAAGCGTAATTCGTCGCTGAAGATTGCATTTCTCCAATCGGACGCTGTCCGTCTTGAGCATGAACGGCACCATGCAAGACGACACTGCTGATGGTGGAATGTCAATGGCAAACATGTTAAAGGACGTCGCGATCTGAGTCACCTAGTCTTCTGCAAATCGTATTCTTGAATTCACGAGATCCATGCGAGTTGTCAAATAGCGTCGAATAGGTGATAGCGTAACTGTTGATGCGACTTAGCAGCTCTTCTAACTGCCTATCATTTCGCACAGTGGTGTCCCGGGGACGTTCCGAGCCACTACGGGGCTGACTGTGCCTTAGTTCAGCCACTGGTTCCAAGAAGGGGTAACTACAGTATCGCTTCGATCAATACGCCGGCCGATCCTCTGTTCGACCGACCGACCTCTTTTGGCCCTCTGATGAGATCTCTGTCAAAGTCTGACAACTGTTAGTAACGCCGACGAGTAATCCTTAAAAGCATCTTTCGTTGCATTGTCGTGTAAAGAAGTTATCACATGTAGCGACGGTCCCTGCTAGACGGGACTTTCCTGAGAAACGAGATTCTGTTAACACTGGTTTAAACGGGAGGATTCCTAAAAAAAACAGCTCCGCTGGAAGCGAAGTCCCGCCTAGCAACAGAAACGATGTACCAGCTACACGGAATTTTTTGAAACCTCGCCGAAAATGTTTCGGCTGCAGCTCTGTCCCGGGTATAGATCAACCAATAACAGAAAGTTCTGCTTCTGAAGGATCACATGATCCCAAGCTGAGAGATAATGGATTACTCTTTGCTGTTCAAGTCTTTGTAGTCAGTGAAAATGGTAACCTAGCTACGTAGGTTTCGTGGAAATGTGTGGATTCTGGGAATTGTCCCTTTCGACGTCCAGTCCCTCATAGACGAAACGTATGTGATAGAGACATAAAGAACCCTTAATGCAGTTGTAAATACTCGTCACTCGCCGCATCTGCCTTATACATCCTACCAGCTGCGCAGACGCGTGTTGCATCGCGTCACAATGCTGACTGGCGCTGCAAGTTTAATCATTTACACAATTCACGAAAATATATTTGCGTGTTGCGTTTCGTAGTTGTGGCTCAGTTTTTTCTGTGTATAATTTTTTGCAACAGAATGTATATCAAATTAAGCAACGAAAACAGAATTATACTTTGATATATTAATAAAAATCGCATATTCAACATTCATAATTACAGTGGTCATTTTTTATCGTATCTTAACACATTCTTCTTTATGGAATAATCATGACGATTTCATTCAAACAATACATTTTCTAAAATCTTTTTAAATTTATTTTATACTGCACAGAAAATCTTTAAATAACATACACATTAGCATACGTTTACGTGCATTAAAAAACTATTCTTCGCTAAATAGCACACGATGAAATTCGCCCCCCCCCTTCCTGCTATCACAAATATGTGCAAAAATTAAGCTATAAAAACAGAATATATACTCATGTCCATAAATTAAGGATAATTCGGAGTCACGCGGAAATCGAACTTTAAAATAAATATATCACCTGTAAAATCACTGCACACATCTTCAAGAATCATATGCAAATTTCAGGAAGTAACCAGATGACACCGATGATAGTTCACAATGACGAGAGTGTAAGAGAGTGATATATAAGGAATACAGGCAAAGAAGTAAAATTGTTCGCAGGCGCTTTATAAGCATTTCAGTGCAATAACCGAATAGTTATGACACAAAGGACGCATTTGGATGATTTTTTACGTGGTAGAATTATCGGCCGTCTGGAATGTGGGCGTACCCAACTGGAAGTATCAGACGAACTTGGAATTGCCCAGAGTGTCATCTCCAGGCTTTGGCAACGATTCCAAGATGATGGTAATGTGAGTAGACGTTACAGCACAGGTCACCCCAGAGTTACAACGCCGAATGAGGACCGGTATTTGGCAGTTACTGCCAAAAGAAACAGGCGGAGCATAGCCTCAGACCTGTCTCGTCAGCTCTCTTCAGCCACTAGTACGACAATTTCAAGGCAGACCGTGTACAGACGTTTAGGGCAGATTGGTCTAAATGCTCGTAGACCTGTCAGATGCGTTTCACTTACTGCAACTCACTGTCGCCTGCGATTAGCCTAGAGTAGAGAGCATGCATTGTGGACACCGCAACAGTGGGCTTGCGTGATGTTTTCCGACGAGTCGAGGTTTAGCTTGCAGTCTGATTCTCGTCGGACTTTCATATGGAGAGCTCCAGGTACCCATTACTACCAAGAAAACATCATTGAACGACACCGTTACGGTGGTGCAGGAGTGCTCGTTTGAGGTGGAATTATTCTGGGTTCCAGAACTGACCTGCATGTTCAAATTGGAACCATGACAAGCCAAATCAATCGGGACGTCATTCTGGAACAACATGCACGCTTGTTTCGGGGCGCCATGGGCGCATAATTTGTGTTTATGGATGACAACGCCCGTCCTCACCGTGCAAACATCGTAAGCGAATGCCTTCAATCGGAGGATATCACCCGTATGGACTGGCCAGCATTCTCACCGGACTTGAATCCACTAGAGCACGTGTGGGACATGCTTGGCCGACGAGATGCAGCCCGTCAACCTCCTCCTACATGTCTACCGGAACTTCGGAGAGCATTGTTTTTTGAGTGGTGTAATATCCCCCAAGATCAGATCGATAATTGGATACTCAGCATGCCTAGGCGTTGTACGGACTGTATTGCATCGTGTGAGAGGCATACAATGTATTAAAAATCATACCAACCATGTAATATTGGTTTCTTGTAAATAGGTTTTTTTTGTAATTTGCTCCAGGGTGAAAAAATCGCTAATTTTTTTAATAATATCAAACATATAGCATTTTTTTTGCTCTTTACCTTTTGTTTCATAAATAAGCTTTATAAATAAGTTAAATTTGCTTTGCTTCTAACTCTTCCTTTGCCTGATTTTGCATTATCCTTAATTTATGGACATGAGTGTACTTTGGTAGTAGAAAAACTAAATTCAAACATTTATATTATGTTTATGACTTAACAAACAAACACATATAACCGATTTTTCAATGTCAACAAACTATGCAGAACTTGAAGTTGCAAATACTATAAGAAAAATAATAAAACTGCATTTTATAACTAACATAATAGAAATATTTTTCATTTATTTATTTATTAATTTTTAAGTTTTTGTTCATTTGAAGCAGAAAACTTATACTACCTGCTAAGACTATTGTATAATTGTTTAAACAAATATTTGCAAATGTATTTAGCATTTTGATGACAACATTGAGTCACAACTGCAAGACCGGCATATTTCATTGCCATGTAATCCACTATTAATTGTATACATTTTAAAAAGTGAAGAATTAAAAAAATGCAGATTTTGGCATTTTTGAAAATATGTTTCAGGTCTTTTTGATGTAAGTATTCTAAAAATGGAATAACTATGGATTACTTCTTAAGAAAACCTCTATTTACTGTACCTAAATGTTTGCATTTAGCTTTGGTTTCTGCCGTTAGGATCGTGGAAAATTATCGTAATCTTCTACTTTAATCAATAAATTATCCAACCTTAGCAATTTTTCTTTCCGGATTATACTCTGATGTTTAAAAGAACGTACACAGTAACCATTTGCATATATTAAAACTTGCTGTTCATTCGTCGATGCATTTAAACTCACTCCACTTAGAATATCGTCAAAGAGAGAAAGATCACATGTCACTAAAGTTGCTGCGGCAGAGCGGTAAGATCGCTGAAAAATTGTAGTTCCGACCAGGGTCCGATTCCATTCGAACGGGCTGGCGGTATGGGTGTTTCAGTGGTTTTCCTCTTGTGTAACGAGTATACGAGCCAGCTTTACTTGGGAAGGTCCTTTGCAAAGGCATCCCTCCCCTTAGGTAGATAACTCGAGTGCTTTGCCATAATAAACTAAAACAAACCACGAAATTTCTTACACAAGTCATTTCACCAAAAAGGAATTTAATTGGGGCATTTCTTAACATGTCTGAATGTCGTATCATTCTCTAAAATGTCTTGTGCAGTCAATGAAATGTACTAGGTGATGTTTGACGATACAACCTAAATCGAGATTCTAAACAATCAGTTTGAAATTTACTTATTAGTACATATTGCGCTCCATGCTTACTTACAGATAAAAAAAAACATTTTATAGTATGTATCAAAGCAAGAAATGTCTCTTGAACATCTAGAAAGTGGTTTTAATTTTATATTCTGCCATGCTTCCAGCCACAATATAAAATTCTCCGAAAAACTGGAACATTCATCTGATACTGATTCCAAAACACAAAAGTTTGGGTTAGCTATAAATAGTCCTTCTTTTGGATGCTTAAACATTCATTGTCTCACCACTTTTTGACAAATTTTGTAAAAGTTGCAGTGATCTCCCCATTTAAGAAAAATAATAGGGTGAAGTGAAAAAGGGAAAAAATTTTTTTTTTCAAATTTTATTATTTCCTGACCCAACAAATGGTTCTGTTCGATGAGAAAAACACAGTAAAAAATTAAAGCTCAATCGCTTGCCATCTTCAGGTTCCACGTGAGGGAAATAAAAAATCAATGTTAATATTAGCAAAAACATCAAACTATTTTTTACAACATTTTTGTTTGCTGACCCAACTTATGTTTGTAATTGGTAAAAAAAATCTCAGTAAAAACGTTTCAGCTTCATCATTCGTCATCTTCACGAAGAGAACCAAAGAAATTCATCTTAATGTCGAACTTCGTAAATACATTCCGGGACTTGATTCGATTGCGTATGAATCCATCAATGGCTTCTACTATACATCTTGCCAATGGCGCTTCCGTCACCAGTCTCACATGCCTCTCATCTACTTCCGAATGGCAAGAGAACTTTCCTATTTCAAACTGAGAATTGCTTCAAATCAATCTTATTTTTTTATAGCTCAGGTTCCAAGGTAGCCGGTACTTTCAGGAGATTGCCCCAGCGAATCATAAAAATACTCCTCTATTTTGAAATTTAATTTGAGACTTGTTGTATTTTCCCCTTCCACTCAGTTTTTCCTGCTTTCAGTCTTCTTCTCATGCCAAGTTCATGCATAGTGCTCATTAATCTTCCCATGCTTTCAGAGTGAGCAAAATAACAGCTCCTCTGAATAACTTTTTGAACGATTGCCTTAAAATTTTCTGGCAAGAATGAACTTTTCTTGATCATTCCGTGAACATGACGTGCTCCATGTGTTGCACTCGGAATTTTTTCTTATTTCAAACCAGGATGGCGCATCAACTTTCATAATATATTCGGCTGGTAGCTTCAAGTCGTCTGTTGGTTTGGCGGTTGACACATAAAGGCGAAGAATTCTGTTGGCTGTAGTGAGCCATCTTGAGTGGACTATCTTCCTAGGACTCCTGTTTACTAGGTCTGAAGGGGGCTTCTTCGAGGATACTGCCTTGAAAATATCAAGGATGTATTTTGGGTCAGTACTGAGTCAATTTCGGATAGATCAACTGGAATAGGGACACAACCTGTCACGAGAAGGTTTTCACATGCTTTTCCTATTGTTCAAGAAAACTGTTGTGGCCCAGATGTATTTCCATCAATCTTCTGAAAGAGATGACTAAGAGGCAATTCATTGGTGTGCAATCAATGCAATTTATAACCAACAAATATCTCAAAAAGATCCACTGCTAGTTGACGCCATCTTAGACCAACATAAACAATGACTGATGAAATACACAGAACAAAAAACTAATTATTATAACTAACGAACCAAGTCATTGAAAGGTCATGGAGCCATGTGATAGCTTAATATAATCAATAAGAAAGAACCAATAATCAGATTAGAACCCGTTCTGCATCTAGTAGCATATTTTGGCATTAAATTTGATTGGTGTGGAAAGCAATTTCTTGCGATAACAATGGCGTTTTGACAAAGAAATTCATGAAAAAAAATATAAAACTGTCAGAAAAGTCATTATAGACATTCACTTGAGGCGTGGAACCTCTAGATGTCAATATTTTGCGCTGAAATTTGAACACAATTTGTTCTAGCCCATTTGGAACCATATAATGACTCGGGCAATTATGAACTGAAAAAAAAAAGTGCTTTCGCTCCATCCTACTATACCAGCTGATATTAGTTGTTTCATCAAAAGTCTTTTAGGATAAACTGACATTTAGTTTTTCAACCTTCTTACAATGCGATGTTTTAAATTTAGTTTATACCATATCTTTGTAAATAAGTCTCTTTCAACGTTCAATACGTTTCACAAAAGAGAAAAATCAGCTTTTGATATTTCCTATAGATTTTCGAATTTAGGAAAAATAAATATTTTCTCCAAATTATTTTGATTTAACCAATTACTGCGAACAGATTTTGATATAGTAAGAAACAAATCATACATCACAAATAATTTGTGGATTCGTCTACACATCAAACTCTGCAAAGACGGCAACTTAAGAGCATATTTCCATTGATTATATTATTGTCTGATATCAAACACTCAACACTGAAGCCAGCATCATTTAGAATGAATTATTGTCACTTCTTCATTGATTTCATTTTCAGCGAAACTAGAAGAAAATTTTTTTATCTTTGTATGTTGTTTTTGGTTTTATGTGAATTTAATCAATGAGAAGATTCACAATGCGTTCTTTGGTTGACAGTGCATTTACATTTACTTTTAACATAAGTAATATCGTTTATGTCAGTCATTGTTTGATTGAATTTCAAACATTTTTCGGACGACTTCATTTGCTCCAAAATAAACTGACCATCATTATATTCCTGTACATCATCCCCTTTTTACTTCCTCGTACTAAGTAAAAGAAGTATTGTAATTGCAAAAATTTCAGGTATCTTATTTCAACGAAAATAGCCATGTTGACACTCTCGAATACATTTTTTTTTTTTGCATGACATCTGTAAGTATGGATTCCCACCGGTGTTGACTGGGGGCAATTCCCGGCGTTCTGACTACGACCTGTACCTAGACAGACTCGGCTCATGGGGTAAATAATCAGTCTTCACACTGACTAGAACTATCGTTTATTTGGTGGTAGGTTCAGGCTCGGCAAGAGACCGTACTGGTATTACATTGTCTACCCCTTTACTGGAGGAACGTTACGTGGTGAGATATCAAAGGTTGTCCTTGGGGTTTGGCTACCCTTGGTTAGCACTGGGGGACAGAAGAATAAGACGCGCGTTGCACTGTATCTCGATTCTTGCCCAGGCACGGGAAGTTCGGGGTTGATTTGGTCAACGCGTAAGCGTGGAGTACCGCTTCGACTCGGGGCTGTTCCGTGACGGAACGTTAGAAGAGCAGTTATCTATTCTGTTTTGCGGCGGAGCTCCTGGGCTCAAGCCCGCCACTCCTTTGCAACACTGAATTATGTTGTACTTATGTTACGGTTAAGTTTTTTATGCTTTTAGTTATTCTGCATACAATAGTTATATAATTATCAACAATTTAAAAGTAGTTTAAACAGTATTAAGCCCAATGAAACCACCACTTATTTAGATTTGAAACTCTTAGTAGAATGGTGAATTAAGTCAGTTTGTGCATCAACTTTCCACCACCAAAAGTCAATTTTCAGTTTTGTTCTTCCTGTTCGTTGCTTGTTTTCGCATACAAACTCTAATTGTAAAAATTGTCTTTTTAGTCAGCATGGCCTTCTTCTTTCTCGGAGGTCACGGCTCTACAGAGAAATTTTTATTCGAGAAAGACTTCTTTATTTACTTGTTTAGTTGAGTACAACAAAGCACACAAAAGCTATCTACCTGAGAGACACCCAAGTAGAGGACTTCCTAGAAGAACAGGCTCGAATACACACTATTCGAGAAAGGAAATTTTAATGTAGGACTACGTTACTCCATACTGGTCTGACGGGAAAGCAAAAATTAACTCATTAACTGCCAATTTTCTTTTTCTCAATTTACATTTATTTCTTGGTGTCTAGATTGACAAAAAGACTAGAAATTGGAATATAGATGGAATCTGCTATGAGCCCCAAAAGGGGATCGACACTCAAATAGCCCTCACCGGAAAATAAAATTCACATTGACAATAAATATTTAGAAAATATATTCTAAAATCATTCGAAAATACAGCAGTAGACAGTAGTTGGGAATGATGTATATAATAATATGATATATAACATTTTGAAAATGTTGAAATCTTGAAACTCATAAAAATCTTACTTCTCACAAATAATACTCTCCAGCTCATTTAACAACTACTACTCAAAAGCTTGAGAAAGGTTTAAACAAAAAAGTAACCAATGTTGCCAATCTAATTAAAGTTACCAAATGGGAATGTTTATATTTTCGAAACTAGAAATACATCATTAGATAGATGAAATAGTGCATTAGCAGACACACACAAAAAAAAGTTTAAAAATTGGACGAAGGATACACGCACAGTACGGCGTCAAAAATAGACAAATTTTTGTCAAGTAAAAAAACCTGCACATGCGCGACCACCTGCGAGTGGCAAGGTCATCTGGCAGACAGTCATGCGTTGACAGACAGTGTGTTAGGGAGGTGTTTGCTGTATTTTATTTCGTAAAGGTAGTAGTGTTGCGATTTATAGAAATTTGATTAGTGTAGCAGATTGTGTACCAATGGAATTTAGTCTTATGCAGTAGAAGAGAATACAGGATTTAGAAGCAGGCTATATTTGTATGACTGGTATAATTGTTAATGGACAGTCAAGATTTATTCTAGCCCCCTATACACTACACGACACTAGCCACCCATAGTTCTGGACAAATAGTTCCGATCGATATCGGAACATCCAGGGTGTCTTGAACATGCTGCAGAATGGAAGTAAAAGTGGCTTGCGGGTGCACTACTGCTTACTGGTGGATGACTCGATACACGCGTGCTGATGTCACTCTGGCTGCACCGGGCACCACTCAAACTTCACACATTTCCTTGTTCCAACCATCCTCGCCACAGCCAGTGTACTGTGGACATGTCCAGGTGTGTGTCAGCTGAGATTTGCCACATGAACGAACCTACAGTTTTTGGTCCAATCACCATGCTCCTCGTAAAATCGTATCTACTGGAACTGCCACTGTTGACGACTATCTGTCATTCTCTGCTATTACATGCGTCCTCCGAGATAAAAAGAAATTTTCTATGATGACTTCCCTAGCACATAGCGTCATGAAAATTGAACTTCTGTGAGTTTCTTCTGTTATTACAAGTATCTTCTTCAACGTGTGCTGAACAGCTGCGCATTTCACATCATTCGCATAACTCGGTGACGTGTTTCTACGTTGAATTTTGTACAATTTTCTGGGCACTCCTTCTTGGTGTCGCATTTTCAGTGCTGGGCAGTGTATATTCATCCAACTGTTAATTCGGGAGATTTGAAGATATTCTTGTTTAGTGCATTGATGAAATATTCTGAGACTACTTTACGAATTGATGAAAGATTTACTGCATGTTCATGTTATTATTATGATGGAGATTTCGATGTAGACGTCAAATGAAATGAAAAGGTACCTGATTTTATGAAACATCATTTCAATCTTGATATGGTGTCAAGTAACTACTCAAGTACACTTGGCAATGCATTTATAGACTTGACATTTATTAGGAATACAATTGCAGACATCTTAAATTCTTAATTTTAAATTGTCCTTAATTCAATAATCTTAAAAATGTACGATATTCATATACCTCAAATACATAATGAAGAGCTTAGTTTCAAAGAGTTGTTAAATAAATTGGGAGATTGAACTGTTATTGCTTAAAAAAAAGTTTAATTTAAACTTTTATTTTTTTCAAAGCTATTTAGCATACATTCCTGAATCAAAGAGTGAAGGAAAAAAATTCAAATAGTAGCTGCATTTATACGCTTTTATTTTAAAATACAAATCACATTTTCATCATGCAAAAAATACACTGACGCATCAGATAACTGAAATTAAACGGACGACACAGCACTTTGAAATTACACACACACAGCATTTTTCTCGAAGGCAAATATACATACTATGAACAGGAAGAAATCACAGTTATCTATGAGAATAAGAATTTTTACCCAAAACTAACATAATAAATCATTAAAAAATTTTAATTTAGTTAAGAAACATGCAAGTCAAACAATCTAGTCTTCATAGTTATGAAGAAATAATTATATTTTATTACAAGGTCTATATTAATGCAATAGGAAAAATTACATTAAGCTAAACACAGTAGCATTTGTTAAACGATAATTTAGATTTCAAATTAATATAAGTAGAGGGAAACGGACAGAGAGCTTGAAAAGTTATTAAATTACAGACTTACAAAAAATTCTGAAGTTTCATTAAATATTTTTTTAGTTTTCTAAAGCAAGTTTTTAAAAGAAATATTAAATCTTGAATAAAGGTATAATTTTCATATGTACTCTGGTCTCTTCAGATAAAAAAATCCTATAAATATTCAATAATGTCTAGAAAAGCAGCAAAATATACAGCATATACACTTATTAACAATAAATCAATTATATAAAAAACAGAAATAACGTTCACATGGTGAAAAATTACAATATTTATGTCTTGCCTTGTATGTTTACTTATCAGAGAACAAAAAGTCTACAAAATTATGCAAAACTCTTAAAAATTTCACTACCGAAATACCAACATTAAATGATAGGGCATAATGGCTGCTTTTCATATGTCAATGTGACAATAAATTAACACTTAAGAGCAAATTTTAAATGAGAGATACTTTAAGTCATAAATTTACAATTCATTTAAATTTCAATTTTCTCTTTCTTTTCCCATACACAACCATATTTAAATTCACGTAAATTTTGTAACTGTTCACCCATGGCCAAATAATAACTAAAAGTTAACAAAATTTTACACAAAGCATTTTCTTGAAAGGTGTTTTTTTTTTAGAAAAAACACCCATGGCCAATAATAACTAAAAGTTAAAATTTTACACAAAGCATTTTCTTGAAAGGTGTTTTTTTAGAAAAGGGTGATTTTTTAACTTATTGTAAAACTTGCTTAATTCATTAAACAGCATTTTAATATAATTATTATAAACATTTCCCCTCAAAAAGAGCTTCTACAATAACACATATTAATCTATGGAATTCCTCATCCAAAACACAATACCTCATGTTTATTCTATTTACTTTACATTTCAGATTAATGCTGAAAATTAGAATTAAAAATACCATTTTTAATATACCTTTTGCATCTATTTTTTTATAAACAAATATCATATAATCTAAAATCAAGCTGAGATTCTTTATCTTAAGCATTTATTAACTACCAAAAAACAGAAAAATATCGGGATTTCAAAATTTTGTATAATTAGTTTTAAGTTACTTCATCCTTTTTGGAGGTCTCATCTAGTGGCTTGTCCACATATGTTTCCCAAACTGACTGCTCACCTTGAGGCCTGATGGTGGAGACCTACTAGAAATTTGTTAATATATTCCAAGAAAGTTCTGCTAATACTTCTGCACAATATTTTGTAGATTCTTATCTCCCCCCCTTTTTTTTTTGGTATGTCTAAAAAAAATCGAGAGCTCAAAGGATTAATTTAGGAAGTAAATATGTATGTATGTCCTACCTGAAGTCAAGCAACATTTCTGTATATTGTATTTCATAAACTATTTAATATAAATTTTTATGAATACATACAAAAAAAAGCAGAATTTTTAACAAAAATTCAAGATAATAAATAATCTATTTGCAATAAAATATTTTCAGTTTAATGAAAATGTGGACAAAAATTTGTTCCTTATTCTTATAGCATTAAAATTTCTTTTCATAGTAAATGTAAAAATAAATAAAATTGTTTGCAATAACAAATCATTTTATACATATGCTGCTATGCCACAACTGATAATAAAAGCTCTCAAATCAACCCTTCGAAATTACTAGACTATTGTATTACCAAAAAAAAAAAAAAAAAAAAAACACTTTCCCCTTGATCCTCAAATTTTCAGATAACTGGAAACTGTAAATATGAATATATACTGAATTTATGCAAAAATAATTACATTTAAAACTATTAAAGTTTCATATAGCATATTTAAAAACTATCTCATGAACTATATTTAATACTATTCCTTATATTTCATAAAAAATATTTTGACAGTCAAGATGTACAGCTTCTTTAATGCAAGCTCTAATGTAAAGTTCCCTTAGATAGATGATTTAATTCATGTTACAATAAATATATGAAAAGTAAGCCGATATAATAAAAAATATTTCCTCTCATTATGTATGTGAAATTACCTTCAAAAAAATTTTATGTTAAAAAAAAGAACAAAACTATGAGAAGAATTTGTCATTTCCACTGCCTTTAAAAACATACAGTGCAAAAACAAAACAACTATGTACAATTACAAAAATCCTTTTTTCTGTACATATTTTACATTACAAATAAACTGCATTTTAACAGAAATGACACTGACTTATAAGCTAATTATAAAGTAAACTATACAAGTAATAAAAAATATTCCACGAAGTCCAGAGTAACTAATTATACATTTTTCTAATATTCAGAAAAGTATAATTGGTAAATATATGCTAAGCTGCTTCACAAAGCATCTCTGACTTTAAATAACACAGATTCAGGGATTTTAACCATTTTAAGAGACTGAAAATAATAGAAAAGTTCATGCAATGTTATTAATGGACAAGTTAATACAGGTCTAGATATCAGGTATATCAATATTCAGTCAGCCATTTTTATTAGAAAAACACATTTTCACTGAATAAACATTTTTTAAATTGTTTGAGCTGAAAGCTAGTTCTTAGATATGTTGAAGCAATTTAATATATTTGAAAATAAATTTTTGATTAGAATAATTCAATATTTAGAAAATAAAAGCTGATAAAACTGAAATTTTCTGTGTAACTGAGCTGCTAAATAAAGTATTTATCGTAAACACACACTTCGGACAGTTTTATTTTTAATGCAATATTTCTTCTCTGCAATTTGTTTTATTTTTTTGTTATCACTAGATCTGGAACAAATACCTATACAATAAATTAATCTTTGCTTTATTTTCCCTTGCAAAACATGTAAATATGATAAGATTTCGTTTGAAATATTATAGCAGTAAAAAGAATTTTTTCTAATTTAAGATACAGTTACTATTTATTAAAATAAAAATGCCGAGTTTAATCATGTTTTATGTTTTCACTCCAAAATAAAATCAATTTCAAATAAGAATCTAGGCCATGAGGAGAGAAAAATTACAAGAAGCAAATATATATCCAATATTTACCTTGAATTATTTCAGTCTTTATCAATTTAGAAAGAAGAGTTTAGTTCAGTTTGCTAGAATTTAATATTCTTTTTGAAACTTGCATTGAACCAGACAAAAATTGGAGATCTCACAATACTATATCACTACCACAATAATTTAACGCACAAACTACTAAGCTACAAGTACAAGACACACATTACTTCCTTTTCCATAAAAATATATATTGACATCATAGTTAAAAATCTGCAATATTTGATTATAGTATGTGATGCAGTATATAAATATCAATCATACTAGCTCCATCTTCATATATCATGCGACCAACATTGAACGTGCCCTTAGTTAGGATACATTTATCCTCAGTGGCATTTCAATGGCTTTCAGTTTTTCTCAAAGTTAAAAAAAAAAAAAAAAAAAAAACTAGCAAAATATGCATTTATTCTTCATAATTCGTATACTTTTTTATAATTATTTTTAACTAATTATACGAAGGACAATTCAAAGACATTTCACATCCAAAGTACATTAATTTTACACTTCAAAATAAGGATTTCATTACACAAATTAATAAAAAGGAAAACATAAAAACTAGAACAAACAGTATACTGTAAAAGGTGATCATTTATATAAAGAAAGCTAAGTTATTAGAAGGCTTAGGCATAAATTATCCAAATATTCCAAGTGCTAAGGTACTTAATTAACTTTTTCAACCATTCATGACATTAAGCTAATAATTTCAAGCAATTCATGACATTTTTAAACACAAAAAATTAATTCTATTTTTTAAACCCATATATTTAAGGCATAATCTATTTTGGCCTATTTCACCATATTTTGTAAATTTAAATGTAACTTTTTATTCATTTTATAGTACTTTTGGATGTATAAAGCATACTATTTTCTTCTCACATTAACAAACAAGTAACACACGTGTGCACATACATGAATAATACAAATGAAAATTAGCATATGCCTTGACTTTCAATTACTGAAAATTAAGATCCAACGAGAGTCCAATATTTTGGCATTGAATGTGTGCACAGGTGAAATGCTATTCTTTTAATACTTTTGCCTTGTAATGATCCCACTATTAATGAGAGTATTTCTGAATTATTTAAACATTACAATTTTTTAACCATTTGATCATTTTAATTTATGATATATAGCTCAATTCAGTAAAATTTATGATTCATACGTCTCTAGAATGGCTTACTAATGAAGATGATTTTTTATTTGTTTATTTATTTTACTTTTTGTACATATTATTGCACATATTTCTTATACTTTTTTCATTCTTTATTTTTTCTGGATGCATTTTGTTAAGGTGTCACTGCATGTGTGTATATAAAGTTACAGTTAAAGTTGGGGTTAATGGAGAAATTACAGAAAATGCTATATGTATCATCACATTATTATATTATATTACTATATCATTATGTACTACAGTATAAAACATAACTTTAAAGTAGATCGAAATGCTAATAATGGACTCCAAACTACAAAAGATTTTTGTGTTGCTAGAAACACATAGTTGAAAAGGTACATGAAAAGAAATGTCTATTATCACTGGAATCTTTCAGCTATCCCCCCCCCCATTTTTGCTTTATTCAGTTCAACTTATCTCATCTTTTGTTTCAGATTCTAACAGTTATTTAAAAGTCCACCAACATATGCATGTTTTCAGAACATAAAACTCTTGCAATTTGAAATTCATTATTGGCATTCCTTTGATCTATTAAATTTATATATAGTGATAATTTGCCTAAATAAATTTTCAAGCGAAATAAGAATTCTGCATTTCAATGGCATCAGTTATTAAAGAGGTTCCGATCTGTGACCAATCATACACAAAAAGGGCAAATGTAGGCTGTTTATGTGAAGCATTATGTCCATCTCCTATATTCATAATTTATGCTGTGCCTGCTTTTCAAAGTAAAGCACATACTTCTATGAACAAAAATATATTGCTTTGAATGTTATATATATATATATATATATATATATATATTTTAGATAAACATACAAGTGAAAAAGATTTTCATACATTTATTAAAGATTTAATGAGCTGAAAAATAACGATCTTTAACTATCATTCTCAATGAGATATGTTCCCAAATTTAAAAATCTTTGGATGCTTAACTACTACAAAAAAGATTCAAGTAGCATCTTCAGACAATAACAAAATGATGACATCCAGGATCATGGAATGTTAATTTAATGCAGGGCACATAATTTTTATATGAAACATAATCATTAAGCCAATATATTTGCACTAAAATTATTTAAACAATTTAAAAGGTCTTTTGAATATTAAAATATATAATAGTAAAAATAAACTCAAATAGTAATTCATGCAAAAAATTACAACATCGATTACTTTTTAATATGATACACATATAATACTGGAAAATATATTTATATTGCTTGATATATTTATTTTCAAAGTCAGAAGCAAAAGCAAATATTACTACAACAAATATATTTGTTTTTCAATAAATTATTATTTCAAGCCAGTTTATTACTTTTTTTAACTGATAATTTCATTATAATTTTAAGTACAAAAATATTGTATTTTTTATTTTAATAATAATTTGAATTTACCACGGTAAAAATAAAAATATAACCATTTGTTTAGTTTTAGTGTCAACTCAGATTTTATCTTACTTGAAATAGTAATAGATTTTTTTTCAGACAAAATGTTTCTATTATTTAACTTTGTTGCTACAAAATATACTTTGTATTTTGTTTCACAGAAATAAAAACAAAACACATTTCTTCTTTCTTAAATAAACACATTTTGTACATTCCAACTGTAGAAACTTTAAATAAAATGGGATTAAAATAAAACCCATTAAAAAATTTAAATTTCTCCACTGGTATTATAATAATTATGCACTTAGCCTACAGAAAAAGAACAACTGTGTTATATGCATTTTTCAAATATCTGGCTGGGCTACAGTCCCAAAACAGCATCATATTTATGCTTTTGTTCTTGAAAGTGAAAAATACATTTTATATAACACTGATCTCTAATATATACTATAAATTCAAAATTTTTCAAAAACAACTAAAAAATACTGTTAAAAATTAGCACCATTGCATTCAAAATTCAGTTTTTTCACAACCTAAACATTCAATACCATATTCTTCAACCTAAAATAACTTATAAGTTACAAGGTAGGGAAAAGTTTGTATTTCACCTAATGTGTCTATTTAATCCTACCAGTCTAGTCTATCCTTATTTAATCTTCCCAGTTTATTTAAAAACACTCTTTTAAACGCATGCGAGTAAAATGTTCAAGTTTTAGAAAACATTTTAAAATTTCTATATCAAAAGCACATTTAATTTTGCATTTAATGTATATTCTTCTGAATGTTATTATTCCATAAAATATAAATTTATCAAAGATTACAGCCTTCAAATTGATCAGCTGACTAGACTATGTAAAAAGAACAGAAATTTTCATCACATTTCTTAAAAGCATATAGGCAGTACAGCACATGCATATCTTTTGCACCATTATACGTAAATTCATAGTCCAAATGGCAATGGCACATTAAAAAATGGTTAGACAGAAAAAGGTGCGAGATTCAACATAATCCAAATTGAAAAGTTGTCATTAAAAAAACTATAAAAAGTTACAGGAAATAAAATAATTATGTGCCCTACATAATTTCTCAAGTATTCTAAAGGTCTTTTGTGTATTAATCAAAATAAAACATGACTTATGCATGAAAAATGTTCAATTTTGTCCAATTTTTTTTTCATATTGGTCCTTCAATGCTGCTCACTTTCATAGTAAAATAATACACAGCTTTACAAAGTAGCCATATAAAGAGAACAAAAGCACCTATAAAAAATAAATTATTGAAAAATTAATGAAAAATATAGCTGCATATCACAAAAGAAAATCACAAATAAGACAGCAGTTTATTTAAAACTAATGAAATTTATTTAATCCATGAGAGTTTAATCTATGAATACCTATAAGCCATGTTCAACTTTGAACATAAAATTAAATTTTAATTTTCAGAAAATTCAGCATGCCTGTGTGTAAAGCTAATGCCTAGAACTTGCATATTATAACAATCACCTAAGTCGCCAGATTTTCAGAATGTGCCAAACTCTGTAAGCATGTATATAACTATTCTTCCAGCAACCATACTCATGACATTCCTTCAGTCAAGCAACATTGCATTTTCATAAGCATTCTGTTTGCTGTATTCTAACAGTTTTTATAAACAAATGATGGTATCTTTTGACTTAAAAATATATGCTTATGGAATTTGGCAGTGATGGAAGAAACTGCGACAAAATATATTTAGGAATAACAGAATTTTCTGCAACATCTCTAAAAACAATAATGAGGAGATGCATTTGGCATACAGCTAGTGTTACCTAAGGTTTGTGTGATGCTGAGTCTGCAGTTCTCACATTTTTTTTAAGAGAAAATATATCACTGCGTATGTGGGCAGGGAAAAAAAATGAAAAAAAAAATTACAGAAAGATTTGATGAAGAAATAAGTATTTTACTTTTTCAATGTTTAAAGTAATCTTTATCTACACTATTAAATTTTGTGCATGTCTGTTTGTTTCTGGCATTATCTCCTCCGGAACAATGGGGAGTTGAGTTTCGAGAAAGAGGCCCCCGGATTCCAAAAAAGCGTGGGAAGCCATTTAGACCATTCTCATTTTCGTACAACTTTAATCAACTGAGATATTAATTAAAAACCTTGAAAACACTAATTTCACAATCATTTTTTCAAGTAGCAACAGTCTCGCCCACTGGAGATAAAAATCTGCTTTATTTCAAAGTGTTGCCACTGCTCGCTTTCAAACCGTAGAGTTTGTTAATAAAAAATTTGTAAGTTTAACAAAATATGAAATAAAAATAGCATTGCCAAACTTTAAATATATTATTATTATACAAAATCATGATGTCATATTAATAAGCATTAACATGATCTGTCAAAACATTTCGTTTCCTGGTTTGGCAACAGAAAAATTATTTAGGAATTGATTGTTGCTTGGGAAAAATTAACTGATTTTATTCATTTTGAAAAGTTTTTATACATTTTCATTTCAGGTGTAGATTGAACTTATAAATTTTGCTTTGGCCACAGCCCGCTCATCTGACAGGCTTGCCCATTATTTTAATAATTAAAATTTGTATTTTAAATTGATAAAGTATGTTTTCTTTTCATATGTTGATAATGTCGACCGACTTACCATAAATATTAGCAGTTTGGGAATCTTTTTTAAAAAATTGCAAAAATCTAGTAACCTGTATCTAATAAGAAGCTTTTAACGTCTTATTTGTAAAAAATCACCAAACTGCATTCAGGTGGTTGCCTTAATATGCAAGTAGCCAATTTTTCTTACATACACATGAAAATAAATTATTTAACAAAAGCAAACTATATTACAGCAAATTCTGATTGAAGAAATGTATTTACTATTGAAATTATTTAGCATTTTTTAGTCTGTATCAGAATTCTACTTTTCTAACAAACACATATTGCAAATTTTAGCCAACATTTTGCTTTAGATAAATCCACACCTTTTGGTGCATACACCACTGTCTTTTAACATCAATTTCAAACTTATGAGATTAGTTAATTTAAAAATTATATGGCATGAGTCAAGAATTTCTTTATCCACAATATTTTAGATGAAGTGTTCAAACTTATATGCACTTCACAGCTGGTTTGTTTACATTTCACACAACAAGCTAGCTATCATGACAGATAAGTTCGGTTTATTTGTCTGCCAGGATTATCTGCCTAAAGGAAAGGATGCCTTCATGGAGAATTTTTTAAACACAGCTGGCTCACATCCAGCTTACATATGGAGAAAACGACAAAAATGTCCATGTAGCCACTCTAATCGGCAAGAATCATGATAGATAGGAATAAGTTCTTGATCCCGAGGTCTTCAAATTATTCTGTATTCGCATTTTATAACCAAAACTTAAACAACAAAATATTTCCAAAGTATACCATTTTTTTCCAATATTTAACAATGCATGGTTCTGAAAATCCTAGATTCCTACATAACTTTCAGTATTCACTTAAAAACGCTAATACTTCTTTTTAATCTTACAAGGTGTTGAAAAAGTTAGCTGCAAGCTAGTTTTTTAAATTTTGTTACGAATTTTGTACTTAGATAAGTAATTTTAGTAAAATTGTTATACAATTTTAGTAATATTATTGCATTTTTCTGCGTTTTGTAGAACAAGTCAAATTTTAAGAGAAAGCTATGACGGAAAACCAAGAATATAGGAGCAAGTGCATTTAACATTATGCAAATGGGTATCTCGGTGTTTTGGCGACTTATCTTGTGTAACGACATTTGGGTCTGAACCCTGTATCACCATAATATATATTGAAATAGAATAAAAGTAACTGACCACAGTGTAACCGTAATCCCACACTCTTATTGCTTACCAGTAATTTCGAGAAGCAGAAAGTATGAGAAATATATTGCGGCTGATTGAATACTATTTAAGGTCAGAGAGAGAGAGCATCTGCTCTCAGTTATTTGGTTAGCTGCTGTTGTTATTATTTGAGTTCAGCGCGACATCAGATTAGCTTTCTCTTCAGATGTGCTTTGCATTGCGTTGTGTTTAACGATCTTAGTAGTTTGAAGTGTAACTATTGATTGTAACATGTAATGCTGTGAACTCTTGCACAAATATTTCAGTGGAAAATTCCAGAGTTCTGAAATATTTCTCTTGATAAATATATGTTTTATTAACTTATTATCGGACTCGTGCATTGAATCTATTACAAACCTGTATGCACACAACAATACTAATTATAATTATGTACTTCCATTTGCATGTGAAATTCTCAAAAAGGTACAGCAATTTTTAAAACAGATTCAGCAGCTGATTATGACAAAATTATTGCATTTCTGTCAACACTAAATTAGGAAAAACAAAGAAGTTGGCAAATATGTTCTGGTACATTTGCTTTGGTACCCTAAAATTTAAATAAAAAGAAAGGTTCGGAAATTTCCCTTATATGTACAGTACATGCCACTTAATGCAATGGTGGTTAATGTTATCATTCAGATATTCTTATTGAATTACCGAAGCCCCACCCTTTTGTATATAAAAACATGGAAACCACACAGCTTATTAGGTTCAACAATTTGGTTAACGTGATCAAAATGTCAAGTTTTAATAAGTTTCTCCGCCACATCAGATATCGTCTGCGCAAACAGTTCACGTTGGCATGTTTAATCATATTTTGTGAAACTATTTTTGGCATTTGAAAGAAAGAGATTTGCTTTATGACACTGTGTTCTGAACTTTCTAAAAAATATCATTATCATTAAGGTACTTGAAATGGAAGTATCACGGTGCCAGATTAGAACCATAATTTATTTCTCCTGTTGCAAAGTTAGTTGCAGAATGCCATCAAATCATGTGTACAGCTTTAGGTACTAATGCTGTATCATATGACACTGTGAAGGTTTGGTACCAAAAGTTCAAAAACAAGGACTATGACAGACATGGCCAAACAACGGCTCGCGAGCCACATGTGCCTCTCCAGCACCTTAACTGCGGCTCTTGAGCTACTTGCAATCCTCTGCAATCTGAAATGCAACTTGTTTAATTTTTTAATACAAATGGAGCTGGAAATAGAAAAATCATGCACTGTTATGTTTCTTTATTAATTGCTAATTTAATTTCTGATATTATGTATGTAAAAATTTGATAAATTTCAAATTGTCCACTGTTGGCTTATCGTCAGAGTAACAAATACATAAAATTACATATAATTCTGTTTCTGCTAATTACTGTCTGAGTAATTTACTTTTTTAAACAGGTAATGGTCATCGGAATACATTAATACAAAGTTAATTTAAAACACCATGCTAATATTTTTATTTGATTATTCACCCTAATATTTTCTCTCAAGTTAATTTTACTTCAGAAGGTAACTGCTTACATTTCTGTGTGATTCCATTATTCACAACAGTTGTAATCCACCTAGAAGATTTGTTATTCATTGTAGGCTACTACTTTTGTTCTGTGGAACTCCTTCAAAATAAATTTCCTATCCCTAAGCAAGTTGGGTATTTTTATGCAGTTGCTTTACAGATTTCACAATCATTCACAATAATATATTTAATGAGCACTTTTCCCACATGAAACTATTTTTTATAATAATTCCTTGGTAATCCTAGGGAGAGATCATAATTCATTTCACCAATGGTTGTGTATGCTAAAATATTTGGAGTTGTGGGAAAGAATCACTGGTTTGACAATGATTTAAATTTTAGTCAAAATGTTTAATTTCCATTTTATCAAATATTGTTATTTGAAACAGAGATCTTTCACCTTAATCATACAATCTTCATAACAATAACGTTAATCATCCAATCTTCATATCGATAACGTTGCATCAAGCAATGAGGGATCAACAGAACACAAGCGCCTCTCTTCTACAAAGTTTCTGTCAAAATCGGCATATTGATATGGCGAAATCGCTTTAGTTTGTGATATTTTCTCCTTATTTTTCGACTTCTCCTTTGATTACCTTCTTTCTTTCAACATCCCACTAGGTTAGACACATTTTGCTGCACTAGATTACAGTCGCCAGTAAATATCGCACTACGTTAGAAGCATTCTTCTGCCCGCAAATATAAAATTCTGCACCCCTTTTTACTGCCTCTCTGCAGCTGCACCAGTTGCCTCTTCTTTTATCGGTTCTCTTTGGTTATACTTCTTTTAATTTGTTGATATTTTTTATCTTCTAATTTTCGATCATTATGTTCCTCTGATATGCCCTTCATTTAAGCTTAGTAACCAAATGAAAAGTTGTACAATGATCCACTGCTTGATCACTACATATTTCAGTCAATAATGTGACATTTTGCTCCCATAAACAATTATTTTAAAGTGTGATCTTTCATTCTATAAAGTATCCTCTGCCTACAGACTCCATTTGAGATTTATTTTCTGTACACAGGTTAGATAACTCCTGGAGAGTTGCATTAGGTAATCGTTATGCTGACAATAATTTATTTTAAACTTTTTTCTGAGTTGTTTTACTTAGATATTCTACGAGACGGCAAGTTATTTGACCGCCTTTCTGGGTTCAAGAGTTAGAATATGGTGGATCTATGTGCCTATTTGTTAAGAGCTTAGGAACTAAACTATTGCTCAGACATTTGCCATGTTACAAAAGGCTTCTACATTGAACACTGAGCATGTCCATAGAAATATGAAGAGTTACATGTTCATGTCATATATGCCTTTGTGAAAGAAATTCATTACAGTAGTAAAAGGTATGTTTTCTTTCTGTAACATTAGTTTTGATTTGCCATGTATTTGAAAAAATAGCTAAGTTGAAGAGTTCAGCTAGTAGACAGATGGAATATGTGCTTGAAGGGTTTACATAGTCCGACATGAACTACTAGATTTATTAGCAATAGGTTATGTATGTCCAGAATTATCATAATTATCTAAGCGGTAGTTTCGAGAATTTGAAATGATACACATTAACTTTGTTATTTCTGTCCAAAATTATCGGGATGATTCAAGAGATGTTTTGGAGAATTTTCAATAATGCACCTGAACTTCATTACGTATGTCCAAAATTATTGGCATGATTCGAGAATTTTCAATGATGCGCAATGGTGCTGATTGCTAAAAAAATTCTGGCAGATTCCGTTGCATGTTACGTTGAAATACTGTATCAGTCAAGAACGTCATGAGAGATACTGATTATTCAAATACCACTGAAATTCCAATAATATTCATTTTTTCTATACTAAGCATCAGTAAAAGTAGTTATTTCAATGTTTTCGGAAAAATGTTTAACGATTTCTTAGGTTAGGATTCAAACTTTCGAAGGATCTCAGTATGTAGATCTTTCTGTTAATTGTGCGGAGAAACAAAATTACTTTTTAAAGAAAAGCCTAAACAAGATAATAGCTTAATTAAGATACAATAACATGACAAACAAATATTAATTTAGAAGTCAAACAACAAAAATCAGCGTTATATTTTTAAATTTTCACAGGACTAGTTTCGATGGTTTTACCAAACCATTATCCTCAGCTGCAAAAGCGCAAATGAACGAGACAAGATATAATGATTAGATAAGATAAGAAAGCCTGGACATGAGACAAGCTACTGGCACCCTCTATTGATGAAACCAGAACTAAAACATAATTTCTTTAAAGGCTGAAGGCAAAGACGGATTGGAAGTAAGGTCGTTAACTAGAACAGAATGATTTTTTTTTAATGTGAAATGCCTCTAGAAAATAAAGTTTAGCAATGGGAGATGTTTTTTGAACAATTTTGGCAGCAGAAAAATTGAAAGTGATTTTCAGATCAACAATGTTGGGCAACAGAAGACTACTGTGTTCCCTTTTGGCATATCTTTAGAATTTGCGATACACAGTCTTGCCACTGGAGATAATGCCCCCCCCCCCGCGTACAATGTTGCCGTTGTTCCCCTTTAAAATCATCGAGTTTGTTAATTAAGAATTTGTTAAAGTGGTACAAAATATGAAATCAATAATAAAACAAATTCCAAATTAGGGCTTCCAGATACCCATATTCGGTGAAGATTACGTTATTCAAAATTTGACGGCTCTAGGTACCGTTGTTTTATCACAATGCGAGAAACATACATACATTTATGCAGATTCTTCATTATTTAATTTCTTTAAATATAACACTGGGCGATAATATTTGGTGACAACAGTTTGAAAAGTGATACATCGTTTACAGTGATTCAATGTGCAAAATGCCAAAAAGAAATTAATAACCCTTCTGGGCTAAAAAAACTCAATTTTCTTTTAAATAATGATTCATAATTTACTCAAATAACATTTCCTTATGTAACTGTAGAACAATGAATATTTTCCGATTTATTTTATTTTTTCTAAAATAAAACAAAAATAATGATAAACGAAGAGGCATAAAGAAATCAGAAGAAAAAATTTGGTTTCTCTACCTGAAGAAAAAACGCTCCAGTTGACCCAGTACCAGAGCTACAAGTTTTTATTTTCTTAGGACATATCTTTTATGAACACAAACAGTAGATATAATATGTATTTATTCATTTTTATGTGTAATCATGTTAATCGCATATTCATTAATTTACTTTAAAAGTTTCTTTATATCCAAAACCTATCTCACTATTTTTAAAACTATATAAATTTGAAATTGCAGCTCTTGAATGTTCATAAAATCTATTATGCGGCTCCCACTGTCTTGAAGTTTGGTCATCCCTGGACTATGACACTCAAGAAGCAGAGCACTCGGGCTGGTCTACTGATGTTGATGACGCCCGCCTGTGAGATCTTATGGAAGAAGATCAATGTGCAATCACTCAAGAGCTTGCTAAGGAGTTTAGTGCCATGTCCATGACTCACGCTATGCTTCAGAGAAACTTGGCATACAGTTGAATCACTGGGTGTCGCATGAGCTGACTCAAGCAGATAAAGACAGATGTGTACGGGGCCTGCACTAATCTGTTCGAATACCAACACAAAGACAAATTTCTGGATCGGATCATCACTTGTGAGGAAAAGTGGATTTACTTCAACAACACAGGCCAAAAAGGAGGTTGGTTTGTGTCAGGTGAGCCTGTTGGCAGAGTCATAAAGCACAGTTTGACTAAAAAAAGATCATGTTTTGTATCTGGTGGGATTGCCGTGGTATTATCCACAAAGTGGAAAAAGACAATATCCTCAACATCAAAATGTTACTCAACATTGACGCTGCTATCAAGGACACATGACGATTTGAATTCCAGTACAAAAATGTAATGTTCCATCAAGATAATGCAAGACCAGTGTGTCTGCATTCAACGACTGGACTCTGAACAGACTCAAATGGGATCTTTTGCCACATCCACCATATAGCCCCAACAACGCTCTTTTGGATGTCTACCTTTTTTGCACACCTGCAAGTACATCTTGTTGAAGATACCTTCGATTCGGCACAGGTCATCCGAAATGAGGCTGATCTGTTTTTGGACTCGTGACCACCAAGGCTTTGAAAAACTACCAAAATGTTGGCAGAAAAGCATATATTTGGGTGATGATTACTACCCGCACTAAAGGTACTGCTTTCATGTTTTGTTTAAAACTTTATTAAGAATGATTTTTAGTGGAAAACTTTTGTTACAACCAGACATTACAGAAATTTTTTTAAACTGAAGTGAAGTTGCCAAACAAAAGATAAAGTTGACAAATGAGTTTAAAATGCAAAATCAGACATTACAGAAAAAACATTAAACTGAAGTAAAGTTTCCAAATGAAAGATAAAGTTGACAAATGAGTTTAAAATGCATTACAAAAATTCTGAAGTTGTAGAGAAATGTCGCCAAGGAAGGGATTAAACCACCCAACATCTTGGTTTCATTTTAGTCATCATTTTAAATTGGGCAAAAATACAATACAGATTTTCAATAACTATTAATTTTGAGAGGATCAGACACCAATGTCACTTCTTCAGGAAGGAAAAAGAAACACATTTCTTTAGGGGGAAAAAAAATCTGAAAAAATCTACAACAAATTAAAGTTACCTTTTTGCCCAATTTTAAATTTTACATAAGCAAGTTATCTTCCAATGACGAATGCTCTGCAGTATTAAGATCAGGGGCACAGCATCAATCAAATAATTTTTATAAAAGATATGAACCATTCATAAATGAACTTCTGCTAAAGGCATTATGAATAGTTCACAAACTTTTGCATTTTCCTAGTAAAAATTTTGTGAAAGCGCTTATTTATATACTTCCTGCTGTATTTATATTAAAACAGTTAAATTCCAATGCTATTTTGAAGGATATTTTTTCTTATTGTTTTAAGATATTTACATGCATTACTATGACTCCACATTACTTCTTTTGAGCTCAGCTCTTGATCAGGAACTCAAACATTTATGAAGGATTGACATTAGTTTATCATCTCATTAGACTGATCAAGCAGTTTAAAAGAAAAATGCTTGTCTTAATGCAAGAAATAAGCATTCTTTGATTTGTAATGATTATAAGAATTTACAGTTAGTTTTTAAAGATTGTACTTTTGATATTTATTGTAAGATATGTACATTTTGCCAATTCAAAATATAAATTTTAATTCTTAAAAAAAACTGAACAATATATCAAAAAATAAGCTTTTTTGGGGAGTAAAACCTTTTGTAATTCTTTTGCTCTATGTTTCCAATGTACATATCAATCTGTTTTTCACAAAAAACACTAAAGAATTGCACAAACTTGGCAATGCACAACAACTATCCATCAAACACATCATCATTCCTCTAGAGATTTAGCAGCAAAATTATAGTTCTGCAGTTCTTCCATTGTTGACCAAGTCCATATGCACATACTTTAAAATTGAGTTTAGGGCAAAAAAATATCATGGTTTGTCTATAAAAGCCTTTATAACTTGGAATACAAGAAAGAGAATGCATACAGTAATGGCAATTTTGCTTGACTGAAGGACTGTTTTGAGCATGGTTGCCAAAGTTAGACACATTCTAAAACTTTGCTGACTGCTACTATGGTGGTTGCGCTACCATTAAAAATAGACATAAAGGCAAATGCACAACAAATCTGTTCCACACAATGAGGCCACTGGCCAATACCTCTGCTAGAAAAATACTATAATGCAGTTTATCCCCTTATGAACCAACTTTACAATTCCTATGTAAAACAGTTCTCATGAATCAGATATAAAAAGTATTCTGCATAATTATAAACTCATCTGAAGATTAGCAGATGAAATGTAACAGAGTCAATGGGTACATTCAACTGTATTGAGAGACAGCTGATCAAACATAATGCTAGAAATATTATTTATCTTACAGCAAAAAATTAGCATCTGTATAATATACTAACCATTTTTGAAAATTCGGCAAGATTTAAAAATACACAGGTAATATATTCAGTTTAACTCACCTACATAAACACAGTATATGCCTCCATTATGTGCAGCATAAGCGAATGTTCCAAACTACAAGATAAAACAGTTTTTTAATCATCAAATCGATCAATATACTGTAAAATGCAAAAGACAATTCTGGTTAAGCTTTTATAAAGTAATTAATTTTAGAAATGCAACCAATTATCCATATATTTTGAAAGAATAGCAACTGACAACACACATTAGGAATTGCAATATTTTGGAGTAAAACCTTTTAAAAATTCTGATGTAAACACCATGACTTCCTTGTATGGAATATTAAATTATATGCACTTTTTGCCACATTTCGTTTAAATTTATTTCCTTGAATTTTATAAGAGATAGAGATTTCTCATTCAATTAATTTAGTTCTCACTTGGCGGTAAGGCAAAAATACATAAAACCTCAAAATATTTTTATTAAAAATTGAAAAATATCAAAAGTATAAAATACCAAATACAGTTTAAAACAATAAATAAATAAATTTTTACAATTAAAATTAAAGAGTTTCTACGCAAAAACAATCAATCCGGATAACGCGCAAGGCAGATTTTTTGGTGAACAAAACTGAAAGTTTACTTTTGGTCCTAATCAGCAAAAACATACTGAAGGTGCAGAAACTGACTTAATTCACTATTCTGCTAAGTTTCAAATGTAAACAAATATGGCTGCTATGGTAAAAAAATTAAAACTTTTTAATTGTTGATAATTTTAAAACTACTGCATGCAGATTTACTAAAGGCATAAAATCCTGAATCAGAAGATAAGAATAACACAACTAAATCATTTTTGAAGCAAAAAATGCACAATTTACCCTCATTCACAAGAATAAAAAAAACTGAGCTCACCCAGCTGAGTAACAGAGTATATACGTATATATTTATATATTTTTGGTGCAGCTGACTGCAACCAAAAAGGGAGTTGACGTTATAGCAGTCCTATATACAAAATTTTAATGTTCTGAGGATACTTGTTTTTGAGTTATTCAAGATATATACATATATAAGTACATATGTACAGATGTCAAGAAAAAATCTTTTCTGAATCCATTTTAAATCAATTTTATATTCCATTTGGAGAAAAAGAATCCTTTATTTTATCCTTACGTACAGAGGTGATGCAAAAAAATTGTTAAATTGTATTCAATAGTGAGCTAAATGGATATTTTCATTGAAATTTGATACCCACAATTTTTCCCGATTACAATACTTTCTTTATTTCGTACAGGGAAGTAAAAAGCATAGCAGCTCAGAGCATACACAGAAAATCAGTATTTTCAAGACTCTCATTTCATAAGTAGGCAATTATTAAATTTGAAGTCCTTTCATAATGCAAGGCATATCATATAAATACAAGAAAAGCTGACAAAATGAAAAATATTTTAATCAGATAAGCAAATTCAAGGAAAATTCAGGGGGGAATAACTTACACACAATTTAAAAATAACCTATTAAAAGAATTAAGAAAATATTACAAGAGAAGAATTTCTTCACATGAATTAAATATATTTTCAAACAGAAATGTGAAAATAAAGCTCCAAAATAAACACAACACTTTCCAATTCCATTTTATTTATGATAAAAGTTTCTTATTTATTTTTGTTATTATTTATACTTATATAATATTATACATTTCATGTTTATTTGAAAGTAATGTTATTTTATTTTATGATATAATTCTGACAACATATATATGAATACACTATTATCATAACATTTGTTTCCATTCATGTTTTACACATGATTAGTATTAGTTTTAATATCAAAGTTATATTTTATTTAATATAAATGTATTAAATATTTACTACTATAAAATGCATGTTTATTATATACAAATATATAATATATATAATTTCACAACAGCCATGTGAATGCATTATTCTCATAACATTGCTGGCCATTTACACATTATTTACAATTAAGGTTACTTTCCATTTTAAAAAAGTTAAGATTGCTAAAAGTACAGCAAGGAAATAGTTCTCTTGCTTGAGGGAAAGCAGTGTAACTTATCTTTGGGTTCAGAAATATTATTAAATTTCGAAGGTAGCTTAAATTAGAATTTTCACAAGAATCTTTTATCAGGCACAGAAATTGCTGTAAGTTATAGAATGCGATTACTTAAACACTGTGCAAAATTTCCACTCAATGGACCAGGTATTTTCATAATAAAATGCTACAAACCAATCTATCAAATGTTGAGAGATTAACCAAATGATTTTATTTCAAATACTAACCTACCAACTATTAAAACAATAAAAAAATCTATTTTACTTACAGTAACTCCTAAGCCTAAAGCCAGCATGAATAAAGCTGCAATCAAATACATTGTTCCACGGCATCTTGAAAATTGTTGACCAACTGAAGAACTGAAAAAAATAGTTTTTAATATGAATAAACAGTGTACACCTTTTAAAAAATTTCTATATATGTTCATAAAAGATCCACGGCCCAGCCTGGATCACAGCTGTAAAAACAAAAGCAAGTTTATTGAGAAAATAGGAAAAGACAGTTACAAAAAAATGTGCTTGTGAAATGAAAATGACACTGATAATACATGTAAGCAGTATTAATTTGATGAAGGCAGCTTCAAATATGCAAGTCCTTATGGTATTTCTTTTTGAAACTACTGATAGACATTTAGTTCCAATTACAAAAATGTTTTAAATGATGCAATATTTTTACATATTAAAAAAATATAAAATCTAACTTTTTGAGTCTTTTAGTTTCTATTGTTACTAAAAGTTTATACTCATTATAAAAAAATAAAAAAAGGAGTTGACATACCCATATAAAAAAATCAGCTGAGATATTTAATTTCAAAATGTGATTTCTACTTTCTTGTACAAAGTAAAAGATGCACTGTAATTGCAAAAAAATTTAGGGTCTCACTTTCAATGGAAAATATTCATGTTGACCATTCCGAATCCATTTGGGTGATTTTTCTTTTTGTGTGACATCTGTGTGTATGGGCAGATAAAAACTCTTTTTTCCATAATACATTCAAAAGGAATTTTTCCATGATGTCTGTATGTATGTAAGCGTGTATGTGTGTTTTTATTTCACGTAACTCAAAAACGATTATTCATAGAACATTGAAATTTTGTATATGATACTTCTACAATACCTTAGTTGTGCACTTTCTTTTTTATTGCAATAGACATTACTAAATGTGTGTGTATGTGTATATATATATATATATACCCAATCCCTTACTTGTCACACAATTTTGACAAAATTTGTTCAAATACGATTGAATTATTTTTATAGTTTTTTTAATAATTATAAAATTCAGAACAGATTCATATAAAAAAGACTATATTTTACCTTAAATTTAACAGTTTTTTAAATATAGAAAATTTTTTATGAACTTGCCTTATATTTGACTTTCCTTGCACAGCCAAATCGCCATATCAAATTTTTTTAAATATTTTCTGATTACCTTTACGAATCAGTTAACCCTCTAACTGCTCAATTTGTGGATCAAAATCACTTAATTTTTTCCTTTTTTTTTTTTTTTTTTCCATATTTCAAATCTATATATACTGGAGAATTGAAATATGCATTTTTTCTTTCTAGAAAGGAATTTTTATTTAGATTTTTATCATGAGAAACTAAGCTGTCAGAAAAACCAATTTCAGATGTTATCACTTTTTTTTTAATTTCAATTGAATTACAGTTAATTTATTACATAATATAAAAAAGTAAAATGTATAAAACTTAAGAAAATATAACGCACTGAGGAAAAAATACCTTAGAAATTTAGTTTAGTATGATAGAGTTTAAAGCAGGGTTCAAGGCAAAGCCCAACTTTACAGGCTTTGCACCAGAATCGTGTTTCTTTGCAATTTTTTTTTTTTTTTTCCATTTGCATCTTTTTTTGCACCTTTCTTTGCCTCTTTCTTTCATCAATTGCTGAACCTTTTCTAGCAGTTAGTTAGAGCAGCAAAGTTAGACATTACTTCTGTGAAAATTCATTTTTCAATACCAGATGTAACAAAACTATTAATTGAGAAATTTTACACACTAATAAACGACAAAATATAACTGAATGATACTGAAGCAGAAAAAGCCAATCCTAATTAACTTTTAACCCTCTGGTTGCTCATCCAATGATTTCCAAGGGCAACTCAATTGTAGCAAAATTTGCTCATCCCGCGATTTTCGCGGGCATGTGTTTTTTAAGAGTGCTTTCAAATGCAGCAATTTAGTGGACGACATCTGTTGGTCAAAACCTGAATTAAATGTCTAATATTGTATATAATTTATTTCACTGGTTAAACGGTAAAAAGGCGGGATGTACTCTTAAAAAAAAAAAAAACATGCCCGCGAAAATCGTGGGATGAGCAAATTTTGCTACATTTGAGTTGCCCTTGGAAATCATTAGATGAGCAGTCAGAGGGTTAAAAGTTAGTTAGGATTGGCTTTTTCTGCTTCAGTATCATTCAGTTATATTTTTCATTTATTAGTGTGTAAAATTTCTCAATTAATAGTTTTGTTACATCTGCTATTGAAAAATGAATTTCCACAGAAGTAATGTCTAACTTTTCAAATGCTAGAAATACATTACTGATACTTTCACAGAGTTTAATTCTTTTAAAATCATAATCTATAAATCACACCTAAAGGTTCATTAAACTACAAATAGTTTTCATTCTAATTTATGCATATAATATGAGTTGGCTATGTGTCAATAATAATGTCTACTAACGTGTCCTAGAACATAAATTCTATAAAATTCTGTGAACAATTTGAAAAATATTTTACTGATCAATACTTTTACAAGAGTGTGCACAGCAGTTCTCGTAACTTAATCTGTTAACATCCAAAACTTTCTCTAAACTCGTATGTCATTTTTTGTTTCATACAATTGCAATGCCTTTCAATCCTTAATTTGAGTACTACCCGCAAATATGATCTCTACCATTACATATCATAGCAAGTTTTTGCGATATTGGAGTCATATATTCTGTGCTTTACACTGAGAGTAAGCATAAATCCTTACTAAATGTAACTACAGGGACCAGGGAACAATATTAAAAATTTGATTTTGCAATTTTTACAAAACTGATTGCTTAAATTTTAAAACAACAAAATATGAACATTGGTATCATTTGTGTCAGTATATGCCTACTACGGTACAAAGTCCAAGATCCAGATGTCCAATTATCCGCAATGATCTTAAAATCCGGACCTTAAAGACACCACCAAAAAAAACAAAACTTTTTAAGAATTTTTTTTAATGCTTTACACATGCACATATGAGTTTTTCCCCATAAATAAGCATGCGGAGAATCCAGATTCTTCATTTCACTTCGGCACTAAATAAAATACCTCATTACCAATCATTTTAACATGAATTTTGCGTTCAATAATTTGGCTCCGTAGCTGGGTATCTGCTTGGCATACATCTCAAACCTAAACATTCTACATAGAAACATCGCTGATTTAACACATAGTATTTTATATACTTGACGCCTGTAAGAAATTTTTATGTTGAAATTTATTTTAATCGCCAAAGTGGGCGTAAATCTTTCCGGTGATATAACTTCTTGTCTTTGGATCTGACAGTGCCAGTTGAATTAGTTTTTGTCTTGAATAAACTTGAAAGTAGAAACCTGAATCATAGTGTTCTTTTGCCAGTGTGATGTTAAGATTGTGTGTGTTCTTGATCAGTATCCTGAAGATTAGATTAGATTATTTTATATTTTTTGGCGCCCAACGTGGGGCACGAGTCTGATATTGAAACAGAATGTAATACTGTGTTAGAATATGATGAAAAAATTAGTTTATGTATTTTTAGGGCTAAAAAGAAACTTAACTCAAATTCTCAGATAGTGAACATTGAAAATGAATCGTCTGGTAACCTTACTGCTGCAGTAAAGATTGAAAATAAAACTAACATTCGGTTACCTAAAATTTCAATTCCTAAATATTATGGTGATCCTAGTTTATTTTTGGAATTTTATAATTCTTTTGAAAATGCTATTGGTAATAATAATGAGTTAACAAAGGTCGAGAAGTTTACTTATCTTAAATCCTTACTCGCAGGACCTGCTTTAAATGCAGTATCTGGGTTTGCATTATCCAACGAAAATTATGATGCCTGTATAAGTTTAATTAAAGAAAGATTTGGACGAACAGATTTGGTTGTATCTTCGCATATGAACAAACTCT
>KK116124.1:1012961-1093173 GCA_000611955.2 Stegodyphus mimosarum
ATTTAGCTTATTTTGTTCATTTGTGTACGTTGCGTATATTGTGCAATTCGCTGAAGTTTTTTTTAAGTGTAAAAGGAACGCTGTGCACATGGCATTTTCTTGTAATTTATTTAGTTATTCTAGCTTATTTTGTTTATTTGTGTGCATTGCCTACATTGTGCAATTCTCAGATTTTTTTTTTAAGTTAAAACGGAACGGTGTGTACATGGTATCGTTTGTAATTTTAATGCCCTTTTAAAAAACATTTCTTCTTTCTGGGATGCCATTTTGGTTACATTTTCGCGGAGCGCGTTGGGAAGGTTATGTAACGCATAAAATGTGTAAGTATCACAACATAAAATGTAAATAATTAATTTAAAGGTAACTGACGAATATTTTAATGATCGTAATGTTCGTTTTGCATATTATTTTATTATATTTTTGTGGCAATAGTTTCCATACTAATTTATGGTTTAGAATTGTATGTTTTGTTTACAATAGGTTTTCGCGGAGCGTGTCGGGAAGGTTGCAATGAATTGCAAAGACGTTTCGCAGAAACGCGCCAAATTGGCGATTTTCAAAAAATCGTCAAGCAGTGCGCTAAACCGCATTTTCACCAAAAAAAATCTAAAAGGCTTCAGATTTTAACAGTCACCCAAAAGGACTCCTCATGAAGTTTAAAAGGGTTGTCACAAGAGATTGCCAAAGTTGACAGGAAAAGTGAAAAATTTTAAAACATGATTCTATAAAATTATATAATAACTTTAATTACATATTTCATGAATTCAATGCACTTAAATCTATTAAATTTAAAAAAAGAGAAAACTGAAAAGGTTCTGATTCTTTTAAAGTTTAACATGTTTTACCAGTACAGATTATCAATAAGTAGAACAGACTCCTAAATAGAATAAAGAAACATTTTATAGGATACCAGATGAATATGGATTTAGACCAATATGGGAATGTATCTTCTGCATCTTTAAAAAGTGATAAAATGTATAGTGTAATTCTACAAAAAATATTTAATGTATTTTTAAAAATACATTGGCTATGTTGCAAATTAAATTCATTTTTACTTAATGAGATGGATTAATTAAATTTTTATTTAATTAACTGAATGTTGGATTTCAAATGATGTGTAGTTTACAATTTATAAATGTTTTCATTTAATTCTATTTAGTTACTGTTTTTTGGGTCAGTTAATTATTGTTTTTGTTTTGTTTCTTGCATGTGACAACCAAGAGATGTGGAATGTTTAAAGCGTTGAGCGAAAGTGGTTCAGTGTGTTGAATTCCACCATGATAGTAATTTGTATATTTTAGTGAGTTTATGATACATCCACTAGTGAATTTGAATATATTTACTTGGTTGACAATTTTGGAGTCGGAGGAAAGAGTTGCACAATTTATTTCAGAAGTTGGTTTAATTCCTTCAATTGAAACTGATATGTGCAAAGATGATTGTTAATTAGGATTCAAGTAAAAAACATGGTTGACAATGGGTTTGTAAGAATAAGAGTATCGCTTCGAGATGTAGTGGTGATTTGATTAGACTGAAGAGACATCTGATGTGTATTATTTTTGTAATTTTTAGTTTCATGTTTGTGACTTGAATTTTTTATAGTTTATTTTAAATTTATGTTTTAGTTTGTAGTAATGGCTAAGATGTCATACATAGCCTGGGATACATGTGGTCGCCAAATGTGGCGATATTATGTGTTGGATGGTTTAGTTGAAATCTTGTTCGTATGACAACCCTTTTTACGTGGAAACTTTTGTGGGGAATACGATTTATTTTGTCATGGTGGTTTTCTGATTACACGCTGAATAATGGCATATAGTTCCATGAAGAAAATTGTGGAGCGATAACAGCCACATGTTTTAAAGCCTCATTCAATTGAAACATTTTGCGATTGTTAGCCGTGATACGTCATCAGTTGCAATTGGTTTTGCGGTTTCGGCATTCAATTGAAACTCAACGATCACTCTGAGCTCACGATTGATCCTTCTTGTAGCATTCATTCCGCGGCAAAAGCGATCAAATCAATACGGCGGCTGTGTTGTTTGTGCTTTCACGAAGATAGAATTCAAGTGTGCTAAGGTACTTACAATTTAAGGGCAATCCTTTAGATCTAACGGATGGGCAGCAATTTATATCAAAGAATAGAGTGCGTAAGGCTCCTAGCAAGGGGAGCTGACTCATCATCACTGTTGTATATAAATGAAGCACACTTGTTGCTAGTGGGCATTGATTTAGCGCTGTGTTGTTTACATTTGTATTGATGGATTGCAACCTAATTCGGAGAAATAAGGGTGGATGTGCTGCATCAAGTTATTCATATCATTCCAAAAATAACTTAAGTGTTCTGTTTCCCGAAAAATGAAGAAAACAGGTAATTAATTCTCGTCGATTGGAATAGATTCCGAGCACAGGAGCATGCGCTTTTGAAGTAAGTTCAGCTTTGTATGTAAAAAAAAATAAGCATTCATCTTTCAGAAAAATGTGTATTTTCATTTAAATATTGTTAATTAATGACAAAATGATTTGCAGAATGTGTCTGTGTGGTCAATACACAGATACTGCGAATGTTGATGTGATACTTTTTTTATTGTTATTATCGCGAACAGATAAAGTTTAAATTATATTTTACGTTTGATTTGAACTTTGTACGTGATTAGAACTATGAGGAACTTTTTATTTAAATTTTAATGCAGGATTTATGGTTTAAAATCATGTTACTTATTTACCCTGTTATACTGTCGCCAAATCGGTCAGTTGGCCGCAATGTAAAAAAAAAAAATAGGAACATTGGATAATATGATTAAAATCATGCATTATTATAATGTTTCCTTCATTGTATTTATATTCATTTTGAAGAAGGTAAGCATCAATTTAAGTACTAAATGAATAATTTTGACTGTATTTTGTACATCATGCAGTCTGCATTTCCAGCTCTTTCATTTAACTGTAATTCCTGTCAATTTATTTCCAATAAGTGAACATGAAATATGCTTTAAAACGCTGTATAAGCTTAGTCACTCATTCTTAATTCAGTTTTCACATAAGAATTAAAATTTATAAGACAATTGCTTTTTTAATGTGTAATGAAAATAATTTAATAATATGTTACTGTAATTTACCACTTGTGATTTCAATATTTTCATAAATTTGCTAAATCGTGTTTATTTTTGTGTGACCTTGCATCAAAAGCGCCAATAATAAATCTGTTTTGGCATTCACTGCTAAAATTTTTAATGAAAATTTATTACTGATATAAAAGAATGAATAAATTATATTTACTTGGTAATCGGTGTCTTATAATATTGCAATAACTTAAAGGGCTTCTTATTGTTTCTTAAGTTGCATAACTTGTATTCATATTTCTTGTTATTCTTGTTTTACTCTTCTATGATATCAAATAAATGTTAAAGATATATTTCTAATCAAATATTCTTCCTTTCATAGCAGTGTTATGTACCATGATATGATGTGTGTTGGCATTTATTACATAGTTACGAACATTATTCATTTTAGAATTTTGGGGGTAAGGATAAAGTGCTAGAAACTGATGAGTCGAGGTTTGGAAAGAGGAAATATAATCGTAGTCATCATGTTGAGAAGTGCATGTTTGGAGGTGTGGAAAGAGGATCTGGAAGATTGTTTATGGTTACTGTAAGGGATAGATTAAGAAAACAAACTGCACATTTAGATGGAGAGAATTGCTACAAGATTTAGGAAAAAAAGGATTTCAGCATTTCTCCATGAATCATATTATTAATTTTGTGGACAGCGAAACTGGTTTCTATATTAATACTACTGAAAGCATGTGAAGATATGTTAAAAGTACTATGCCTTTTTATAATTAGCAATGTGACTTTCAATTTTATTTGGCAGTTTAAAAGTTTTATCATTATTGTTCTGAAATAGGAGAAGACTCATTTACTAAGCTTGTTGAAACTGTAACAAAAGTTAACTGGAATGAGTTTTCCATATGTATACAGTTTACTGAGTAAAACTGTATGCATTGGTTTAGTTTTTTATTTTTATTTTGGTTTCATTTTTGTTTGAAATTAATACTTTGCTTTTTTTGGGAACTATTTTTAATGGTAAGTGAATTTACTTTTTTATTGTTTTAATTTTGTAGAGTTATTTTAATTGTTGCATTACTTTAATTTTTGTTGCTATTTTTTAAAATTTTTGAATCTATTTTTGTTGAAATAGTTTGGAATTTGTTGTTATTTTAGTTTAAATTTGTCATCAAACATTTCTGGAAAAAAACTTCATGCTTTTACTTTACCGAAATGAAAACAAAAAATTACTTATCTAAATTTTTTGTTTTCATTTCGGACTTTTAGTGTAAATCGTGCACAAAAATGATATTTTTCCGGATATTTTAGGCTTTAAGTTTGAAATGTAAACAAAAAATTTACATAATTAAAATCATCGAGTTTCTCGCCAAACATTTTTGCCAACACGGTCCATATATCACAGCAGTTCTGTAATAATTTATGCTTGTACTGTATTTAGCATCATGTTCGTTTGGCAATCTTAGATTTTACATCGGCATTTCTTTTTGCAATTGGCAATTTCAAAATGAAACAGCTATGTGAAGTTTCTCTTTAAAAGTGCTATTATATAATTATTTAAATACTACTATACATGCTCAAACAGAAGAGAGGCTCTCACACAAAAGCAGTTGCAGAATGGAGATACTTATAACATAAAAAGGGGGGGACTTGGATATAAGAAAATCTCACCTAGTATATGAATTTGACTAACAGAATACTCTCTAGAAGGAAGATTATCAACCCTTTCAGGATGGGCAAATCACGTAGGCATCTGCCATAAACTGTACCTCACAGCTGCGTGTGTCGTACTAGAGACTAGAGAATGCTGACCTTCATTCCATTGCAGTATTTTTTATTTTTGGTATTTTGTTTCAGAATAAAAGTGGAAGGCCTGGGTTGAGTAATGTAAATAAACAGATTTGGTTATTAATTGTGTCAGCTGATTTAAACACATGAGAATGATCTTGATGCATCTGAACTTGTCTGTTCTTATTTTTGGCAATATGGGAATATACGTCCTATTGATTTCATTCCTCTTACAGTTTGGCTATATTTGTGCATCTCAACAAGGCAGTTAACCCTGTTCCAAGAGCACGGTTTGGTGACTGAAGTGTCCATCACAAAATGGTTAAACATCTTAATACTATATTTTCAGATAAAACTAAATAATTTTTTCCTTCTTTAAAGCAAAAGCTTTTGATGACATTTCAAGTTTACACACTGCAGATTAGGTCACAAAGTTGCAATTTTAGCAACTAAGCAGGGTAGCCACTTAAAAAGGAAGTACTATAAAATTAAGTTAAATAACAAGTTATCTTTACATGTCTTTACATATTTTTTAAATCCTTACTATGCAGATAAGGATATTTTTAGGGGGAAAATACTGTTTCATACAGTACAGTCTCAGATTTGGTTGTCATCGGGACTTCTGCAGTTCCAGATTTTAGGCCATCAGTTTAATAAGACAGCATGTAGACACAGCAACATTGGAGCTTCACTTATTGCTTAGGTCAGACAGTAAGTGTAACCCACCAACATACCCACAACCACTTAACTGGCAAACATGTGATCCTAGTGAACATCCATACAACGTGAATCAATGTATTGTCAACGGCCACAGTGTCACTTCCTAAACTAAGTGTTTGAAAGTGACATGTAACTATCTCAGTTATTTGGGAGGGAAACTGCATTTCTGCCCTACCTACTTCCATTTCTTGAGTGTTATATTCTCCATTCCTAGACTCGGTAAGGGAGGGAAGGAAATTTTCTGATATTTTATGCTATTTTTTTTTTCCCAGCTGGCTATTCCAATATTGGATGTCTGGATTTCAGACTTCATACTCTGTCAGGATTAATACAGTAATGTTAAATAGTAAAGTTTAGTTTTATTTGTTTATGGCAAAGCACACTACGGCTCTAAGGCGAAGGAAGACTTTGTGAAGCAGTCTCTAAGGGAACCGGCTCATATCCATGTTACATATTGGTAAAACCACATAAACACCCACGCAGCCAGCCCATTCACTTGGAATCGAACTACAAGTACCCAGGGATATTACTGTGCGGGCACTAGTGGGCAAAGAGTACAGTCAAATATCAGCCTAATGAAATAACATCAAAAAGATAGTTGTATTAATGATGATCTCTTACTTACCGTAGCTTCATTACAACTGCTACATTTGACAACATGCTGCTCTCTTCTGCCAGTTATGTCAATCATAAAACCACAGACTTTACAAGATATCATAGGCACCCCATGAGGAGAAGGACTATATGGAGGTGGCAACTCATCAGGACCAATTGGAGGAACTGTTACATATGTGGTTTGCTGATCACCTTCCGCTCCTGAAAGTAAAATAATTCAAATAAACAAATCGATAACTGTTCTAAAATTCTATTACTCAAAAAGGATAACGAAAACATAACAACACTGCAACGCAAATTTTCAGTTGTATTTCAGTAAATTTTAAGCAACATTACTTCAGCTATGATATTCTAAACTTTTTAAATATTAACTATGATAATAGTAATACATACTTGCCAACCTACGACACTCAAAAAACGGGAGATTTATTTTCAACGACAAAAAGATTTTTAAATGATAAAAATATATTTTTTAATAATGAATTAACTTCAAATCGTTACTAATTAATGCCTGAAATTTCAGTTACAAATTCTTAAATGCAAACAGTACATTCTGCATTAACAACTTTTTGATCCTTTGTTTCCACAGAAAACGTAACTTTTCGTTTTTTTTCAATAGAACTTATGCTGTTCTTGTGTACGAACATGTTTGAGAACTTCGGCCCTTCCACCGTGCGAAATTGGAAAATCACAATGGCAAACGGTGCACATCACAAATGCATTACATTTCCTTGAGGAAATATTAGAAGAAAAGTCATCTGTGTCCAATTTTTTAAAAGTACCTGAGTATTTTACCTTTTTCGCAGACATAACTAATATGAAATATTGTAATTTTTTAAACTATTTCTCGAAAGCAACTACGTTTACACAGGTTAGCGACAAGTTGAACGAAATAATCTTAATCTTGCTTTGTGCTCATTGGCTAATATGTGCCAGATGATGCACAATGACACTCGAAGTTCATTGGAGAAATGGAACTTGGCATTTTCGGACACGTGTTCTCACTCACAAAGCAGAAACTAGCCATAATTTCTCACTGATGAAACTAATTTGGTTTTCTATATAGTCTAGAGAAAAACCAGGTGCTTTCAGACACCCCAAATCCCTTTTTGGGGCTGCAAATAACGAAGTATTAAGTCAAGCTACATAGATATCGTGAGAAATTTTAAGAATAAGAGAAAGTCAGGAGAAATATATTGTAAATTGGGTTGGCGGGAGAACGATCAGAAATTTTTAAAAAAATAAAGGCATGTAAGGAAATCTTGATAGTAGATGAATACCTATTGTTTCTTTCCTAATACCCAACATCTTCATACTGCATCGAGCTTCCGGATGTCTAGAGACATGCTTCTCAAACTAAGTTTTTAGAACAGAGGTTTGATGAATGCCTGTTTGTGTGCTGAAGACTTTTCATGAATTAGAAAAGCTGTTAATAAATGGTATGTAGTGGTTATACATATGCTCTCTTTTATTCTATCCAAGTTGTACATATGCTTCCCTATTCAGTGAAATTCTGATGTTTATTATCCCAATTATATAACTTTTTTTATTTATTTATTTTGTCAGGGTGTGTCATAGAAAAATTAGTCAAAAGTCACAAGTTGGACATGCCTATTCTACAACAATTTTTATGGACAAAATATTTTCATTAAAGAGGTGAGTACTTTAATTAAAAAAAAAAAGCCAGTGTAACAGTTAGTGACGATGGGCTGGCGTTCAAATCCTAATTTCCTGTAGAAGGTAGTGATGTTTATAAGCATATAGTGTCCGTGTGGCAAGGGAGCAGGCCAAATATTTGGCGAGATGAAAAATCCTCACGAGAGGCTGGTGATAAGGAAGACAAGATTCTCAGACCACTCCCTGGGATGTTCTCACTCAAAAATGGGATAGTGCAGGACTCAAAACAGTTAATGCGGCAGGACTATACCAGTACGAGAAATGGTGAACTTCTAATTCTTCACATAAACTTAAGAAGAGTCCATTGGTGGACTGTTACTGAGAAAAATTACATTTTAAGTTGTGAGCAGATAATATCATCATCTAAGTTGCTTAAGCGAAGGAAGATTCAGGAGTAACTTGATGCTTCCCTAAAACTGCACCCTGAAGTCCCCTTTCACATTTTCTTAGAATTCACTAACATCACTGTTAAATGTATCTATCACACATGACATTTGGATATAGTATATCTTAGAAAATTTAAGATACAAGTAAGATGGAGGAAAAAAAGAAGCAAGAGCTGAAAATCATGCTTGATAATTAAATTAGAAGATCATTTAAAAAAAAAAAAAAAACAAGAAATAAGTAGTATACCGAAAAAAATTCTGCAATAAATAAAGAATATTGATTTTTGATTAGAGAATATTAAAAGAGAATTAAAATTTCAGATCAACGAATGTGAATCATATATCATTAATATATGAAAGATAAACAAATTTTTGATAGTTAGTTAATCACAGCTGGAAACTTAATTGCATATTTTAACTCTGGTTTTGCTAAAATTATCCAAAAACTTCTTCAGTTGGTGAAACGGATTTCCCTGATGCTTTTCACATTTACAAAAATTTATTTTCTTTAATGCCATTAATTCCAATAAAGGTTTCCTTAACCTTTTCAATTTTAATATTCTTAGTTTTTTACATTTTGTTTTTATTTTCCTCAACAGACGACTCTACATTTATTTTCACTTTGCTCTGTTCATTGGCTTTGATGTTACATATTTGTGTTCCTAAAAGTAGCTGCAATTTTTTTCTTTTTGCTCTCGGAGAAGAGTTATCTGAAGAGTGATCATTCTTCAAAATCAATAGAATTTTATTTAAAATCTGCACCAAACTGAGGTTGATGTTTTGCCAATTTAAAATTTTACATTCATGTGCTTCTTTTCCGATCTGATTTATTACTTTGTTTTCCTACTTATTTTCCCTTAATTAAGATCTTTTTATATAAGAATAAAATTAAACTTACAATACTGAAAGGTACGTCACCCATCAATACTTGACTCATAATTTACTACTGCCTTTAGACAATGGAGATATTAACATTACCAGATCGATGAAACACTTATTACCATTATTATTATTTTTGGTTCATACCATTCTGCCATTTCGTTCAAAATCACATCAGATTGTTATTCTAAATGGCCTGTCTTTGCCTTTATAGTCTTGAACTCACTCTGTTAAAAAAAAACTTTCTTCAAAATCAAATGCAAATTTTTATTGTAACATTTTGTCAGCCATTGCTGGCATTACAGAAGTTGCTGCGTAATGCGATCACCATTAATATTATCATTTGTACATTATTCTTAAAATTGCTGAATCCCACTCGTTTGTATTTGAAGATATGGAAAATATATTACATGCTGTGATCAACAATTTCAGTTAATATTATCAAAATACTAATGAATATTTTTTTTAATTGAAGTAAAGTATTCGAATAAAGTTAAAACAGATTATAATAAGGCTAAGAAAAATGTCACCAAGTATGAAATTAAGTTGTAAAACATCTTGGTTTCAATTTTTAACAACCATTTAAAAGTAATCCAAAAAAGCAACCTCAGGATTTAAGGATAAGACACAAGTTGTTCTTCAGGAGAAAACAATTCTGGAAAATGTTTTGCCCTTCTTAAAAAAAAAAATTGAAAGAAAAAAATCCTCTGAAAATACCTACACCAAACTTTGCAGGACGGGGAGCGAGGTGTGGTATTGCATGGCACATCCATGCATCTGGGCTGTTTAGCTTATGCGGATGATATAATTCTGCTGGCCCGGAGCATTGAGGAAAAGACGTCGCAGCTAGAGATCGTTGACAAGTTCTGTCACGACTATGGGCTGCTCCTCAACGTAAAGAAATGCCGCTCTCTGCAGCTGGTCCGGCGGAGAGATCGCACGGTTCTGGATACCTCCACCAACTGGATGGTGAATGGAGTGCCAATCCCATCTATGACAGCCGAGGACACATTGCGCTATCTCGGAATCGACTTCTCGCCCTTGCGGGGGCCTGTCCCACCTTCAATCTTGGGCCTTTTAGAGGGGTGGTTGGAGAAGATTGGTGCTGCCGCACTAAAAGCGGATCAGCAGGTTAGGATGATATCTGAGTTTGTCATCTCCAAGATTCTCCACCAGCTGTGTGCGACCCCAATGACCACGAACACCTTAAGAAAGGCAGACCGAATGATAAGAGGAGTCGTGAAACGGTTGTGTAAGTTGCACCCGTCAACAACTGATGGTGTTATCTACAGCTCCCAAAGAGACGGGGGGCTCGCCGTTCCTCGGTTGCTTAAAGTGGTAGCGGCCGCGAAGATTCGTGGGCTACTTAGTCTTCAGAACTCGACCTACAAATGCATTCCGCAAGCGTTGGCGGACTACCCAGTTTGGAACAGCGTTATCGGGATTGGTGAACGTGCCGGCTTTGCCGTGACTCCAGACGCGGTTAATGTCCATTTTAAATTTTACATTTGCATGCTCTCTTGCAGTTAATATGGAGATGCTTTCCGAGTTTCAAGATTAGGAGTACAGTACTGGCCAAATAATTCCCAGAAATGTTATGAGCAGTTCGTTTTTTTTTTTTTCATTTTAATAAATAAAACTGTATTAAAGTACTTATTTACATGTCTGTAGTATTTATATTTACATGTCTGTAGTATTTATATTAAGTTAGTAAAATTCCATTGCTGCTTTGAATGATATTTTTCCTTAGCATTTATAGTTATCAAATAGCTGTATACAAATATGACTTATCACATTATGTGGTGCCTATTGTGCATTTTCATCATACAAATCTCCTTTCATGCAGTTACATTGCATAAAGTGTAATACATATGGACTTTTGGCAAAATACTGCATGTGAAAACATAATACATGCTTATAATTCATTTCTTGGCAAATCTCAGTAAACAGATGATAAAAATGCAATCAACATAAAATGAATAAATGTTGACCTTAGTTTTGTGAGAAAAGGTTAACCAAAAATTTCAAAGAATAGCAATATACACTTGTTCTAAGCCAGGAGTTCCTAACCCTATGCCTGCGGACACCACGACACATGCTGATCATAATAAAAATGTTTTAGTTTTCAATAAAATTCTATGTGAAAGCTTTCTCACTTTTAATGAAATAGAAATTGCGTCCAACACAGATATTAACACAAGGCGAAATGTGACCAATCTCTTTTTATGTGCATGTTGTATTAATTCTATTCAACTATAAATTCCCTTTGAAAAAGTAAATGGTGCTCCTCATCCAACAGATATTCTAGAATGTACTCTTACGGACAAAAAGGTTGGAGACTCCTGTTCTAAATGGTTTAAAATTGATATTAAGATATAAAAAAGCTACCCTCAGCCCCTGGACTTAAAGACTTACGGACTGTCTCTCGAGATGAATTTTGGACACACTTTAAATTCCTCCATTCTAAAAGGACACTTCAAGTTGCAATACCCATGCTTTATTTGAGACTTTAACCTAAGCCAAATGTCATAGTAGCAAACCACCGATGACCATCATACTGATTAAGTGCATTAACATGAATAAATCAATAGCTTCAATAATTATCAACACCAAGAAGGAAATTATTGAATATATTGATGGAGTAAATGATTATCAACAACAAATTATATTAATAACAACGGGGAAAAAACGGACCTTAAATTTGAAAAACAATAAGATATTTTACTATTTCTTAAGAATTTAATGCTAATTTAGAATAATGCATTCGGTCTTTACTAATATTAAAAGAATAAGCAATTATACTGCTAACAGATTTTATAAAATACAAAAGTGGTCAAATTTACACAGACAATCAGAGAAGCTTAAGAATTCCAATACAATTAGTGCTTTCACTGAAATTGGATACCATATTCCACGTTTCAGATAAATAGAAAAATTCGATTACGGAAAAGCTATCAATAAGATGTATAGCTCAACGGGTAAACAAAGGAAACATGTCACATACCATTGAAAACCAGCAAACTCGTATAAAATATTACCTATGGTATGACATAAAAGCATAAGCTCTCTTGTGCCATACAATGGATAATTAAACAAAAGTATCGTTAAATTTATTTCAAAGACAACTAAAATTAATGCATCACTTACACCGTTTTAATTTATTAGAAGAAACAATTCTTTTTACTTTTCAGTCTCAAGGACAGTCATTTAAGACAGACCTCTATATGCCTAAAGTTTTACAAATAATTTGAAATTTGTTATTTAAAAGCTACTGTTAACTGAAATGCGATGTTAAGCGATATAACTGAGGGAAAAGGATCTTTATAAATTTCTAATTCTGAAAACAATAAATGTAATACTTTACCTCCCGAAGAGTGCCCATACTGTTGTGTATAGGATTCATTTTGATTACTCAGCAAGGGTGATTTTTCATTATCCATGTCTTATTAAGTTTAATTAATTAAAAAATAACACACTCATACCGAACATCAGCTGACTTCTGTTACGCACAAGCTATTGCCAGAAATAAAGACCGCTATAAGCAATTATCATAAACAGTTCTAAGGCTCGGTAAATAGGTTTCAAATAACGTCAAGTATTCTTTTAATGAACCAAAAAATAAAGAATTCATCTTTGTTAGAAATAATTTTCCTAATTTAAAATTTATTGTTAGGAAGCTTTTTAAAAATTTATAAATAAAGAAATAATGCAGAGGTTCAAATAAAAACACAATCCTCCCTCCCTACTAATCAACAGCTGGTTAATTCATGTATAAGGAAGCCGTGTGTCAGATGTAATTCACAGTCGGAGTTATGGTTAACACATTCGTTTATTCACCATCGGCGAATTACAACGGGATCTGTCACTGAAGAATCATATGTCTTTCAAAGAAACAGAGACTAGTTTGTTTACATTCTTGGATTCGTTTTACGTGTTGTAATCCAAATGGGCTATGTGGGAAAATTTCCTTTTCATATTAAGTGCTTGAGGTATATGACTTCCAAATTATAAACCGACCCCAGAAAGCACACATATGTAATAAAACGGTAGGTGAAAAAGCTGAACAAGGATGTGGCCTACATCCTTAATTAAAGAGCAGGCCTAATCTCGTTACAATCAAGTAGTGGCTAAGGCTACTATATACTTTATCTCTAGTAGCTCTAGTAGTGGCGTAGCTAGGTTTGGGCAAGGGGAGACATCTGTCCCCAAGCGCAGCACCCATAGGGCGCCAAATTGAAGTTACAAAATTAAGAATAAAAGAAAGACCATTCTTGGCCCAAAGAAAGGGGTACAAAACTTCCATTTGTCCTCGGGCACTGAAAATCCTAGCTACGGCTCTGCAATTAAGTTCGCTAACAAGGTCCGTAGTGATAAGCACATTAGCAAACATTTTGTTACTGAATTATATGTGATATACGTTGTAATATGAACGCAGAAATACAGTACGCAGTGAGAAATACAGTACGCAGAAATACAGTACGCAGAAATACAGTACGCATCTTCACTATCACTTCATTTCTGGACGCTACGCTAAAATCGATGAAGACGGAAATACAATTAAATGTACGATGCTAACTGCAAAAATAATTGAATCCCGGGACACAATAATTGCCGAGTTAAAGACGGACCCGGAATTTAAAGATATTTATGCATACCTGGAAGATGCAGAAAATTTTGATCATGTAGACTTAACGGCTATTCGCACTAGGGTAGCTCATTATGAAATTATAGATAAATTACTCTTTTATACGAAAACTGCCAACGATAACCAAGAATTGCGGCCGGTAGTCCCAACGAATCTACGCTTAAGTATATTAGAGGAGCTCCATGATTGGAAATTAGGAGCCCATTTGGGTGTGAGGAAAACCCTAAAAGGGTCCGCGAAGCGATATATTTTCCGCAGTTACACAAAGTTGTGACGGCGTATGTCAGCGAAGTATGTCGCTTGTGTCAATTAATTAACGACGTTAATTACAACCCGGCCGGGTACTTAAATAGCATAAAAACCAGGTTCCCAAATGAATTGGTTTGCATTGATTTGCTTGGTCCCTACCCCAGAACAAAGATTAATAAAAACCGATACTTGTTAACCATCGTGAATCATTTCTCAAAGTAAGTAGAAATAATTCCCCTTAAACGGGGTTCAGCAAAAATTGTATCAGATTCATTTCTAAATAAATATATTTTAAAATACGGGGCCCCAGTAAAAGAAATATCCGATAATGGTAGACAATTTGTAAGTAATTTGTTTGAAAACTTGTGCACAGGCCTTGGCATACGCCATCTAAAAATGGTACCTTACAGACCGCAATCAAATATTGCGAAACGCGTAAATAGAAATATAGTTAAAATTATTAGGAGATATGTGAAGAACTATCATGACATTTGGGACAGCTGGGTCACTGAATTAGGATTTGCCTTAAGAACAGCAAAGCATGATACGACAAAAAAAAACCTGCAGAACTATTCCTAGGAAAAAAAAGTTAACGCCTCTGGATAAGCTATTCTTCGTTCAACAAAGACAGGAGGTGTTTAAATTGAATGACATTCAAAAAATTATTAATGATGCCATCAAAAATTCAGATGCGGCGAGGTCAAAACAACAGTTATATTACAATAAAAACCGACGTGAAATAAAATATACCACAGGTCAGGTAAGTCCTAAAATTAAAGCATTCCTTGTCGTCGGCACCCGAAAATAGGGTGGCCAAATTTGAGCCCAGGTTTGAGGGCCTTTTTATCACAGAGAAGATAAAATTTTGAACGGTTTACCTAAAATCAGAGAACGAACAACAATCTATCGCGAACATCGATCAAATAAAACCTTACTATAGTCATACGGATTTTCTAATCTTAAAAGAATTATTGCAGGCTCCTGAAACAGCACCAAGAGTTGAAATTTCACCATCGCCAAACAAGGATCCCTCAACAACGAAAAGAAGGGCAGCTAAAACTGAAGAACCCATAGCGAAACGAAGACAACTTCAACAAGAGCAAAACTGCGCCAGAATGAGGATTACTAAAGACATGAATGTTCCCCTTCAACAAAAGTCAGAGCCTAAAAGACACGAAAAAGGCTCTTGAAACAAAAGCGAAAAATGCGAACTACCGAACCGATGCCGCAAGAAGAGGCCAGAAGAATATGCCAACCAGAAGCAAGAATTAAAAGAAAGCAACATGACGAAATGAGGTCTATACATTCCCAGGAACAAAGAAGGAGCAAGAGACTCTTCAGAGATCCAGAAGCAAGGTCGGCAAGGTACAAGACAAAGAGAAAATTGGAATTCCAAAATCCGCAGCCCAGTAGAAAAGCATCCCGTTTCAACGATCGAGGAAGTAAAAGAAAAGAAGGTCCGGAGACGAATACCAGCCGCCCGAGACGTTCGAGAGTCCAAAGTTTGACAGCGCCAACATTTCAAGAGTTCTGTGCCAAGAGGATGCAGGAGTATAGAAGTCAAAAAGATAAGTGAAAATTTTCCTTGTTTTCTAGTTTATATTGAAAGTTCGATTTATGTCATGTGTTTAAAGTTGCTAAATACTGTTCAAAACAAAAATCTGAATTCGCAAGTTTGCGAGAATGTAATTGTAACTATCTGCTAAACAGAAAAAAAAAATTAAATTCGCAAGTTGGCGAAAATTTATTTTGTAAATACTTTTAGAATTCTCAAGTTCCGAGAAGCTAATTTCTGAATATGTTTAGCCGAATAACTTCAATTGTGTTAATTTAAACATTGTAGCCAAGCATTGTGAATATGGTATAGCAACTATAACGAATGATGTAAATGAATTTTAAAGTATTACGTGTTAAAATGTTCTATTGAATTTGAAATGTTAACTTTTAAACTTTTGTAAAAGTTAAACGAATACAAATGTAAGTTTTGGTCAAGCATGACTGCAAAATATCCTTATGTAAAAGATGAATGGTATGAAAGTATAGTTTGAATGTGCTTAAAGTTAGGCTCTCCAGGCTTCACTTAAGAATTTTAAATTTAAGCTCTATTTTAGGACATTAGGTCTAGTTTTGTGGTTGAGTTTTCTAAGGTCTGGAAAGTCGAGTTTATAACAAATTATAGCGATTGGATAGTGGTAGTTGCTCGTCGCGTTACCACAACAGAAAAACCTCGTCTCACTCAGAACAATTTCTGGACAGCATGGGGGAAGAACAATTAGTTCGTCTGAATGAAACGACTGAGGGCCAAAATAATTTCAACAAAGAGTATTGGTAACAAAAATGGAAATTGTATGAAAGACATTACTAATAATTTTTCCTTCCAGATTAGTTGGAAGGACAAGACTGACGCCTGACTGAAAGTATGTCTGTAATCAAATTCAAATTGTAAATCTGTTATATTTTAGTATAGCTTTAGAAATTGTTGTAAGTTGGCCCTAATCAGGAGAAGTTTTAATGACGAAAGTCATTCAAAAAAAATAATAATAAATAAATAAATAAAAAATAAAAAAGAATTTCTAGAAGTTTAAAATTTTGATATTAAGGACTTCCAGTGTAGAATTTAAACTCTCAAACAAGGTCGTTTAAGACCTTATTTTTTCGAGTAGTTAAATTCTGGTGGGGAAAGATGTAAGGTTTATTATACGTTTACTAACAATTATTTTAAGTTTTGCAACTTTCCTATCTTATTCTAATTTCAGCTTACAATTTCCTGCCAGAATGTAAATTCAGAAACGCAGATAATGCAGATGAGAAAGAGTACTATTGAAATCGTGACTTAACCGACTTCAACAGAGAGAGTCTGATTCCCTGACTAGCGCGCGTTTGCCTTCTGGCTACGTCTCTCTTAACTATTATTACGCTCGGCCGTATCTTAGGCCCTTGTTAGGCTTCGCCAATTTAATTAATACTTAGGGGCTAACTAGTTAGATTCTGATAGCTTCGGCTATATCCTTTAAACGCTTTAGTTAAACTAACTTTAATTCAAATTATTAGTATTTTAAGTTCAAGCCCGAGTGGCGGCTTTATGTAAAGTTCCAAGTCGGAACTGATTTGTAAATATACTAAATAATAAAGGGTTTTAAACCTTTCTGAAATTCATGTTGGCCAGACAGGCAACTGATATAGAATTAGAGTGGCATTCAACGTGTTAAAAGAATCAGACATTTAAACAATATTATATACGTTTGTTGCAAACACTTAGCTGATAAATGCTACGTAGTATTTATTCCTAAATTATTGCTCTACATGAATATATATAAAAACTTCAACATATGTTGAAACAAGTTGCAGGTATTAAAAGATATCAACGACATTTTATGTTCAAAATGTGCATCGTAATTTATAAAACGACATAAGTAATGATATTTCAAAATTAGTTAGGATGAAAAAGAATTATGATCATGTTTTACCATTCCATAACGCATAAAAAAATATGCACATTTCATTAAAAGTTGAATACATGGTGCGCAGCTTACATTCTTTTAACAGTCAATGTATGCCAACAGTAACTGGACTTAATTTGCTATAACACAGTACCTGAAATTTTGCCAACGTGCAAACAATGGCTGCAAGAAGTTGGTCACTGCGTACTGTATTTCTGCGTTCATATTACAACGTATATCACATATAATTCAGTAACAAAATGTTTGCTAATGTGCTTATTGTAAATAGAATGAAGTAGCAATATTTTTCTGTTGCCACTACGCATTTTTGCAGCTCTCCTATGTAAGAAATCCCTGTGAAATTTTATGTTTTCACCTTTCAGAAGAGGAATCAATAGAATGTAAAAGCAAGGACATTCATCTAACTACGAAACAATACCTCCCCTCAAGCCTCCGGAATGTGCATCCATAGTTAGAATTCGGCTTGCTGTTGAACATGTCAATACCAGCAATGACAATCCTCAAAGGAAGTAGCTAAGGCTGTGCAATGTGCATAAAACTATCCACATAGCTACGATAAACTGATAAGCGATTTCACCAGAGAATTAGCTGTCCTTGAATGATAAAATGAATTAAAACTTTTGTTTAGGCAATGTTTCAGGTTTTCTTTAAAGCCGTTACTGAATAGAACAGTGTCCACAATCAAAGAATGTGAGTAAGAAAATTCTTTCCTCACAAGCCGATGAGAAAATGTTCTTATTCCCTATAGGTTTAAAAAAATCCCGCGTAGATGGTGCATCCTTTCCGTAGCCAGGCTTCGCTTGCAGCTGAGCTGTTTTTTCTATGAATACTCCAGTTTAACCCTTTATTTCCCTACGGGACTTTGAAATCCCATCAATAAAATCGCTCAGTTATGTCCCAACGGGATTATTAAGCGCCAATTTTAAATTAAAAAAAGCAATGAAAAACTTACAACATTCAGGTGAGTATAATGCGAGAGGTTTCTCATGTGTAAAGAAATGTAAAAAAAATTACAAATTCTTTTTCAAAAAATAAAGTAATTTGTGACATAATGGGTTAAACCAGTGCTACCAGGATCTCGTATCTCAGTAAAATCCCATCTAGCAGGGGCCGTCGTTAGATGTGATAACTTCTTTAATGCCGTAGGTTGGAGTGTTTGAAAGTTTGAAACTTGCAGAAGAATATTCCCAGAAAAAGATCAGCATGGTTTGTTTTATGCATTATATTTTATTAGTAAATAATATATGTGTAGAAATTCGCAGTTTTTAAATATGAGTTTCGCTAATGTTTTATATTAGTGTTTAATAACGTATTTATTTAATATACAAGTCTTTAACTAAATTGCATGATTTGCGGCAAATTCCAAATTTTTTAATTATGCTTAAAATCGTAGAACTTCTTGATAAAAAAATAAGATACCTATATTTCTGGAAAAATCTGTACATTATTAAAATTCTTTCTTTTGAATTTAAAAGTTAAATTTGAACCTAAAATTTTAATTATTGTAACTTTAAAATCTTTTCAAAATATTGCACAACTACAAATAAAAAAATTATTTGAAAATATGAAAATAACAATTAAAGAAAAAATAATAATAAAAAAAAATCTGAAAGGTTTCAGATTTTAAATTACGTCTAGAGGGGCGTTTTTTAAACATTTTGTATTTTACTTTTATTTATTGAATATCATGTTCTTCGCATTTAAACCATAAAATTCAGTTAAAGAACAATATCGCAAAATAATTTTAAACTGAGCATATCTTTAGAATTTCCTACACACAGTCTCACGCGCTGCAGATAAAAATGTTTTTTTCTGTACAACGTTGCCATTGCCCGCTTTGAATTCCTTGAGTTTGTTAATCAAAAATTCGTTAAAGTTTTACAAAATATGAAATCGTTAATAAAATAAATTCCAAATTTCAAATTTGGGCTTGCAGATGCCTATATTCGCAGTAGGATGACGGCATTCAAAATTCGATGGCTTTAGGTACCGTCGTTTGATCCCAATGCGAGAAACATACATACATTTATGCACATTCTTCATTATTTAATTTCTTTAAATATAATACAGGGCTGCAATATTTTGTGGCAACAGTTCGAAAAGTGGTACAGACTTTTAATGTTTCCGACGCAAAATCGCAAAACGAAAACAATAGTCCTTCAGGGACAAAGCCCCTTTGGACTAATAAATAAAATAAAAATCAGAAAGCTTTCAGATTTTACATTACGCCCAAATGGGCGTTTCTTTAACGTTTTGTGTATTACCTTTATTTATTAAATATCTTCTTCTTCGCACTAAAACCATAAAATTCAATTCAACAGTAGTATCTCAAAATAATTTTAAAATGAGTATATCCTTAGAATTTCTGATACAGTCTTGGATGCTGGAGATAACAAAAAAAAATTTTTTTTCGTGCAGTGTTGCCACTGCTCGCTTTGAGATCGCTAAGTTTCTTAGTCAAAAATTCGTTAAAGTGTTACAAAATATTAAATTGATAATAAAACAGATTCCAAATTTGGGCTTCCAGATGCGCATATTCGGAGGAGGATTAAGTCATTCAAAATTGGTTGGCTTTAGGTACCGTTGTTCTATCACGATGGGAGAAACATGCATACATTTATGCAGATTCTTCATTATTTAAGTTCTTCAAATATAACACAGGGCCATAATATTTGGTGGCAACAGTTTGAAAAGTGATACAGACAGTTACAATGAATCGGGAGGAAACGGCGTTTGCCAGAATCCTCATCTCCTCTCTTCTTGCTTAAAAGCAAGATTGCTACATTGCTACAATGAATCGGCGTAAAATGCCAAAACGAAATTAATAGCCCTTCTGAGCTAACGCTTCTCTAAGTTAATTATGAAATTTTTGAAAGAATATGCTTTTTTTGTACTATCTAAATTTTCTTCAAAATGTCAAAAGCAAACTGAAAAAATAATTTTTGACTAAATATTTGCAATTATCATGCTCGCCAAAGAAGTTATCGTTCAGGGAATCAAAGTATAGACTATAAAATCACGCACTTAAAATGCGGTGTTCAAAATAATAATTGGAAACCGGAAAATTTGCTGCGACATTATTTCTTCGTAAATTTAAGTCAAGAGGAAATTCTTTTCCTTATTTATACATAAAATGTTTTAATGAAGTTGGTGTTCATATATTATTGATTTTACTGGATCCGTTATACACCAGATTTGCAGATATGTTTTTTCATATATCGATTTTCGAGGTGTTTTAAAAAACATGTGGAGAAGACTGGTGCATTGAAATATGTACATGAAATACCTACGTATTTTCTAATATGTCATACCGACCACGTGGTTTGTAACAATTTGTTTTAGCCAGTGGCAGCCTAATATACCTGTTACATACTATGTAACCTGTATTGATATTTTTTGCGTCACTCACTTTTAATTTTATGATTGTTTCGAAAATTCCGTACATGTTTGGACGAGACGTTTTGTAAAATGAGAGTGTTTTGTAATTTTTTCGCTGTCTCAGTTTGTAATATCTTCAGAGTGTAAGAACGAAACAGCCAAAAGGGACGTTAGTCCCGAATGGGATATAATTCTCGAAACGGCGTTTCGCGTTGAATCACAGTAAACGACGTATCACTTTTCAAATTGCTGCCACCAAATAATGTCGCCCGGTATTATATTTAAAGATATTTTATATTATGAAGAATCTGCATAAATGCATGTATGTTTCTCGCATTGTGGAAAAACAACGGTACCATATCAAATTTTGCATCAAATTTTGCATAGCATAGTCCTCCAGTCGAACATAGGCACCCGGAAGCCCGAGATTGGAATTTCGAATCTTTTTTATATTATCTATGTCATATATTGGAAAATTTCAATGAATTTTTCATAAACAAACTCAACGATTTCAAAGCAAGCGGTGACAACACTCTATTGAATAAAACACTTTTATCTCAAACGCGCCAGATGATTATCGATCGGAAATTCTAAAGATATGCTAAAATTTTTTTTTAATTTTTCTAATTCTGGTGTTGAATTGTGTATAGCATAAGTGCCAGTGGCGGCTCGTGATAAGCACTGTGGAACTGCAGCACCCCCTGTTTCCACTTATTATTATTTTTAATATTTAATATAATGAGCCCTTTTTTCTTTAATTCTTTCTTTATACTTCTACAATATATAATCCTTAAACTTAATGTCAGTAGCCATCCTCCAGTTTATGAAAAAGGTACGAAAGTTTTCTTTTTATACATGTTTGTTTCCCTTTACATAGGTTTAAAACAAAGGTTAAATTTTTTTGGAACAGCAGCCCCACTAATTTTAGCTACGAGCCGCCACTGATAAGTGTAAAGAAAATTATGCTTAATAATACAAGATTTAGAGAGAAATACGCTGTGCATTAATTAGCAATTCTTTTTATTTTGCAAGACCTACCTCCTTGTTAAAAACGGCTAGGGGAAAATGCACGAAGTATCCACGTGGTCTGATGTATATTGGTAATGTGCACGTGCGCTATAGTTAATTAGGGTTAACGTAGCTATGTTTGAATGGATAGCGTATTTCTCTCTTGTTGCTGCTACGAAATAATAGCTCGCTATTAAATGTTTGCAAAAATGATTAATATTTATAAAAATAAGATCTTCGAATGTAGTTCCTTAAAGTTTAGAAACGCTTCATTTATGAGTTATTGAAAGAGAGCATAATATTCGAAGAAGTGTTATTGAGAAATATGGTAATTTTCTTTCCTGGTATTATATTATTCTTGTTTGTATTCAGTCGGCAAATTTCTCTGTCAGCTAAATGTCCTGTCGGCTAACTGTTCGTGTCTATCAAATGTCCCTATTGGCTAAATGTCCTATCGGCTAATGTCCTGTCCGCTAAGTGCTGTCAGCTAAGTGGTTGTCGGTTAAGTGTCCGCGACCGGTGTGAAATGTGAGCAAACTGAATTTATTGAAACAATGTTTTATTCCACTTCGCAATGCAATATTACAAACTTCCTTGCTTCATGAAAAGAGAATTAATATGTTATTAGACCGAAGGGGCTTTTTCCCGAAGGACTATTGTTTTCGTTTTGGCATTTTGCGTTGATTCACTATAAATGTCCGATTCACTTTTCAAATAGTTGCCAGCAAACATTATCGCCCTGTGTTATATTTAAAGAAATTAAATAATGAAGAATCTGCATAAATGTATGTATGTTTTTTGCATTGTGATAAACAACGGTACCTAGAGCCATCCAATTTTGAATAACGTACGTTTCCATCCGAATATGGGCATCTGGAAGCCCAAATTTGGAATTTGAAAATTGTTTTATTATCTATTGCATAATATGTAAAACTTTAAGGAATTTTTTATGAACAAACTCAACGATTTAAAAGCGAGTAATGGCACCATTCTACGTGGGGGGGAGGGACTTTTTATCTCCAGCGGGCGGAACTATGTATCGGAAATTCTAGCCTCATTTAAAAATCATTTTGCGATATTACTGTTGAAATGAATTTTATGGTTTAAGTGCGAAGAGCATGATGTTTAATAAATAAAAGTAACACACAAAATGTTAAAAAAACGCCCCTTTGGACGTAATTTAAAATCTGAAACATCTCAGACTTAAAAAAAAAGTTTTTTATTAGTGATATAGTCATAAAAATATGGGAAGTATTGTAATTTATTTTTGGAACTTACTAAAAGTAGTATGGGTTGAAAATACGAACAGGAAGTAAGACAAATTGTGTACTTCTCCACATTTAGTGACGTGAGTTTCTGAGGAAAAAAAAAATGTTTAGTTAATATAACTGGAAGAACTTTTTCAAATTACATTCTTTTGCAGGTAATGAAAAAGGCTCCTTGAGGCGGTGAAGCAAGCTTTGCAGATTGATGATACGAGAAGGATTAAACGTATTTTAAGGCGAAGTTCAAATGTGCTTTATATCTCCCCTTCGGTGACAAATCGTCGTTTTCGAATGTCAGCTCGAGAGCTATTCTTACGAGCGAATATTACTCTACCAGGTAATGTTATCCTATTTGCACACAAAATTTTAGATTGTTTATAATTGTGAAAAAAACATTAAAACTGAAGTTAAAGTCATATTTGTTGCTACAGGTTAATAATAGAAGTGGATCAACGTAAAACTTTTCTGTGACTAGTATTTTTTTTTTCTACTACGTGTTGATGTCTAGTAAAAGTGTTCAATAAAAAGGAAGTGATTTTTGCAATTTCGGTAGATTTCAATTACTCCTATCACTTCGTCTTAGCCATAAAGGACGGACTCTTGACTTTTGTCGATATATTAATGCCCCATTCTTAGTGTTTATCTATGTTAATTCTTGAAATAATATCTTCCATTTGAAAGCATTCTGGAAAAATGTAAAGGAGTTAAATATCGCTAAAATATTTTTAATCCAATATTATTAAAAAAATCTGATGTGTGCAGCATATGACCGTCCTTGCACGGAATATTAAAATATGCGCATTTTGCATTTCATTTGAACTCATTGGATTGAATTAAATCTACTTCATTGATAGCGCATAAACCACAGTAGAATAAATACACACTTTAAAATTCACTATATTTGTTTACCACAGGCGACACTCTGGCGTCTTCACTTAACAGCGTTACATCTCATTCATTTTATAATTCAGAATGCACAAAAATTATGCATATCTGAAGAAATATCTAATCGCTGCCATATGTTCTATTCAAATACTATAATAAATCTAAAACAATGTATAAAAGATATTAAACAAACAAACAAACAGTTTTTCACAGACGATTCAGTATTTCTCTTTCAATTAATTCAGTTCTCACTTCGCGCAAATGCATAAAAACACAAAATATCCATATTAAAAATTACGAAGTAAATCTTAAACACTTATTTCCTCGAATAAATTCCAGAGAAAGGGGAGAAAAAAGAAAAAAAAGAAAAACAGTTTTTCACAGACGATTCAGTATTTCTCATCAATTAATTCAGATCTCACTTCGCGACAAGGCAGCAATACATAAAAACTCAAAATATCTATATTAAAAATTGCGAAGTAAATCTTAAACACTTATTTCTTCGAATAAATTCCAGAATTGATTAAGCATGATTTAATTCGAATAATAAAAGAAGGTGTTATCTTTGTTGTTGCGAAGCTTAGTTTCTCTAGATTGGCAACAAATGCCCTAGTCTGCTAAGTTTCAAAGGTAAACAAATATGGCCGCTTTGGCCAAAATAATTAGGCTTAGTATCTCTTAAACAACTTTTAAATTGTTGATAATCCTACAAATATTGCATGGAGATTTACTAAAGGCATAAAAACCTTAACAGGAAGATAAGAACAACGTAATTCAATCATTTTTAAAGCAAAAAATGCACAATTTACAAACATATAAGAATAAAGAAACTGAGCTCACTGAGCCGAGTAACAGAGTGGATATATATATACATATATTTATATAGTTTTGGTGCGGCCGATTGTAACCAAAATAGGAGGTGCACATCCACATGTTATGGCAGTCCTACATACAAAATTTCAACGCTCTGAGGCTACTCATTTTTGAGTTATGCGAGATACATACATACATGTGTACGCACAGACGCCACGAAAAAATCTCTTCAGAATCCATTTTATATCAGTTTTATAATTTTTTGGGGCGAAAATAATGCTTTACTCTGTTCTTACGTTTAGATGTCACGCCAAAACATTGTTAAATTGCATTCGATAGCGGCCAAAACGGATATTTTCGTTGAAATATGATATCCGAAATTTTTTGCGGATACAATACTTCCTTATTACTTTGTACAAGGAAGTAAAAAGTTAAATGATGGACTCAAGCGTTTTAATTCTCTTCTTCATTAACTAAATTTCTCTGATATCGTTTAAAAAAATTAAGACTACTTGTAAAAACCGTACTCTTAAAATTCGTTTTCCTTTAAGCTAGAATTTAAGATTTTTCTTCAATTAAAAACATTTAATATGAAGCAAAATGTCTTTTAGTTTTATATTTTTGCCGGTATAATTTATACATGACTTACATGTTGCTGCCATAGTTTTATTTATAATTCTTATTAATAAATAATATAAATTACGATCATGTTTGTTGAAAAACCTATTTTCACACGTTAAAAAAAAAAAAAAAAGATGTAGCTCTTAAATGAAATCGATATCTTACATGGATATAATACTTATCTAAAATTCCTTTTAGTCGTAAAGAAATCTACCTAGACTCTTTACAATGAAAAGAAAATCAACTCTTGTACATGATATAATGAATTCGATATTTCTGAGCCTAAAAAACAGCTGACATTTGGAGTTTTATAAAAATGTTCTATCAACTGATTTTGCGTTAAGAGAACATCAGTGGTGGATAAGAAATTAAGAATTCTGCAATTCAGATTTTTTCTATTTTCCATTTGTGCTGAAAAAGAACATTTTCAATTGTCTTTTTATACTTTAAAGTTTAAAAATTTATTTGTGCTAGTAATGTTACACGTTTTTAATAAATGTTCCTATTAAATTATAGCTTTCATAACAAATAACACAGCGAAATCATTAAATTATAACATAATATTTATGTATAAGAAACATACAGAGATTTTAGTAATAGCTATACGCTGAAGAGCCAAAGCAATAAGACCACCTACTCAGAAACGCGTTGCGCGACCTTTGGCCTGCAAAACAGTTGCAGCTCGCCATTGGCATCGATGCCGCAACTTCTTGGTAGATGACTGAGGACAAGCTGTAACAACTACCCAAGCAGCGATCAAGCAAAGTTGAGATATTCCGACACGCTAGTGTTTGAGCTGTGGACTGCCGCTCCATCTCAAATGTGCTCTATCAGAAAAGATCCGCCGATTTAGGTGGCCAGGACATTAATTGGAATTCATCCTTATATTTCTCGAACCATTCAAACGCAGTTCGAGGCTTGTGACATGGAGACTTGTCCTGCTGGAGGATTCCATTTCCAGTTGGGCATGTTAGGGTGCAACTGATTCGAAATTATGATTACATAGTCCGCATTTTTCATGTTTTTTTCTACCACAACTAAAGGTCCTGGAAACGCGCCCATGAGAACGTCTTCCAAAGAGCTGAGCCCCACTCTGGCGCTGATTTTGATTTAAAAAGCAGGGCAATCGCCAACGTCTTTCCCGTTTGATGTAGCGTGGACGTCCAACAACTGGGCGTCTATTTCTAGTTTCACTGTCATTTATCTACCGTCCATAAATACTAACAACGGCAGATCGTGAACAACCTACCAGTCGTGCAGTTTCAGAGGTACTCGTTCCTAGTCTTTGAGCCATAACAATCTGCACTCTCTAATCAAATTCTCTTACACCAACAGTAGTTCTCATTACTCGCAAAAGTAAGTGCAAGAATGATTCCTTATCTTCTTCAGTATCAGATTCAGATAAATAACATTCTTACTTAATCGCGTGCCCTTCACGTCATTCAGACGAGTTCATTGAAAAATGTTTATAATGTTTTGGCTTGTCAGTGTATATTGTACTTTCATAAGAATATCTTTAAGATTTTTTTTAATAATACATAATTTCTAGTTTTCATTCAAGGTAATTTTTTCTTTTCAGGTTCAGAATACGATGATGAAAATTATGATGATTTCTTGGGAAATATTTTACTTCGACTAGCAGTCCAGCATTTAGATTATGAGTTAATCAGCTTGCTCGTAGAGAAGGGAGCCGTTGTCGCCAGCAGAAGCAAAGCTGGCCGAACAGCTCTGCACATTGCTTGCAGCCAAAGATCTTTAGGTAATGTTAAAAATATTATGAATATGTTTGTATTTTGTTTCCATTTACATAGTGAAACAATCTGCATGTTAGAAGAGCAATTAATGTACCGAATGTTTAATTAACGTTAATGAACTGGGCCCAAATGCGCTTTAGCCCACTGCTTGGCGGCGATTGTTTTTGAATGAGCAATAAACGAGCCAACATGGGTAACTCTGTATATCCGCGAACATGGCTGACTGGGTATTTTGAAGCTACGGAAACATGTAGTTTTCGCGCATGCGTATTTCCTATTTTATAAAGAACGGTTTTATTGGTAATGTGAGATGACGTAGCGGTTTATTCGAAATTCTTACGTGTTAATTTAAGTAGTTATTTCAGTTGTCGTTGTATTCTTTGAATGCGGTGTTTTTGTGTTGAGTGTTTGCTATTTTCGTACCTTATATTTCGCTAAATACCGAGTCGGTATGGATTTAGCTGTGATGCTGAGAGAGGTGAGTGAATGTACATGTACATTTATTACTTTATTGGAAGTGCAAGTTGCTTAATTTTTATATTTTGTTGCCTTTTATTGAAATAATTTGGCTCAGCTGAAGAACAGAACGCTGGTATCGTTTGCAATTTATTTTATTTTGTTGATTTGTGCACATTGCCTACATTGTGCAATTCGCTGATGTTTTTTTTAAGTTAAAACGGAACGCTGTGCACATGGCATTTTCTTGTAATTTATTTTCGTTATTTTAGCTTATTTTGTTGATTTGTGTACGTTGCCTACATTGTGCAATTCGCTGAAGTTTTTTTTAAGTTTAAAAGGAACGCTGTGCACATGGCATTTTCTTGTAATTTATTTTCGTTATTCTAGCTTATTTTGTTCATTTGTGTACGTTGCCTACATTGTGCAATTCTCAGATTTTTTTTTAAGTTAAAACGGAACGGTGTGTACATGGTATCGTTTGTAATTTTAATGCCCTTTTAAAAAAAATTCCTTCTTTCTGGGATGCCATTTTGGTTACGTTTTCGCGGAGCGTGTCGGGAAGGTTATGTAACGGCATAAAATGTGTAAGTATTACAACATAAAATGTAAATAATTAATTTAAAGGTAACTGACAAATATTTTAATGATCGTAATGTTCGTTTTGCATATTATTTTATTATATTTTTGTGGCAACAGTTTCCATACTAATTTATGGTTTAGAATTCTATGTTTTGTTTACAATAGGTTTTCGCGGAGCGTGTCGGGAAGGTTGCAATTAATTGCAAAGACGTTTCGCAGAAACGCGTCGAATTGGCGATTTTCAAAACATCGTCAAGCAGTGGGCTAAAGCGCATTTTCACCATGAACTGCTTATGAAATTTGTGAACTATTATTTAGTTTTTAGCCTACTTGCATCAATATTAAATTACTTAACTCTTATTCCCAGTTTTCACGTAATAGATTTGAATATACATCAATTATAATAAAGTACTTCCATTTTAAATACAAACTGAGAAATTACAGAAATGAAGCAAATTATAATAAGGATTATTCATGTCTAAACCAAGCACCTTCCTAATCATTCATGAAAGTAATTTAAAGCTTTAACAACGCTGTTTACTCTCCAAGCACGCAAATGTTTACAGCAGTGGCCAAGTAGTAATATCGCTAAACTGTATTCGTTCAATCAGCGTTCAAATCCGGGGGAACGGTTTTGCTTGGTTTTTTTTTCTTTTTTCAAGTATAAATGCCAATATGACCGTTTTCCCTTGAATTATTTTCACGAATGTACCCTTTCTTCTTTGTTGAGATGATGATTGCTTTGTAAAAATTGAGATAATTTAATCACTTAATCTCTATAAGTATTTTAATATCTTAGTTAAACTTGAGTTATTGTAAGCTAGAATACTGAAGAAGTGTGTAGCTAGTGTTCTCTGAGTTCTTGTAGCGTAAGAAACAGATCCAAAGAAAGGTTAAATTACCCTTTATTCCAACTCCAACTGAATTAGCAGATGGCCCCTCTGGCGTGAAGAAGCCTCTAGTTGAGCTTTAACTCAAAACAAAAAATATAAAACTAATCTAATACTAAATTAAAGTAATCAGCCAAAGCTGCACAGAATTAATTCTCGAAGTTGGCCCATACTTAAAGATCACAAGAATATACTATCATGCACGTAAGGTATAGTCGTAAAAGAGCAAGCTTAGACTAAGAGCAACAACGTGCCCGAAGAGCAGAACACGCTCTGCTTCTGAAGTATCGGTATCGGTATCTCTATCTGGTAAAGCGGTGTATAGCAAGATTTTGCTTTTACCGCTGCATTGGATTTCATTTGCCTTTAGGCTTTGGTCTCAAAAGTTGTAAGGCGGAATCCGCCACCGCCTTTTAAAAGGCGAAATAGTTCAAGTACTACTGTACTGACGTTGATATATTTATAGTATTGGAGCTTTGTCAAGGTAAATGCAGATAGATACACACAGTCTCTGGTAAGTAAAATACACGAAATAAAGTTGAACATAATAAAGTTGAAAAATACGAAAATTATGTACACTATTTACACGTTTGAAACACACTAAATAAAGTCTTTATCTTTGTAGAAAGTCCCTAAGATAAATGCTACCATCTGACATTATGGAAAATAGTTCTAGGGCGTTTTACCGCATACTCGATGGTGGGATCATAATTGATGAGATCTCGTAAGTGTTCATAGCTTGCATTTTCTACGTTCTTGAAAAAGTTGTGACTTGTGGTTAATATTTAGTCTGCGATCGGCCTAATATCCAGTTCTTTATGAATGTGCTCGTTTCTGATGAACTATGAAGCATTTGTAATTTCTCTGAGTAGTTTATTTTGAAAGATTTGTAATTTCTTTCGCTGTGTTTTTCCAACCGTGGCCCAAATTGGAATGGCGTAGAGGAGTACTGGTCTAATAAGACAGATGTAGATTCTTCTTTTAATTTTGAGATTTAATTTAGCTTTTCTTCCGATAAGTGGGCGTAATACTTTCTTTGCAGCATTTGCTTTCTGTAGCGCATAATTGGCCTGTTCTTTAAATAACAGCTGCGTACCAAAATGCACACCTGAGTACTTAACACTATTTGTAATTGGGAGCGCTTGATTATCTATTTGAATATCAATTTGCACTGGTGAGAATTTCTTATATCTTCTAAAGAGTACTATGTTGCTTTTAGTGGGATTAATTTTCATTTTCCATATTTTGAAATAATGGGAGATGATGTTAACTGCTTCCTTTTGGTTTATCTATGGCAAATTGGGGGTTTCATCGACTTTGCCAAAATCACAGTATCGTCCGCATACTGAAACATTCTTGCTGTTAGTGGCGTCGGAATATCATTGATAAAAATGTTGAAAAAATAAGGAGCTAGCTTCTGAAGTAACGCAACCTTGAGCTTAAATACTCGATTCTACCTCATTTACCTAAAATGTAATCCTGAAAATTCATTCTAACAGGGAAACATAAATGTGAAATTAGAATGTATAAGGCTTGTTTCAAAGTAAAAATAACCACTAGAAAATTAAAGTAAAAAGCTACAGTGTAAACAAGAATTTTTTTTTTCGTCTGTTGTAAGGAAAACTAGAGCGGGAAATCGCACAAGGGCAAGCAGGAAGTAATGAGAAAAAAACAGGCAGTATGAATAAATTTGGAAAATTTTGATTTTTCATTTTTAAGCATGCTTTTTGCAAATACGTGCAAATGACGCTCCCATTGATCGATGTGTGAGTACAAAAATCTAACATTTCACTAAATATTTCAAGTATTACAATCATACATCTTTCCAAGAACTATTGCAAGTAATGTTACTCAGTCTTACATAAGGTTTAAGCGACATGTAGATTCACTTTTCTATTGTCATTTAAAAGTGCTTAAGATTTTTGGCCTTTTTTTAATCCAAAATATTACTCAAAATTTGCAAGCCCTTCTTAATTTTGATCATCTTATGCTTCTGTCCGTTTCCTGTGACTGCCATTTCGGTTGTGAAGTAATATGTTAGATAAATGTGAAATTCAATCGACATGACTCGTTACGGAGCCACTCAAACTGTCTTTGCAAACAATCAGAAATAATTGGTCATTTCGGAATGAAATTTTTGGGATGCCTGATTTACTGTTCATCGAAGCTTTCAAAGTAGCTCTTGACAACAAGACTACTAAAATCGGTGATTTTTAGATTTTGACCTTAGCTTTAAGGCTGTGCTTTGACGTACTATGACGAAAGTGTAACTTTTAAGAAAGTCGAATCGTGGTTTTCATATAAACTAGTGTACAAAATTAAGAGAATTTGCAAATTATGCCTACTCTTACGAGAACTTTTGAACCCAAAGTACTGATTATGCTGCCTAAGTATCATGAAAATATTTAGAGTCAAATACATAAGCGTACATGTGCGTCTCTGCGGAGCTGTGATTGTGGAGGGAATTTAAGCGCATTAAGGGTTTTCGGTGATTTGCGTACTGGTACCCCTTTACGACATTCGCCATGTTTCTTGGAAGAGTTGAATAAACTGTATTATGAATGAATGGTGAAATGAGTAAACAGAAAGTACAGAAGACTTGGAGAATATTGACCACGATTCACAACGACGAATGAGGATTGCTATTTGATGCTTTCAGGGCGGCGTCACAAGAGTGCTACAGCTTTACAGCTCTTACGTAAGCTACATACTAACTCTGTAACCCGAGTTTCACCATCTATAGTTGCCCGAAGGCTTAGCGTGCCACTCACTGCAGCACACAAGAGTCTGCGTTCAGCATGGGGAGACAGCATGCATCCTGAACCAGACTTCAGTGGAACACCGTGCGTTTTACAGATAAGTCGAGATCCAGCCTCGACACTGATTCTTGGTGTACCTGTTTCTGGGCAAAGTCTGGAACACGATATCCTCCCTACCTCATTAGAGAAAACGATCATTACGGTGGCGGATGTGTAATGCTTTTGGCACGCATTATGTGGGACGGCCACACACCCTTGCATGTATTTAAGAAAAACTCTCTGATTGCAAAGAGATATAGAGAGAAGATCTGAGAGCCTCATGTTCGACTTTTCAGGAGCGCAGTTGGTCCTGGTTTTCTATTAATGGACGATAACGCTCGTTAATATAAGACTGAGCTGGTCAAAGATTACCTGAAAAGTGAAGATATTCGCCACATTGATTGGTCAGCCAGATGTCTTAATCGTTTACAGTATATCTGAGACATTGTTAGGAGAGAAGTCATTTTTGATATCCTTCGATTCCTGGAGAAAAAGGCCTTATGATCACCCTTGTAATTTATATACAGTGGCGCAGTGGTTCTATTGTGGCCAATCACTGAACATCGTGCACATGTGAGGTTGCCACGTCACGAGATCTTAGAGTGACTATAATGCTGGCAGTCATTCATCGCATCGGTTTCAGAATATTAGGTCTTCGCGTCAGTTCAGGTATTCACCCTTATATTCTTCATCAAATTAGGCGGGTTGAAGGTTAAGATCATACGTTTTGTGTTTATCAAATGACCCTCCTTACCCATCTTGATGCCTTTGGCCTGTGAGCAGATTTGAGGCCGAAATCGTATCAACAAGCAAATCTTCGGAACGGATATGCTATATGTTTCTTGGATCATCAGTTCATGCCTGACTATGTTTGTTTATCAGAAAAGGAATTGCAGTACACCAGAATTAGATATAAGAAGAAAGCGTGTGCAATTATTCAATTCATTTGTATTTGCAGTGGTACATATTTTCTTGATGTTAGATGTATTGTCATATTCTGCATCTGATTTGTTAATTTCATTGCTCTGTAATTTTGTCATTGTAGTAATCTTGCTTTTCTCAGAAGCCATATTTGAAAGAAAATTCGGGTCCGACTGTCCCACCCGCCACGGCCCAACAGTGGAACACAGATTCCTGTGTAAGGACTAGCTAGACCTATACGCAAATTGAAGCTCCACAGTCGGTTTCCCCGAAAACAGGTACTCCCGTGTGCTTATCCCGTGCCGATATTGTTGTCAGGAGACTAGCAGATTGATACCCGTGAGAACAACAAGGTGCCTCCCGTTTAGCTGAAGCAGAAACCAAAGCAGTGTGTTGGGGACAGTACCTCGCCCCTCAATTATGAGGACCCTCCTTTTCAACGACAGGTGTACCAGAGAACAAAGACTCCATTACCTGACTGACTAAATCGCCTGTCTCACATGGATTATAGCCTCTGCCTTCACGCATTTATTTTACAAAGCAAAAGATACATTGGCAAACAAGGCCTTCCAAGACATAGATATGAGTCCATTATACAACTGTTATTACAAATACACTTTTCAAAATATAAAGTGAAATATTCAACTTCAAATAGTCATTTGTAATGCTACAAGTATACTACGTACTAGCGAGCAGGAGTAACCCTGTCTTTTAACACCGATTTAAGTAGTACTCCATGAAGGCGATAGAAGGTAAACTTACAATACTAGACTAACGCTACAAAAAATTATATATATAATTTTTTTTATTTATATATATATATACTAAACAAAGAGTCTGGTTTTTCAAGTGAGGTCCATATTTTTATATTAAACTAGATAGATAATGAGTAAAATTGAACAACTGTCCGACGACTACCTTTATACTCAACAACATATTCATACCTAACTAGCAACTATCTTTCCAACGACAGGGGTCTCCACGCATGGCAAACACGAAGGCAGTTTTCTCGCTGCTCAAAATTGGACACAAGAGCTATACCAGTTTCTCATGACGCGCCGCAGCCTCTGAAGAGAAACACCGTAAACTCTAAAGAGAAAACGTTACAGTTAAGAGAAGGGAAGACATAAAAGAGGATAGATCACTGGAGCTTCAGGATTGTGACACCCGTCTCACGAAGAAGGTGATCCCCTGAAGGGCTAGGTACCTCGGGATTGCTATATGCGTACTCACAAAACGTGAGACCCTGACGGGGCAATTTGGAAATAATCGGCTTGTATTTAGGTGTCAACATGTACTGAGGATAACCTCTAGATTTTCTTCTTAAAACCATTATACAAATTGTTTCTATTTGTAAATAATTTCTGTTCCGAAGCTCCCCGAACAAACAATTTTAATTGCTCAAAATGTGAAAATATTTGAGTACTTCTGTGTTGTTGGTCCAAAAAAGGAATCCAGTTCATATTTGCAACTAATTTTGATTATCACTTTTTTTGCTTTCAAATTAATTCTTATACTTAAAGATAACGTATGCACTCTTTTCAGAAATAATAAAGTTGTTAATTGAACACTCGCCGGCACTCATTCTTGAACTCACTGATTACGTCGGAATTGCTCCTTTAGACGAAGCTTGCCAAAAGTTGTCCGATTCCGATGGCAGCAGTGTGGTTGTAAAAGATGCCTGACGACATGGACCTGTATTGAATGCTGTGGAGAATAAGGCGGAATATGCAAAGCAAATTTCATCTCAGCTTTTAGACGCTGGTGCGAACTAACTAATGAAACCTAATTAGTGTTTTAAAATGGTAAATATTTAGTATTATTTTTTAAACAACATATGTCTTTTTTGGCAGATCACTACCCAATTAAAAATTTCGATTTGAACATATAAATTTGATCACAAGCAAAGCAGTTTTAGCCCATTTCTTCTTATTACTGAACTTCAAATATATTTTCATATAAAAGCATAATTATATTTTTCTATAACAAATTCCAGAAGCTCACGAATTTGTACTTTAAGGAGAAGCTGTAGAGTCTAATGAAATCAACTTTGTGAGTTAAATGTAAAGCTGTTACATGCTATTAATTTTGATGAAATTATGTGTATCAGACTTGTTTATAAGAGCTTCATAACGCACTCTAGAAGGCAAATAATACACAGGAAAATAACATACCATAGTGGCAACTCTCAGTTTATTTTATGTCGTTTTTACTTTATAAATCTTGTTTAAATCTCAGAACAGTATTTCTAAACTTTACCTCCTAACTTAATTTTAATTCTTAATTCTTTCTGTAAGAATTTGAAAATGAATTCTTTGGCTAAGAATTTGAAAACGAATTCTTGTTTTTTGCATATAAAATGATTCTTAAATTATGGAATTTTATTTGAAAGCTGTTATGGCAGTTTACTTTAAAATTATAAATTTTAAAATTTTTGTTAAAAACATATGCACTGAAATTGAGGGATAAATTGCTTGGTTTAGTTTGATTAGCAGGGCACTCGAGGGCTATCTACCTAAGAAGAGAGATTCCTTCGTGGAGGAAAACTGTATATGAGGAAACCTGCTTCGTATATACGTTACACATGGCAAGTTTACTCATCTGTGAACTTGAAAGGACTCTTCCTGAAATTCCGTAATAGTAAACTAATTTCGTTGGAAATTAAAATTTTCTCTTAATCACGAAGTACTTTATTTACATATCTTTTAAGTAAACATATCTTATTGCCGATAAAACTTTGTCATAATTCATTTGTCTTAGAGAAAAGTTATGCATAGTTTTAATACAATAATATTTACATTACATTTACAGGAGTCATTACAGTCCGGATATAGCCGGCGTTTCAGACTTTTTTTTTTTTTTTAAATCGGAAATTTCCAGGTATTTGAAATGTGGACACTGTAATCAGTTAATTCAGAAAATCAAAATCTCTTTCAAATTTAATTTCAGAACAAATATATCCTTCAGATTAACAAAATTTATAGTCTATATAAAGTTCAGTGATAGGTCAAAATCTCTTGCTGGAGGGAAACTAAATTAATTGTTCTTTTAATGTTTGTCTTTTACAGAAAAAGAAAACACTGATTTTCTAAAATTTGGGGGTGAAAACTGAAAGAAGAAGAAAAACTAAAATATCGAATTTTGACAAAACTGATCAAATCTCTTTTGATGTGCTTACACGGAACTGTTGCTTGTTGCGTTATAAAGTCTAGTTGTCTTAGGGAGTATATGTTACAGACTTTAAAAAGACTATTAGAGAATTATCTTCTAGCCTTGTGAAACAAGACAAAATCAGAAGAAAGGTCTATAAGACCCTTTTATTCGAACACAAAATTAACAATTACCCAACTTGGGTTTACGCAAGCGAAGCACTGTTGGCTTAGCGGAAATATGTAACGTTGAAAGATTTGAAATGTGGTTGATTAGCCTATCGGCTCACAGAATAATTTAACGTCCAGAAAAGGCTCTGGTTTGTAGAAAATCGGCGAGACAGCCAAGTGGTTAGAAGCTCTCAACGCCACAGAATCAAATCGCTAATAATCACAGCATAACGAGGCCTGAAATAGGCAGACAGGCTCTAAAACTAAAGTTAAAAATACTGTTAGTTGAAAATAAATAGATAAACCTCAGAATATAAAGTTTATTTTATTATTTGAGTGATAATATGTCATCAGAATGAAGAACATTTTTAAACAGTAATACAGAGGCTGTTCGCACATTTTTTAGACGATTTTGGTAAGCGGTAATAAAAAATCGTTTGTTGCAAAAGAAGTAATTGCAATTGTACTATGCTTTTAAAAATCAAAATTATCGTTTGTGGCTTGAAAGTTTTGTTTTTATTCAAAATGGCGAATTTAACAAAGCAGTGGTTCGAAGGCTACATTTACGCTCTTTCCGAAGAGAAATATGCATACTTCGTTATCCAAAAACGATGTGAGAGTCATAGTTTTGTGATATCTAAAGCGTCGATAGGTAATATCATCAACAAGAAAGGAAAAAAAAAACCGTCAAATTGGAGCCTCATGTGGAACAAAAATTCCAAACAAGTATCCAAGGAAAAAAGGGACATCTTTAACTATTGCAAAGGTACGTTCTTTAATGTTAAAAGAAAATGCCTCTAGTCAAAGGACAGTTGCAAAATCATTAAAATGCTCGGTGTCCACTCTAAACAAAATGATAAACGTTGATTTAAATCTTAAGAAAGCGAAAAAACGCAATGTGCATCGTCTTCTTCCAAAGCATATCGCTCAACGCGGGACACGCTGCAGAATTCTATATGAGAAACACTTATCCAAAGAAGAATGGAAAACAATTGTCACAATAGATGAAGCATGGGTGTATTTAAATGATTGTAACAAAAAAAAAGAGCCATTTATCATCATAAAAGGGGAGAAAAAAATATAAGTACATGATTCAAAGAATCGAAAGAAAGTTTTTCTAAGGGATTCATGATTGTTGCCGGTTTTTCTTATAATGGCAAGTTATCAATAAAGAGAGTGCAAATAAATCTCAAGATTAATTCCAAATACTATCAGGAACATATTTTATCGCCAATTTTTCTGAATGAATACCATCGCTTTATCCACAGTTCTATCAATCTGTGAGACTCCATCAGGACAAAGCTAGCAGTCACACATCAAAATCCACTGTAAATTTCCTAAAAGAAATGGAACAAAAAACTGGTATCAAGGCCATACCCTTCACTGATATCCCTACTAAATCTCCCGATGTGTCACCTACGGATTTTTGTGCTTTCGGACTTTGGTTCATGCAGTCCTACCGATAACTAACTATTCGTAGATTTTAGGGTTATTTTATTGAGTAACTGGTCATATTATTGATATTCTTTGCATTCCATGAACCATTAAAATATTCCACTGAAATTTCAATTGCTAGCAAAGAAGAATATAAACACAGTAGTTCCCAGAAAGTAACCCTCCCTCTCCAGAAAAAGCAAGCTAATCTAACAGAAACTACTTAAAAAAAAATCATTGAAAATCGAAATAGCAGATAACTGTGTGTCTTGATGAAGGTAGTTAGGTATAAGTGCTAAACAAGTAAATATTGGGTACCCCTTTCAAGAACTACGTGACAACATATTCATATAGCATTCTCAGTCATAAAATGGCGGTGAACTGATGTAGTGAACATAAGTTAATTTTAATTAATTTAAAAAGTATAAAATTTTTGCTTTGCTAGTGAAGTAGAATAATAATACATGTGCACACATTTATGCATCTCATAACAGTATTCTGAATTATTCAAAATTAGGTTGGATATTTGCGGTATAATATTTTTCACGATATTTCAAATGGGATCGCAATGCCCTTGTAATACTATATAGACTCATACCTAAAGAGATGAATACAATTTCTGTAAAGTTAGACGTTTGATGAAATTTCTGTTTTTTGGAACACTTTAAAAGCCAAATCAGAGTATGAACGTAGATCACCCAATTGGTAAACCCACAGCACTGTGCGAAATAGAATGTGATAAATTATGACGCTATTAAAAAAACATCTGATGTTGACACATGACTTTCTTGTACGGCCTTTTAAATTATACACATGTTTTACTGGATTTCATTTAAACTTATTTCCTCGAATTTCATTAAAGATATATTTCTAATTCAATTAAGTGTCAATTCTCACTTCGCAGCACGGCAAAAGTACGTAAAAAGTCAAAACATCTTCATTAAAAATTGCAAAATACAGAAAAGCATAAAACAGCAAATACAATTAAAAAATTTTTTACTATTAAAATTAGGGTTTCTACCCAAAAAAAGCAACATTCGGCAAAAAGGCACTGAAATTGGTTAATTACTAAGAGCACTGAATTGGCACTGAATCTGACTTAATTACTAAGAGTTTCAAATGTAAATAAATGGCAACCTCGTTAGGCTTAACTTAAAACTTTTAAAAATAAAAACCTAACAACAGCATAATTCAATAACTTTAAGGTAAAAAATGCACAATTTACCAACATATGAAAATAAATAAATAAAAAAATAATAAATAAAAAAAAATAATAAAAAAAATGAGGTCAGCGACTCGGGTAACAGAGCTGATATATATATATATATATATAACGATGTTTTTGGGTGACATCTGTACGTGCGAACAGAATAAATAACTCTTTTTGCCTAAAAGGATTGCAAAATGGATTCAGAGGAGTTTTTTTTCTTGACGTCTGTACGTACGTATCTAACTTAGCTCAAGAACGAGGAGCCGTAAAACGTTGAAATTTTGTACGTGGGACTGCCATAACATGTAATTGTTCACTTCCCTTTCCGTTTCAATCAGCTTCACCGATCGTACATATATATTCCCACTCTGTTACGTGGCTGAGCTTAGTTTTTTTATTCTTATATGCTGGTAAAATGTGCATTTTTTGCTTTCAAAGTGATTGAATTATGTGCTTTTTCTATTTCGGTTAAGGTTATGCCTGTAGTTAATTTGCATGCGATAGTAGTAGAATTATCAATAGTTTAAAAAGTTTAAATGGCGCGTTAATCCTAACAAGCCGTCATTTTTTACATTCGAAACTCAGTAGAACAGTGAATTAAGTCAGTTTCTGCACATTCAATGGCTTTTTTCCGAAGGGGGCCAAAAGTAAACTTTCAGTTTTGCGCACCGAAAAAGTTGCCTCCTTGCCCGCTTGCCGAATTGCTTGTTTTTGCTTAGAAACTCTAATTTTAATCGTAAAAAAGAAAATTTTTTAGTGTTTTAATTGTACTTGGTGTTTTATGTTTTCCTTTACAATTTTTAATGCAAATGCTTTCAGTTCTTTCATATTTTTGTTCTGTTTAGAAGTGAGAACTGAACTAATTCAATGAGAAATGTATCTCTAATGAAATTCGAGGAAATAGGTCTCTCTATCTGTGTAATATATCACTTAATATAGCCAGCCCTTGTTTTTGATTATATATAATAGGAATCTACATGTAATTTTCATTTTTGAAAATTAAATTGACTATTTAATTCTGTAACATATACTATTGTTTCATCTTTAGCCTTTTTGATGATATTTTGTAGGTATTTTTTTAGATTATTTCTTTGTAAATTTTGTAATCTAGGAGGGCGAAAACATATCGGGAAAAGAAGCGAATTTAATGAGACTTTTAGATTAGATTAAGTTTGCAAAGGAAATTGGATTACTTTAAAGCGTTTTAGAGTCTCAATTAGTTCATTAGAACGAAACATGTTTAATATCAATTGTTAATCAACTTGGTTTAAGGCTTCAAAACACTTTTTCCTTGACAAGTTTTGTTTTGAAGCAGTAAACAAAGAAGATTAATAAAATTTTTATTGTTTTGGTTTTGATCCGTACTAAATCCCCATTTTTTTATAGTTTTCCTTGAAATGTAATTTTTTTGTTTTCAATAAGATATATTTTTTTAATTTGTGTTTTACAAATTTAAGTTGTTTCGCGGTGATAATAGGTTGTCCTTCAAATAATTAAAGCGGCATTTTCTTTTTCGTTTTGATTTTTTTTGAGATTTTGAATTATTTCATATATATCCTTTGCCAGAAAAGTTCCAGGACAATAATTTTTATTTCTGAGTTTGCAATACTAAAAAGGAAGAAATGTTAATTTTAAGTTACGTGCTATGCGTTTTTACTTAATACGACCTTGGCCAACTAGGAGGCAGGGCTGTACATGTCAGGATTGAGTGTTCTGTGCATACTTTTGGAGAACATGGTCGTGATAGTTTAAAGTCCTGATCTCGAATATGGAGCTGAATGCAGCTATGTTCTGTGGTAGAATAACTGTAGTTAAGTGGTAGAATAACTGCACGTAAAGAGGGTTTAAAATTTCCCTTTTTATTAAACTACTATTTACAGCCACTTCCAAACTCGGAAGGGATAACAAAAAATAATGACCGCACTTGGGTCTAAACTGAACAATCAAATAATGTAAAATAAAGTAGAAAATTAAGAAGTCACTGCCCTCAGAGCTATAAACGCAAGGTTGGCCTCTATGCTAAACTATCAATGGTGCGTAGCAAGATTTGACTAATACTAAGGCACTTAGATTTCTCCAATGAGTAATAGCGTAACAGCGCTAAGGCTTAGAATTTAAATACTAGCTAGTCAAGCGAACGTCGAAGAGAGCTGCAGTGATCTGAGACTAAAAGCTCTCTCACACCGAGAAGTTCCTCGCTAACCTTTTAAATACAAAACTTGGCTCCACTTCAAATTAGCATAAAGCTGAAACGCGCGCTCATTCTAACGGGAAGTTGAACTAAGAGCTCATAGGAAAGAGAAATTAAAATAAAGCTTTGTTAGTTTAAACTAAAACCTTACATACTTAGCGACACACTGTTCGGGTTGTTGTCGCATTCGTTAAGGTGACACAATGGATGCTGACTATGAGCAAAGAGTGAACATTCAGTTCTGCGTTAAGAACGGGACAACCTCTACTGAAACGTGGAACATAATTAAGCAAGCATATGCTGGCGAGGCACTTTCAAGAACTCGTGTTTTCGCCTGGCACAAAATTTTTCGTGAAGTGCAAGACGCTTCCAGAGCTGGTCTCCTGTCTACACATATCAATGCAAACGTGGAGCGTGTAAGGCAGAAGACCGTCATGTAACTAACTGTGCGTATGATATCAGAACTGAATCTGAATCGTGATGTGTGTCATAAGATTTTACGTGAAGATTTAGAGAAACAGAAACTTAATGCAAGAATCGTTCCTCACTCACTAACAGATGAACAGAAAGAGGAAAAATTTCTCTTAAAGTATTGCATAGAGCAAGACGTAATCCCACATGTGTGTCAAAGATTATTATGATTTTTTTCTTGCTTTCGTGAGTGACAATGTGACTGAAAGGAAAGCTTCCTCAAGATTATTGCAGACATCCAACACGCTGTGACAAATGAGCTTGCAGGCATCGTATTTGAAGATTTCTCTGTTTTCTTCCAAGACCTCTAGAAAACGCTGGCAGTTGTGTATAGACAGCCAGGGGGATTACTTTGATAGCAGCTAGGATGATTACTTGGTAAATGAAATTTTCTGTTTTTTACGATCTTTATCCTGGAACTTTTCTGAAGGGTATATATATATATATATATATACAGGGTGTGTCAGTACAGCGGTGACAAATTTTCAGGAGAGATAAGAGTACATCTAGACGATGGGAAATCACATAGGAATGCATGGTCGGAAACGTTTTTCCTGGCGCAGTAGCGACGACACAAAACGCAAGAAAGGAAGGATACAAATACTGAAACAAAACGTGTTTTACTACGTCCAGTACATTAGAAACAACAAATAAAAACAAAAACAAACAACGATCGTCATTAAAGAGAGTGTTCGAAATTACAACACCGGACCGTGATGCAGGCCTCACTTCTCCGGCGCATAGATCTGCATCATGAATGGATGATGCTTATGCCCAGTTCCTGCATCACGGTCCGGGTAGTAATTTCGAACACCTTTTTTTGATGACGATCGTTGTATTTTCTTTGTTTTATTACGAGTAATAAATATGTTTTCTGACCCCTTTCGAGTCTTTTCTTTCTTGATTTTTGTGTCGCGACTGCCGCGGCAGGAAAGCCTTTCCGACAATGCATTGCTATGTGATTTCCCATCGTCTAATGTGTACTCTCTCTCTCCTGAAAGTTTGTCACCGCTGTACCGATACACCCTGTAGAGGTATTGTGGTTATTGCCCCCGCCCGAATCGATAAGATGTGATTAAGATACATTAAAATGGAACAGAATTTTAAAAGGGATTTTCTTCAGATATGCGAGATGACGAAACGCGCTTTTCATGAATTGTTGGTGGTTGTATGGTGAGATTCTAATTACCCTTGATAAGTCGGGATCTTTCTATGCAATCGGCAAAAATTCTTTTGCTTTATTCTTCGCTTTTAGATTTGAACTAACATTCCAGTGCATTTATTTTAAAATTCCAATTCATTATTACTGGAGCAATGGACATTTTCCTTTGCCAAAATTTTCCCACGACAGTGCACATTCTAAATTAAATTTATAATTTCTGTAATTTACATTCTATTCAATATTTCCTTTATATTCTGTAAAACTTTATGATATTAAATATTATTTTTGCAGCAGAGGTGCAGGATTTTAGTTTTTTGCCCTTTGACTAAATTTGGAAATTCACTAATTAAAAAATTTTTCTTGTTACACACACACACATATATATAAATGGATTTCTTACAGAGGATCAAATTATTAATGATGAGTATAGGAAATACGGCTTTCGTATTTAATTCAATTCAACAGAAGGCATTTTCCTTGGCATTACTGGGTTTCTAAAGATTTCTCAAATTTAGGCCTTTAATGAGACAAAAAGAATATTTTTTGTGACTTTATTGTTCATTAGCTGTTTGGAGTATTTTTGTAACTTTTATTATTCAAATATACTGCCCTTCAAAAGTTAAGGAACTTTATGTTTAACGTCTGTAACTGTGTCCTTCCACAGTGTGGGATTGGTTGTACCTGGTGCGTTGTTTTCTCCAGATTAGCTGACGAGCTCAATCATTCTCCAACGTGAACCTGGAGTCGTATGTGAAGAGAGCAGACGCCCATTATTGACTAGTCCAAGAGACATGTTCTCTTGCCCAACATAAACGGCCACCTCCGTGTCCTCGGGTCAAGGACACAAACGACTGGTCGTCTTGCATACAGACCTGTATTGTGTAGGCGTCTGCGCAATGTAGTACCTGAGATTCTTGTTCCTATTCCCACTAAACGATCTGTCATGAGCTGAAGCACAATAATGTTACTCCTTCTTCAGGCAGAAAGAGCTAAATAACGGTCTCCCTGGAACATGTCTTCCAGACACAGAATCCTCGGATTCAAAATGATTCTATAGTCGATGGACTACACTATGAGACATCGAGTCGTCTAGCAGCCTCAGCTTGCGGCATCTCCATTTCCATCCATCCATCCGATCATCCGTCACTTCAACGAATGGGGCAAATGACTACTCCTGGACATTGATACTCTCCTGGATATTGTCAACGAAACTGATAATAACAATTGAAGATCAACACTCGTGAATAAAACTTACATTTTTTCTCCAATTCCTATATAAAATATTCATTTCTATAAAATAAAGGTGGTAGCTATTGTTTTTGCATATATTATATTCTTAAATTTCGTCACTATCATGCATATAAACTGTGAATTTAAATGTTACTGACATTTGTGTAATGCTGGGCTTTGAAAAACATGCTGTTCCTTAACTTTTGGAGGGCAGTGTATTTTAATTTATATGAAATGTTGATGTCCACTTTCTTTCGCAGATTAACCATGCCAACGATTCTGGGGTAACAGCACTGATAGCTGCTGTAAAACGTTCTGCGAAGGAAATGCTGCATAAAGCTGATTCAGTTAAAAGTCAAAAATATTCACAGGCAGATCTGTGTATGCTGTTGATGCCGGGGAATGATGTTAATGCTGCTGATTACATGGGTCAAACAGCTCTACATTTAGCAGTTAAGACAAAACAAGCAATCATTGTTCACAAACTTCTTATTTCTGGAAGTGATATCGATAGACGGGACGTGAATGGTTTTACCCTATTGTATTGCGTGTAGATGTGGAAACCAGAAAGTAGCCGATTTACTCATAACTTCAGGTGCTAATTTACGCTCCCAAGATTGGGAAACAATCTTCGAAAGGTGGAGAAGGTCGCAGCAATTAAACGAGAAAAGTACTCAGCTATTAAATTATGTTATTTATCAATCGAAGTAGTGTCTTTTCTTAGAAAAACCTGTGCTATTTAATTATTAGAAAACGCCTTAAAAATGTAGAAAAAGATGCCATTCAAATCGGATTACTTTCATTTCTGGTAAAGCGCCTACAACTTAAAGACTGATAGAAATGTGCAACATAATTTATTTGCATGTGCATAAAAGCAAAACTAATAATTGGTACTTGTTACGACGTTTCTAATTACGTATACATTGCTGAGGTTTAAAATAAAAAGGGAAAGCAATATCATAAGTGTCTCTTTTCTTTTTTTTTTTTTTTTTTTCACAAATGAGTAGTTTTTTTTTATCCAAAGGGAAAATTTGCCCAGAAGGACTATTAATTTCGTTGGTTCACTTTAAACGACGTTTCACTTTTCAAATTGTTGCCACCAAATATTAGAGTCCTGCATCATACTTCAAAAAATTAAATTATGAAGAATGTGCATGGACGTATGTATGTTTCTCGTATTGTGAAAAAAAAGGTACCTAGAGACATCAAATTCTGAATAACGTAGTCCTCCACTCTATGGGCATATGGAAGCTCAAATTTGGAATTTGTTTTATTATCTATTTTATGTTTTGTCAAACTTTAACAAAGTTCTGATTAACAAACCCAACAGTTTCAAAGCGCGCAATAGCAACACTGTAAGATAAAAAAAAACACGAATGAGAATACGAAAATTACTTTCAGGACTTTGACTTTAAGCTTTCAAACGTTTACTGTCTAAAACTGTATCCTACTTCTCACGATGAATCTTACCTATTTAAATAATTGTTAAAAAATGAAAGCTTTAGTATTTTTTATTAGATTTTATCTACGATGCTAGATTATATTTTTATTACACATATTTAAACTGACTTAATTCTAATTATCAAACATATGGAAACCTTGGGAGTGATACAACAATGCATACATTTAATTAAAAAAATTATCTTTCCTCATTAATTTTAATCAAAATTTTATCGATATGTAAAACTGTAATAATAAAATTGGGAATGAAAACTAGTGATTTTTATGAAGACATTTTATATTTATACTACATGAGAATCATAAAGACCAGAGTAATCAGAGAACTGTAATGATCTATAAAAAAATCTTTACACTTAGAACTTTTGTAACAATATAAATAGACATTTCTCCAATAAGCAATAAATAAGTCAAGAAACCTAGATATTGAAAGTCACTTTAATTTCATCTAGAGCTCTTAATATTCATAGAAATAACAAAATATGGGTACAGGAGTGCACATTAGTTAAAGGTGAAGTAATTAATTATGCAGCTCTAATACAATTAGTAATTAACAATACAACTCTAATACAATTATACAACAAACATTAAAAAAAATGTACATTTGAATCAATTTATGTTTAACTTCACATGAATAATTTTAAATTTACCTTGATTATTAAATTTAATGAGCTACTGTAATTCTACAGTGTAGAATTTTATCAAGATTACTTTCTTATTTAATTACAGTAGCTTAACTTACGCCTTTTTAAATCTAGCAGTAAAAGATCAGGTTATTGTAGCAGTTAATAGTCTGCTTATATGTATTATATATTTTAAGCGTCATATACCCTTCCCATTTCTGAGCAAGCAAAAAGACTCATCTTCTGTGACTCATAGGCAGGTCTAGGCAATCCTGGATATAAGCTCCCTGATCACCAACGAAGTCTACTTTCTTCTACACGAGCTTCAAAAGTTAGCTAAGGTCTTTGATGTTAGGCATTCCATGCAATTTGGCATAAATTATAGCTCGAATAATGTCAACTGCATTCCTTGTAGCTCTTTTCTTGTCATGCAGATGAAGGAATTTTAGAGCATTTTTCAGGTGCTTCATGTGATCTTTATGGTGCTCTTTTGAATTTTCATCGGTTCTGTCACAGTTCCTGAGCAGTAAATAGGCATATTCCTACATCAAAATTTGCAAGGCTGTAACTGTTCTCGATTCCACAAAGTCCACCAGCTGGACATGGTCGAATTTCTGGTTGCTGTTCTCCGCCGATATGCCGGGCAAAGTACCGTCAACCATCTCCAGCTGGTCTTATTCTGGAACCATTTTCAACTAAATATCCTCCACTTTCACAGCGTAAAAGAATTCACTGTGAGTTACCCTAGAATGTTCAAATTCATGTTTTATGTCTTTCATTCTTCATTCACGTTCAAATTGCACAAACATGAGTTGCTCGGAACTTGTCTTCACATCGCGATAAAAAAAAACTGAAATATATTTCTCTTAATTCTGCCTAGTGATGTGATGTATTTCACAGATGTAAAGATGAAAACCAATTTGTCTGCACGTCTGTAACAAAATTTCAGATGAGATAGAGTACATCTAGACGATGGGAAATCACATAGCAATGCATGGTCATTTTTTGGAAGAAACATATGCATCCTTCCAAAAAATCAGGAATCTCAAAATATCTTTTTCATGATGCATTAAAAAATGCATCATCAAATGGTGAAATTTTGTACACCGTTTCCTGAGAGGTGCCAGAAATCCCTTTATTGGAAGATTCGCATACATTTCCAAAACATTTGTACCTGCTTTGGAATACTTTCCACACCTCGTTTAAATTCCTAAAATTATCAAAAGAGTACCAGAAAAATAGCGTCACTAAAACAGTGCACGAAAAAAGAAAAACTATTATATACGTACTTTTTTAAATTAATATCAGTCATAGTATATTGAATGTGAGCAAAATGCTTCCTCCACTTCTAACAAAGCATAAAAGTTGTATTAAAACATAATTTTTCTTTCCTCAAGGTATCCTGTTAAGTAGGAAAACCTTTCAAATTTACTGCCAGCCAGTGAAAACGTTTTGAAAAAAATCGGACAAAATCAAAAGAGGTTTTTAATAGTCGCGAGAATACAGAAATTCAGTTTTCTCATTATTTACCTTATAAATAATAGTCATTTGAAAAAATATGAAGGTTATGGTAATTATTGTATTTCACCCACAGACAATAGAAAATATTTTATTTCTCTAATGTCTGATAGACCGAAGCACGAAAGGGTTCAGATTTTAATGATTGCTAATGAAGACTCTTTTAAGCTTTCTTAATCTCAAATTTAATAACTAAATATTTCGCTCTAAGATATATACGAAAAAAGAGACAAAAAGACGAGAAATATAACTTTGTTATGCTCTTACTGTAACCGCATCTTCAGAAATTACATTATTCACATAATTTTCCCCTCTCTATCTTTGGAACTATAAAATTAATGAAAAAAATGAGGAAAACACACACAGTAATAAACATGACTTCAGTTTTAATGTTTTTTTCACAATTATAAACATTCTACAATTTTGAGTGCAAATACACTAACATTACCTGGCATAGCAATATTCACTCGTAAGAATAGCTTCCAAGCTGGCAGTCCAATGGCACAATTTTACACTGAAGGGGCGATAAAACGTGCATGGGAGCTTCACCTCAAAATGCGTTTAACAGCTCTTGTATCATTAATGTGCAAAGCTTGCTTCATCATATCAATGAGATTTATCATAGGCTGCAAAAGAATGTAATTTGGAAACATGCTTCCATTTACAATAACTAAAAAATATTTTTTTTTTTTGACACAGAAACCTACAGAATTGAGTTTTGAATCAAAAACAGCAAAAAGAAATAGATCACTCCCGCCATTAAATGTGAAGAAGTACACAGTTTGTCTTATTTTCTGTTAGTCTTCTCAACCCATACATTTGATTGGCATGGACAGTTAGCCGACACAGACATTTAGTCACCACAGACAGTTGTAAATCTGAAGCTTCCTTTTTTAAGATGCCTGCAACATCAGTCTTCAAACTACCATGACAGATGTATTATTGGCACCAAGTGGAAGCAATTATCCAGACGAATTGGATTTTCTTTTAAAGTTTTTATAATTATTGTGCTATATTAAAGCTTGTCGAAAGTCCTTCTTAAGTGGGAACAGAAAGCAAATTACATTCAATTTCTGAAGAGACTGGATCTAGAAAAGAAAGAACAACGGGATACAGTTCTGAATTAGTATTATTGTTTCCATCCATATAGAGGCAGAATAGAACTATTTTAATGCAATTAGTAACAGAACATTTATTTTTCATACCAATTTTTTTAACAATTGCAGCCATTTTGGTCCTTGCACTGGAGTATTTCTAAGTGATTTTGTTATCGGGAAACATTTTTCTAAATAAAGCTGCAGTACGATCCGGTGCATTCAGTGGCAGGTTGTGCACAACTGAAAAATCGCAATGACAAACAGAACACATGTATTATTTTTTTGAGGAAATAACAGAAGGAAAGTCATCTCTGTGCACGATTTTTGAAAAGTACACGAGTATTTTACTTTTTTCATAGCTATAACTAAAAGAGAAGATTGTAATTTCTTAAACTATTTCTTAAAAGCATGTGCAGTCACACTGCTCAGTGACAAGATGAACGAAATAACAGCCTTGATCTTGGTTTATGCTCATTGGCTAATATATTCCAGATGCAAAACCTTCTTAAACAGTGTTTAAGAAAGAAGTTGTAAACGACCATGCAGATAAAAGCTCGCACTAACAGACACCCACACCAATGTATACACTAGGTTGAAATTAATATTTTTTCTACAAAGCAGATTCATGAAAAAAGAAAATAAAATATAAATTATTTAAATAAAATTAATAAAAACGATTGAACAATAAATTAAAGTAATGGAACATATTTTATTTTGGGTTATAGTTGAATTAAAACCCTATATGTTTATATATTTTATGTATATAGTCAATACAAATATATAGTCTATCAAATTAATATTATTAAAAACATATAGTTACATGTAACTTTGTTACTTTATTCACGCAACAAAGGGAAGTATCCTTCTTAAAAAGTCCGACAAAGGGAGGTGAAGGGGAATTCTGGCCAAACTGCTTCTTTTAATTCTACAAAATTATAAGGAGTATAAAATGCATGTAAATTTTCATAACGTACAGGGAATAATTTATAAATTATTTAACAATTCAGAAAATTTTGTTTATGATGAATTTCATTTGGAGAATCAAGACCGAACTTTTATTTCAACAAAAGAGATAAAAGTACACTAATCTATTATGATTTGAAAAACATTTGCTATCAGAAATACTGTTTTAATAATGAATTAAAAGGAAGGTTTCAAATAATTTAGTTAAATTTTGACTGCTTCAGTTTTAAATAAATAACATCCACTTAAAATTTCATATTTAATCATAATAATTATTATTTGTAGAATTTTTCAGGAAGTCATAACTATTTTGGATTTCCTGAAAATATGTGCTCTTTTTAAGTGAGCATTAATTTGTGGGCTTTTATCATACAGCTTTTTAACTGGCTGCTGGTTGGAACCATTTGCATTTCTTTTCTTTTGTCCCCAGCTGAGTGAGAAAGCAGTTACCGAGAGGACAGCCTTGCTTAACACATTACCGACCGGCCGTCGATTAATCGACGTTTGCTCCCTAGCGCTTACCGACCGGTCGTTGATTAATCAACTTTTGATCTTTAGAAAAAAGCACCGATTATCTGAATAAAGAATGCAAAATGCTTGCTGCTTGTCAATCTAACCTAACCAAATCTAACAGAAAGATCAAAAGTCGATTAATCGACGACCGGTCGGTAAGCGCTCGGGAGCAAACGTCGATTAATCGACGGCCGGTCGGTAATGTGTTAATTGCTTTATCCCCTTTCGAACCTAGGGTGCCAAAGAATGGAGTCAGAGGGGACAGGAGATCCATTAGAGGTTGGTCAGAAATAAACGTTAAAAAAACTATATATATATTAGACAAATATGATACTGCACTAGTTTCAAAATACATCATGGTATTAAATTATGCAATATTATCATCATTTGAAAATAGTTTGCCTTTATTTCATTTATTTTCTGAATTACATTAATAAAATAGTAATATTAAAAAAATTTAATATTACTATTTTAAAAGAAAAAGGATTTTTACCTCTGAATTCTGGTCAACAGCTTGAAGTGAATCAAAATTGCGAGTAACAGCTTGAGCAAACTCCGAATCTTGTTTGACAAAATGAGGATCATCGAAATTATGCTCAATTTTCAGAAGCTCAGAGAAATTCTGCTCAGTCACTTCAGATTCATTGAAAATCTCATGGACATGCCCTAGGTGATCAAGCAGAATTTGAAGTTCAGATATATTCAAATTCTGCTTGATCACCTGAGGCTCATCCAATTTCAACTTGATCATCTGTGGTTCATCCAAATTCTACTTGATCGCTTGAAGAAATTCCAATTCTGCTAAGTAACCTGAAGCCTGTTAGAATTCTGCTCGACTGCCTGAAGTCAATCCCAGCTCTGCTCAACTGTTTGAGGTGCATTCCAAGCTGTTTGAGAAAATACAAATATACTGAAAACATTATATGAATAAAAGCCAAACAAAAATTAGGCCTACAAAACATTCAGATATATGTAAACTCTCTATTAATTAAATAATTAAATGAATATTTTCAACAATTCATCGGTTATAACAGAATGCAAAATGAATATTTGTGATTGAGCATTACTTAATGCATAAATTTGATCGTGATGCCACCTTTCTCAGTATTTGTTGGTGACTGTAATGGCTTTGCAGCTAAAAAGGCACCACTTGACGAGACAAAACAGAATATTTATTAAATTAACATTGAAGCATATAATTTAACTTACAGCAAAACATTGTTCCTAAGACATACAAAAAGTGAGCACTTTTCTCCCCTATGGCAAACATTCAGCTACCTTAAATCTAGTAACCTCTTGGAAAAAGAGGTGAAACGCTGCAAGTGCATTTTGTTGATCATCAAACAGTTACCAGATACTACGGCCCCACTGTAAGATGTCATTGACTCTATTTACAAATCAATTATAAATCTAAAAACCAAAATCGAGCAACTGTTTGTGATCAATAAAAAGGGGAAAAAAATCTACAGACACATTTAAACATTTTACATTAAAATTCAAATCTCAATTAATATAAATATCTGTAATGAACTACTTACAATTACACATTTTCCTATACAAGCATAAATACACACATTTTGTTTCCTTAACTTCACCAAATGATTTCAAATATAATTATTCTTATAACAATATTTTAATTCTTAATAAAAGAAAACACACTGATATTCTTTTATAAACATGTTAAAACATACCCTAACAAATATTACTCCAATAAGGAAAGCAAAATTTAACTTCCTACTTTAATATATAAAGATCATTAATAAAAACATTTTTCAAATTTCTCTATTCACACTATTTAAACAGGTATATAATTCAATCCTTTTGAGTTACACGAGAGAAAAGAAAATTTTTTATTACACAGAAAATCTTTTTCACTAAAACAGCTTCCATTAATGTTTTCTTTAATCAATGGTGTTACAACAAGGTTGTTACCCTTGAAGGAGGGGGGGGGACACATATATTCAAATTTAGCACTCAACCTTAAATAGCTGTTGCAATGGCTTAGTGGTTGAAAAGGCACCATTTGACAAAATGAAACAGAATATTTATTAAAACAACGTTAAAGCATATAAATTAACTCAGAGCAGAACATTACTCCTACAACATACAAAAAGTGAGGTCTTTGCTCTCCCACTCAGCAAACATTCAACTACTTTAAATCTGGTTACCTCTCAGAAGAAGCGGCAAAACGTGCCAAGAGTGCTTTCTTGATCACCAAACAGTCACCAGATATTAGTTGTTTGGTTTAGTTGATTATGGTAAAGCACACGAGGGCTGCCTGCCTAAGGGGAGGGATGCTTTTGTGGAGGACTTTCTAAGGGACACTAGCTTATATACTTTACACATGGGGAAACCATGGAAATGCCCATGCAGCTAGCCTGTTTTTAGGATTCGAAACTCGGACTGAACTACCAGTGTTCAGCAACCTTACTGCTCGGCTGCTGGTGGGCCAATACTAGTGATTGTAATATTTTATTTACGACTTGTCCATTTTGTTCAAACTGAAAAGAGATGGGTGGGTACTTCATTTATGGTGAAGGTTTCCAGTTTCTTAAAATCAGGTTACCTAGCAGTTACCATTATCTTGTTAGGTTCATAAACAAGTCTCTAGAAGCTCCAACAGCTTTTTCACATGAATACGTTACAAAGTAATACCTCAATAAAAAAAAAATCTCTGTTTTGGAACAATTCATTTACATATTGAACCACACAAATAGTGTTTAAAGCAACATTATAACTTGCAACTGGAATTTCAAGCAATATATTTTATTGGTAACAGAATACTGGTGTCATCCATTGAAACAATTTGCCATTCATATCAGTTTTGGAATTCCCCCATTTCAGAATTTGCTAAGTTTGATGTGTGCAAGTTTTAGATCACCCTGTACAACAGAATTACTATATATGCAGTCATAATGCAGCTCCAGTAAATATAATTCTAAATCTTCTAATGCTTCATTAGATGGGGTGTTAAAGGCAAAATATTGCTTTAATCAATATGAATACTTTTTATTCTGCATTGAACATTTCACATTTGCATTCTGCCCTACAGTAATTGTAAAAAATTACTAATCATTTGAAAACAGGAAACAAATGATAATACTTAATAAAGATATTCAGGCATTATATTAGCTCTATTTTGCTAATTAAAAATTACTTGGCCCACTTTGCTTGTATAACAGCAACAATACAACAAATCATCAAACTAAATCAAGGAAGACCATACAGACTGGTTCTCAGTTTGTCCAGAAAAGATAATGCAGAAGTAATTGCAAAGAGGCACTGATCAATCTCATGTTTAACATTTCCTATGCATACACCCTTTCTTAACTTATTCCTACAGGTTTTTCAGCAATTAAGAGCAATGCAAAGGTCAGTCTTTCATGTTTAGAAGCAGTAAGTTCATTCTGTACATGGTTAGCAAAGTTTTAGATTCCATATTGTTGCACTGCTTTTACAATGATGCAGATTTCAATACTTTTACAATTTTTTTTAAATTCAGTTTTGTTTTCCATTCTTTCCATATTTATGTGCATAGTTTTGCTATGAGATCAAATTTCAAGTCTGAATACTGATACATTCTGAAACTAAATTTCAGCTCATTATTATTATAAAAATGCTTGAAATAATATATATACAAATATAAACACAAAGTATTTTTTACAATAAAAATATAAAATCATTTCAAGAATTTTAGTGCATTATGCCACTGAAAATTTATCAGTTAATACATAAAGAAATTTAGAAAATGATTGTAATTAACTTCAATACATCTTCTCCTCCAGACGACGCTATGTCAGAGTTGATCGGACTCCTCTTCTTTCACGTTTTTCCTTTATGGTTTTTCTTGTGATGGTTTATTTTAATTTTTCTTTTAATGTTCACTGAATTCCAATTCTACATTTACAGGATTTTTTGAAATTTATTTCTTTGAATTTCAAGTTTTGGTCTTTGCGAAAAAATAAATAATTTTTTTTTCTTTATGCATACATATATATATATGTAATTTCATAATTACAAAAGAATTTTTCTGAATTGGGGTATTGCTTGTTTGAAAAATTTTGGTTTTAACATTTTTTAAATTCTCAGTAATATTTAATGGGTTATTTTGAATTTATCAATTATGAATTTCAAATTTTTGTTCTTTGTGAAAAATTAGTTCTAAATTTCTTACTTTACGTCTTTACTTACATATATAGTTATGAGTATCACTTAGTTATGAGTCACTTAGTCACCTTAGTTATGAGTATCTAAGTTATCACTTAGTCAATGTGCAAAATTTTTGACTAATAGGTCACTTGTTCACCTACTCATTTCTTTTAACTATATATATATATATACATATATTATTAAAATCATTATTGCATGCAAACAAATGAGGCTAATTAACGATATAAAGGTACATCTTTGTTATAGCATCCCCCAAGATTGAATCGCAAATCAACCAAAATCTGATTGTGTGTTCTTATACCTTGCCACATAATCATATATTAGCCCTGTGTTGCATTTTTGCTTTCTCCATGTGTTAATATATTATTAATTAATTTTTGTCTACTATTATGGCATTCCCCCCTTTCCATGGGAGGAATTTGCCAACTCTGCAGCTCACACACCATATTTCCACAAAACAACTGTCACAACACAGCTGATTAAAAAACATTTATTGAACTGGAAAAATATAAAGCATGGTTAATTCTAATAACAGCTTTCTAATCATTTGAAATTTAAGAGAGAAACGAAACACTGCATGATGGTTTGCATTCACAGTAGAGAAATAAAGCTTGCATGCAGCAGCTCTGACATAATGCTGATAAGAGAAAATCTCTGCAGAATATTATAGTACTCAAAGAACCATTAAGTACTTCCAAAAGTAGAGAGTAATGTTTTAGTTTTTTCATATTTTCCATTTTAGTACTTAAGTGTTGCCACTTTAGCTGAAGTTGCCAAATTTTCAGAATTTGCTAAACTCTGGAAACAATGCACATAACCATTGCACACACACACAACCATACTCATAACAATCTTTCATTCAAGCAATTCCGTGGTTTGTATGGGTTCTTTTTCTTGTATTTTGAGTTCCAACAAGTTTTTGTTGAATTTTAAATTCCAGGTTATAAGGCATTTCTCCTGCCTTCGTGGTGTAGTGGCCAGCATGCTTGCTGCGTATTAGAGAAGTCTGTGGTTCGAGTCCCGGCGAAGGTATTGCTCATTTTGCACAATCTCCTGCTTCCAAATAATCTAATGATCCTACAAGTGGAGTCTGAACTAAACAAGGTGGTGGATGATGATTCTTCACCACCGGGATCTGGCAACTGGGTCTCCTATTCCCCAGATGTAATTGACGGGTATTCAAGAGGTCCATGGTTCAAGTCCCGGTGAAGGCATTCTCATTTTTTACATATCCTGCTTCCTAACAATTCTACAGTTTTATAAATAAAGCGTGATTTTCTGCCTTAAAATTAATTTTAAAATAGTATTTGTGAAATTTGCTTGCAATGGACGAAAATGGTAAAATTTCTGCAGAAATACAGAATTTGACCTTCAAATCTCTAAAAGGAAACAAGGAAACGCTTTTGGTAAATAGACGGTGTTGCTGCAGTTTGTGCAATGGTCAGTCTCTGCAGTTCTCTGGTGTTTTTTAAAGAAAATACAAATTGCTGTGTATTTGGGGAGAAGAATAATGCAAAAAAATTACAGAAAAATTTTAAGAAGAATGTAAGTGTTTTAGTTTTTTAAAGTATCATGTAATCTTTATTTAATAATTGCAATTCATAGTTCAACTTGCTAAAATACATTTTTTTTCCAGATGTTGATAATGTCTGCCCATTTATGATAAATACTGATAGTTCGGAAATCTTTAAAAGAGCCACGAAAATTAGCAACCTGCACCTCATTAATATCTTTTAACTTTTCATCTTCAAAAAAACAGCAAACTGTGCCCAGCTTAGGTTAGATTATTGGAATATGGCAAGCCTTCATGGAAGTCTTCTTGATGAAATCTTGCTTGTATTCATGCTACACATGGAGAAAAATACAACAATCAACCATGTAACCAGTCCGTTTACTGGGGTTGAACCATCATTTAGTAACTGATTTGGGCCCAAATTAAGCCAAGGTGATTGCATAACAGTATGTATGTACCCAATTTTGATTAAAATTTACTCACCGGTACCTCTTCCCGAATCTTCTTTTTTGACACCAAGATTGGCGCCAATTACTAGATGGTGTCGATCCTTCCACCTGCTATACAAAACCAAAGCAAGAAGTCAAACACTTACACAAACTCGGTGTCCATGTATACACTGACCTATTTTAACTTCGAAAAAAAGGCCCAAATGCGCTTTAGCCCACTGCTTGGCGGCGATTGTTTTTGAATGAGCAATAAACGCGCCAACATGGGTAACTCCGTATATCCGCGAACATGGCTGACTGGGTATTTTGAAGCTACGGAAACATGTAGTTTTCGCGCATGCGTATTTCCTATTTTATAAAGAACGGTTTTATTGGTAATGTGAGATGACGTAGCGGTTTATTCGAAATTCTTACGTGTTAATTTAAGTAGTTATTTCAGTTGTCGTTGTATTCTTTGAATGCGGTGTTTTTGTGTTGAGTGTTTGCTATTTTCGTACCTTATATTTCGCTAAATACCGAGTCGGTATGGATTTAGCTGTGATGCTGAGAGAGGTGAGTGAATGTACATGTACATTTATTACTTTATTGGAAGTGCAAGTTGCTTAATTTTTATATTTTGTTGCCTTTTATTGAAATAATTTGGCTCAGCTGAAGAACAGAACGCTGGTATCGTTTGCAATTTATTTTATTTTGTTGATTTGTGCACATTGCCTACATTGTGCAATTCGCTGATGTTTTTTTTAAGTTAAAACGGAACGCTGTGCACATGGCATTTTCTTGTAATTTATTTTCGTTATTTTAGCTTATTTTGTTGATTTGTGTACGTTGCCTACATTGTGCAATTCGCTGAAGTTTTTTTTAAGTTTAAAAGGAACGCTGTGCACATGGCATTTTCTTGTAATTTATTTTCGTTATTCTAGCTTATTTTGTTTATTTGTGTACGTTGCCTACATTGTGCAATTCTCAGATTTTTTTTTAAGTTAAAACGGAACGGTGTGTACATGGTATCGTTTGTAATTTTAATGCCCTTTTAAAAAAAATTCCTTCTTTCTGGGATGCCATTTTGGTTACGTTTTCGCGGAGCGTGTCGGGAAGGTTATGTAACGGCATAAAATGTGTAAGTATTACAACATAAAATGTAAATAATTAATTTAAAGGTAACTGACAAATATTTTAATGATCGTAATGTTCGTTTTGCATATTATTTTATTATATTTTTGTGGCAACAGTTTCCATACTAATTTATGGTTTAGAATTCTATGTTTTGTTTACAATAGGTTTTCGCGGAGCGTGTCGGGAAGGTTGCAATTAATTGCAAAGACGTTTCGCAGAAACGCGCCGAATTGGCGATTTTCAAAACATCGCCAAGCAGTGGGCTAAAGCGCATTTTCACCGAAAAAAATCACAGAATTGCACAAACTAGGCATTACGCACTACCTTAACTTTGTCCATGCACACATCGACCTATTTTAACTTAAAAAAGCATCCCAGAATTGCACAATCTAGGCACTGCCTTAATTTTGTCCATGTACACATCAATCTATTTTCACTTAAACAAAATTAGAAAGCTAAAACAAAGTTAAAACTCTTTTGTTAACCAGAAAAATATTCGCCGCTGTCTTAACATACAGATGCGAACAAATAACCGAAAATACGCAAACAAAGAATAATAATTCCTAACATAAAAACACTAAACAACACATCTTTTAACAAAAATCAACACACAGACACCAATAAATAAATAAAATGTCAGTTTTTAACATACCTTTTCTTCACGTGCATACCGCTCATGCCTCCCACCAGCATCATCTCTGTAAGCAATTCAATTAAATATTTGGTTGTTTCGGCTCATCCGCTGTCAAAGGCGAATAAATATGTACAATAGCATCTAAGAAAGCCATCAATATGCTTTTTCACCACTGCTCCTCCTTGCACCACACATATTTGGCCAAATAATAATGCAAGCCGCGTTGAAACATTTTCGTTTTGCCTTCCGATGGAACGAAATTTTGTTTACTGTTTATCTTGTTTGTCGCCGATGAGGTCACATGACCGGCGGCAGACAGGAATGATGGGAATTTTCCCTTTTCAGTTGGATTTGTGTTTGCTTCTTGCATGGCCGACTAATTTTGCATATAACAACACAGAATTCGTTTCTGATAGATTTCTGCTCATTGTAAACATTGCAAAGTGCAGCAGAATAGTAGCGCCATCTTGCGGTCAGTAGGAGTTTCACGGAAGCTACCGAAAACACAAAAGAATCTTTTCACACTGGCAGGCCTTGAGTTTAGTCGGCCATGCTTCTTGAAAAACGTTCATCGTATGTGTACAATGCATAATCTGGAATATATAAGCATTAATAAATCATTCGTTAAAAATAAACGTCTAAATCTTTTCAAAATAAAATAACTGTATACTTTTTTTGGTTCCGAAACCCGGGATGGGCTTTAGATATGATGAAAACGAAAGTATAATTCTTGATTCTTTCAGAGCTGGAATAATGGATACCTGAAAATATCAGGTAAGCCATTTTCTTTTTATTCTTAAAGTATTGAATCATTAAAAAGGATTGATTTAAATAAAAATATTGAATATTTAAGTTGATTTATCGAAATATTACTTGAAAGAATAATACTTGATGCTTTAAAAGGAAAATAAATAATTGATCTTAATTGAAGGAAATATGTAGAATATGAATGTTGCTCTTAAATGTTTATTTCGTTTTTAAAGGAAGTGACTGAAATATTGTGTTTTAATGTTTATTACAATTATTTGTTGAATTTTATAAGGTTATATATTCTACTACTTGAAATATGGAAAATATAGATAAATTAAAGTCGAAAAGAGCTACTCTCAACAAGGAATCTGTGTCAGTTTGTTCGATCGCTACTACCAGCTAATCTTCTGCTTTATTTATTTGTTTAGTGATTGAAGATCTGATTAGAGTGTCAGGATATTTTGTCAGAAAAGAATGAAATTGATAAAGAGATAGATAAATTGATTGAAGATGAATCTGAATATGAAAAAGAAGTAAAATTTGTTGAAGAATACTCTCATAAAATTTTGAGTATGAAATCCAAAATTAAGAATAGGCTAAGAAAATGTAAAGCAGATACTGAAGTTAATGTAATTCAGAATGCACCTATAATTCCTGTAATCGAGAGTAAACCTGTTGCGGCAGTTAAGTTGCCAAAATTGAACATTGAAGAGTTCTCTGGTGATCCCAGCACTTATTTAGAATTTATTAACTGTTTCAAGAATGCTGTGGATAACAATGATTCTTTGTCAAAGTTAAGTAAATTTCAATACCTGAAATCTCTTTTGACAGGTGCGGCATATAATGTCGTATCGGGATTTGATTTCACTGATGAAAATTATGATGAATGCCTAAAATTGTTAAACGATACGACGTAGGCGTGATATAATTATAAATTGTCATATAAATAAAATCTTAAACTTAGAGCCAGTAAAATCATCAAATAATATAAGGGGGCTTAGAAATTTGTATGATAAATGTGAAATACATATCAGAAATCTTAAGTCAATGGGTGTAACAACTGGTTCATACGGGCATCTACTTTTGCCCATACTGTTAAAGCTGTTACCAGAAAACATGGTTCTAGAATTCTATAAGAAAAAGAATACAGGAAATGAGTATGAGATCAATGACCTATTGGATCATATTGGAATTCATTAGAGATGATTTACGTGCCCGTGAGGCCACATTATTAATAAATAATTCTTCTGGTAATAAATACATGACACTTGCATTAATTTTAATTCCAAACAAAAATATAATCAGAACTTTTCTTCTAAGAAAAATGTTCTTACGGCTGCTGCCTTGAACACTTCTATAAAAATATTTTGAGTATTTTGTGACTCTCCAGATCATACAAGTTTGAGTTGCAAAAGGTATACAGACCAAGAGAAACGTTTTAAATTAAAAAAGGGAGGACGCTGTTATAAGTGTTTCTTAAAATCACACCTGTCTTCTAACTGTAAAAGTAAATTAACACCATGTTCGAAATGTGGTAATAAATTTCACAATGACCTGTTCTGTAATAAATCAGAAAAACATGAAAATCCTGAGAATATTAACACAGATAAATCCACAACCTTAGTATCTTGCGTTTCTGAACAGAAAAATAAAACTATTTCTACATTACTCCAAACTTGTGCTGTATGTGTTTCTAGTGGGGAAAACAGAATTCATGCAAGGGTTTTGTGTGATAGTGGTTTAGAAAAATGTTTTATAAAAAGAAATTTAGCAAGAAAATTGAATTTGAAACCCATTAGCAAAGAGAACTTATCAGTATATTCGTTTGGTGGACGAAAACCACAAGAATCATCATTTCACGTAGTTTCTCTTGAATTACAAAATGTTTTGCAATCAAGCAATTCCATAAATATTGAAGCCTTGGTAGTTGAAAAAGTAACTGGAGCTACAGTCAGGATTCCAGACAAAGGTTTGATTGAACGGTTGAAAATGAGAGGATTTGATCCTGCTGATACAGGGCACGAACGGGAAATAACTATTTTACTAGGATCAGACTTTTTATGGCAAATTCAACTAGGAATTGTGGGGAAAATTGGAAAACATTTATATATTGCAGAAACTATTTTCGGACATACTATTCAGGGGCAGGTAGAATCAAAAAACAGAAAAATAAATTGCTGTACTGTATCAGTTGAAGGTGAAAATAATGAATTGAAGAAATTTTGGGACTTGGAAGTCATGGGTATTGTTGAGAATAACGAAAAGAATTCTACTGATTTAGAAATTATAAATGACTTCCAAAATAATTTGAAATTTAAAAATGGTCGTTATGAGGCAAAATTACTATGGAACAAATCTCGCGATTTATTAAGAAACAATCTTGAAGTGGCAAAAAGAAGATTTGCTGGTCTAGAAAATAAATTTAAGTGTAATAAAATGTTATTTGAAGAATACAACAATATTCTCAGGGAACAAGAACATTTAGGGATTGTAGAGGTATGCCCTGAAAACAGCTCGACATGTAATTCTTATTACATGCCTCACCATCCTGTAATTAGAGACGACAAAACAACGACAAAGGTACGCATCGTTTACGATGCTTCTTCAAAATCAAATGATGCTCTTTCTCTTAATGACTGTCTTCAATTATTTGAAGAATACAACAATATTCTTAGGGAACAAGCACATTTAGGAATTGTAAAGGTATGCCCTGAAAACAGCTCGACATGTAATTCTTATTACATGCCTCACCATCCTGTAATTAGAGACGATAAAACAACGACAAAGGTACGCATCGTTTACGATGCTTCTTCAAAATCAAATGATGCTCTTTCTCTTAATGACTGTCTTCACCCAGGGCCAAATCTAAATCCAAATGTTTTGGATATTATTTTGAAATTCCGTGAAAATAGGATCGTGTGATAATAAATTAAGTGAATTAATAATACGAGATGCTCATGAAAGGGTTTTCCATGCGGGGATATCTGATACTCTAGTGCATATACGTGAAAAATTCTGGCTCTTAAGAGGAAAACAATGCGTCAAAGCTATCCTGAGTAAAAGCGTAATATGCAAAAAATGTAATGTAAATCCTGAACAACAAGTCACTGCACCTCTTCCAGCGGATAGAGTTAACGAATCTCCGCCTTTCGCAATTTGTGGCCTTGATTATGCAGGTCCTTTGTATGTAAAAGAAAATGACAGCAAATATTACATTTTTTTGTTTACTTGCGCCACTACAAGAGCTATTCACCTGGAGCTCGTAAAAGGCATGACCACTCAAGAATTTTTACTTGCATTTCGCAGGTTCGTTTCCCGAAGAGGTTTGTGTTCTACTGTGTACTCGGACAATGCTAGAACATTTAAAAGAGCCGAACTTGAATTGAAGCAAATGTGGAAAGTGATTAACCACCCTGAAATTAAAAAATTTTATGCTTCGCATGGAATCACATGGAAATACATTGTAGAGCGTGCTGCCTGGTGGGGCGGTTTTTATGAACGTTTAGTTCGCAGTGTTAAAACTAGTTTGAGAAAGAACATTGGGAAATCATCTTTGACTCAAAGTGAATTAGAAACACTTTTGCTTGAAATAGAAGCGATGATAAACTCGCGCCCATTAACATATGTTTTTTCTGATCTTGAAGAGCCTTCTGCACTTACTCCAGCACACCTGTTGATTGGTAAACGACTCTTGAGTTTGCCAACTATAAAGAAGAATGACTTGAATTTACCAGGTTCCAGAGAAGCAATGTTAAAACGTTTCCGTACACGAGAAAATCTACTAAATCACTTTTGGAGTAGATGGAAAAAAGAATATCTCTTGTGCTTGAGATCTGCTCATTATACCGGACAGAAAAAACCATCCTCATTCAAGACAAAAGATATAATGCTTGTTCACGATGAAAACTTACTTAGAAGCTGGTGGAAATTAGGAAGAATAACCAAAACTTTTATTGGTAGAGATGGAATGATCAGATCGTGTGAAGCGAAAACTAGTAATTCGGTAATCAAACGTCCTGTGCAACTATTGTATAATTTAGAAATTGATGATATCAATAGTTGTAATAATCAGAGACGTATCCAAAATAGATTAAATGACTGATAAACTGACGATAGAAATTAAAAAAAAGAAACTTTTCATTCATACATTTTATCATTTTCCTTGGTTTAATGATTTGTGTTCATCTTAAGAAATGCTAATTTTAAAAGTTTTTTTTTATAGTTTCAGGAAAATTTTGTCTAGTTTATAAGAAATTATTGATATAATGTGACCTGTATATGTAAGCATTTTATTTGTTTCTTATTGTTATATTAGTATTGTAATAGTTAGTTAAGGTTTGTGATGAACCTATCGTTCATCGGGGGGGGGAGTTTGTTAAAACATTTTCGTTTTCCCTTCCGATGGAACGAAATTTTGTTTACTGTTTATCTTGTCTGTCGCCGATGAGGTCACATGACCGGCGGCAGACAGGAATGATGGGAATTTTCCCTTTTCAGTTGGACTTCTGTTTGCTTCTTGAAAAACGTTCATCGTATGTGTACAATGCATAATCTGGAATATATAAGCATTAATAAATCATTCGTTAAAAATAAACGTCTAAATCTTTTCAAAATAAAATAAGTGTATAAGCCGTCCTTCGTTTTCCTCCTGGCTAAACCACATTTAATTGCACTCCATGTTCCTTCTATTTTATGTATTCCTTCCAGCAGTCAGAAATTATAGTCGTATCCGGAAGAAGATACTCATCTATAACACTTAGCAAACTTTCAGACGACCTTTCAGGCACCCCTTTCATAAAACATTACACATATGCAACCAAACACAGCAACTGAAAATTCCCAGTCCATACGGAAAGGTTACTATTACTACAAAAAATAGCCAAAATCTCAATCTATCACAACACATTTGGCGATATTCGCACTTTTCCTAAAGGCTAGTTTCGCCAACATTATCAGCATTAGGGTTACCGAAAAACCCATTTTACGCAGCGGTCTTACAGATTTCATGAACAACAAATACCACTTGGCGATTTTTTCAGACAGAAACCAAGGGATACTATACAGTAAATTTAATAATGTGGAACCAATTTTATTTTTTAATATATTCCCCATAAACATTGAGACTCTTAACATATCAACTACAAAATATTTTCCAACTTGGAGTCAGTTCTATTTTGCAATTGCATTACGTAAGAAAGGACAGGATAGGGAGTAACACATAGTACATACATTAACAACTAATTTTCCCCATTGCCATTAAAAACAAATTATTATTTATAAAAGCAATACTAAGAAAAACAGGTCCCATTACCAGTTACTGCTGCTATGGGATACCACGTTTAGTAGGACAATAACAATGATGGATGATTTTGATAATCATCAAAGGGGTTAAAATTAGAAATAAAAATTGGCTTTGAATTTCTCTACACAAATATGGCACATATTTTGTAGATGACATAAATACTGAACAAGAGCTCAGTGTACAGCTGCAACAGAAATCTAAGGACTCTGGGTTCAACAGGTATTGAGAACCTCATATGTTGATATATTAAGAATCTCAATGTTAATGGGGATTATGTTAAAAAATAAATTTGGTTCCACATTATTATTTCATGTTTTTCTTACTTCTGCAGCTATTTGTAATCTATCCACTCACTATCCTACATACAATACAAGAATTCGGAATTTCGGAGAACATCATAAAAAAAATTTAAAAAAAAAAGAATTTTTAGCTCAGAGTTCAGTTTTTTAACAAATCCCAACTCGGTGTTAGACAACAACTGTAAATATAACACTGCAGCTCCAACAAAGCTCTTAAAACACACTTTTACCTAAAATTTAGACTACTTACGTGAGAGCTCCAAATGAATGAAAAAACATAAAAATACATTCTTAAACTAAGATTTCTTTAACAAATTACTTTAAGACAACTCTCATCATATGCATATATTCATGAAAATAGTCAAATATTCAAGTTTTAACTAACAAAACAAAAATACCTACAAAAGAATGACAAACAGAAATTTTACAACTTGCTTTAGTTAATTCTGAGAATAGCCAATCAAAGTACAACTAATATCCAACTGACATTCATATTTATAACTGTATTGAAGCTTACATGTTCAGTGATATTTCTAGAAAACAACTTTTGGATTCTTAGTTATCCTCATTCTTTCTAGCCTGTAAATAAATGTAAAAAATCATAAAAGTCATACAAAATACCTGCTGCTATTCCTTGAATTCTCAGTTTTGAAATTTATTAAGAGGAAAAAGAGTATTTCGACATGCTCAGACGATAGCATCAATATTTGGTGAGGCATCATGTAAAATAAATTTCTGTTCATTTATGGTTGAAAATAGTCAAAAATAAATCTATTTTCCATGTACAGAAAGTAGCCGCATGCAAATGCCTGGAGGAAATTATCTCCGATGTTCATGAAAAGAACATCGATTATTGAATTTAATTTAAAAAACAAGTAAAAAATTAATAATAATAAAAAAAGAGCTTTAAAGGGATCTAAATTAAAACACTAATAGAAAAATGAAACGTGCCAGAAAAATTATGGACAATCCAAAAGACAGCTAAGGGGGGGAACCAGTAGATGCAGTAAAATACAATTATATTCTGACTACACACTGAAGGGACATGAATACAGGGTCCCAAAAAGCATTAAAATAATTGTTTCAAAAAGAGATTATACTGTTGGTTTAATTTAATAGCAGGGAACTGGCATATCATTGATAAATATATTGAAATGCTTTGGTCGTCAGACAGATCCTTGTGGGACGCCTCGGAAGATGGTTTTTCTAGCTGAGAGGATGTCCCCGCATCTAACTTGAAAAGTGCGTCTGTGGAAATAAGAATAGGTGAGTTTCTAGGTTAAGTATTTGATGGGTGGTACAATGTCCCTGTCGAAACCCGAATTGATTTCTATCTATAAGACATAATTTTTCCAGGTGGTTAGTGAGGCGAGTACTAATGATTCGCTCAAAATCTTTTCCAAGTGCTTGTAAGAGACTTATAGGCCTATAGTTTTTTGCATGTTTAGGGTCTTTCCCAGTTTTCAGAATATTAATGATTATTGAGTGCTTCCATTGGGAAGGGAAGTAGCAGAGGCGGATAGAAGCATTAAAGATATTCGTTATGAGAACAGTCCATCTGTTAGGCAGGGCTTGAAGTGCTTCATTAGAGATACTGTCAAATCCCTTGACTTTCCTTTTCTTAAGCTTTCTAAATAAGGTTTTCACTTCTCTTGGGGAGGTAAAATTGATAAAATCAGTATTTGGACTATTAAGAATACTTGTAATAGTATAATTAACTTTGTTTTCTAGGTCAGAATTTGTTTCACTGTGTTTTTCAAAGGTTTTACTTAGTTCTTAGTTCATCTGCATGAGTTTCTGCGATTTCTTTTTCTGAGTGGTGCATTTGCCAGATGTGACTTAAAGGATTAATTTGGTTGGAGGATGAACTTCAAAGGGACTTAGCAATTTTTCAAATTGAATTTGGTTGTAGGTCTATATTTTCTAGTAGATTATCCCAAATACTGGAGCGATGATTAGCTATTTTTTCCTGAATTTTCCTATTTAAGTAGTTAAGGTGTCTTTTCTCATTTGGGTGCCTGGTGACCTGCCAGCGTTTTCTACATCAGTGTCTTTCCTGTATCATCTCTTTGACTTCCTCTGGGAGTCCATAAGTATTTTTCTGCTTACAAATATAAGTGGAATTATTGATAGCATTTTGTATTCGAAAGTTGAGTTTGATAATTTCATATTCGATTTCACTGGAGTGATCAAATATGGCTTTACTAGGAACATTATTCAATTGCTCAGTAAACTGGGTCCAGTTAATTTTTGTACAAGCTTTTGGCAGTGGGGGTAAAACCCGTAGATAATTTCCGATTCGAATTTTTCCATTATAGTATCTTCCTCTGGATCAGTTGATTAATTTTCAGGCTTTATACTTAAACTTTCAACCTCCCAAAATGTTTTTATCTGATCAGATATTATATCTTACTTAACTACAATATTAAAGGCTGTAGAAATGCACGTTGTACTTTTAGTGTAACTTAGCAGAGATCAACTGAATAACGTTTCTGCAGCTGCTAAATGTTCGTCTAAACGCTTAAGTTTCCAAGTCACTATATTATAATAATAATCAGCTCCTATCAAAAGAGATATTTTATCCTTACAATCCCAAGAATTTGCGAGTTGTAAATATTTTTTTGCCTATAATGTGTTTATTCATATTAGGAGGTGGTAAATCAGACCTTGAAATTTGTTCAGTCACGAGGGCTTCAATTTCGATTTTCGAATTCGTTATTTCCTTGTTCTCTAACTTTATCTTTAACAAAGTTAAATGTTTTTCTAACGGATGTTTTATTTGCAAACGTAAATACTGAAAGAGTCTCTGTTCGAATAATAGGAAGCTTTGATTTATACGCGATTCCCTTTCGCAGAACGCATACTACCTGAATCCAGAAGAGCTATTATTAAAACCAACTGCGTATTTGTTCGGAGTGTTACACAACACATTTGAAGCGAAATAGTTTTAATTTTGTTCTCGACAGAACAATTTCACTTGCATGTTGGTCTCTATAGCCACGGTAATTTTGTTTTGCAGATCAGGTAGAGTATTACGTAGTTATGATACAAATACTTTGTTCTTCATTTAATATTTTATGGGGATCATCAGACTAGATAAACTCAGCAAAATGTGTCAAAAAGCACATCTGCTTGGATTTAAACCTTACTATCAGTATTCAGCAGTTTGATCACTCATAGGCCTTTTTTTCAAATGATTATGAATTGCATATATATATATATATATATAATATCTAATACATTATGAAGAAGATTTTCACATTTTACATTCCTCATGTTATGCTACTGATATTATTTCTAAAAATCTATTTGTTACATGCATTAATCCTTCACACACTTGTGATGTTTGTAAAAGTATTGCATATAGTCTTTTCTGACAAAACATTATTAAGGAAATCAAATATAAATTCATTACTTTAATTACACTAAGCTTAAAATATAAAAATTGCATAGCTTTTCTAACATATTATGTACATTTCTTTGTTGAAATGAGAGAGAATTCCAAATGTTATTAACTAAATAAATAATTTTTAAGTTATATATTAATCTTTTAAAAAATACAGTATACTTGAGATTTTTACGATCAAAGCTATTCAATGTGTTAAATTTCTTCAAAACCAAATATCAAAATGCAATACATTTTAGAAACATTTAAAAAAAATCAAATTCTAATTTGTTAGTATTTAGAAACTTTCTGAAAAAAAAATCTAAGCTTGAGGGCTTTGTTTCACTCAATTTCGATCCCTAATATTACAAAAAAAGTAAAGCAGAAGCAATATATCTTCGAGACAGTAAAACTTGAGAAAGACTTTTACATGTGCATTTGTTACTTGATGATCAGAAAATAAATGCTCTCTGTAATTTTCAGTGTTACAAAATGAAGTGGAACGTTCGAAGAGGCATATCAGAGAATATTTTTGGATTTTGAGATACAGCACGGTAAAAAAGACGCGGTGATTCATTAATACACTTTTTTGGGGGCTTAAAATTTTATAACACACTTCACAAGAGAATCCTAAAAATTTTGCATATTCACTCCGTTGTTTTTTAATAAACGTAAAAATTAAAAAGTCATTAAAAATCCAAATGAAAAAGATACAATCAGTAAAAAAGTTGCGCACCAGCATAAAATGAATCAAAACCAAACCCTTTAATTGTTGACATTAAAAATTGATCGCCAAAACCGGTCTCCGGCGGTGGTTTATTCTGACCGGTTGAATTTCTTCAGTTCCCGGCGGGGTTTAGCCGCCCTTAGTTCGTTCTCAGCCTGAAATCATATACAACGGTTATGCTTGCCCTTGCATTTGGAACAAACGACACCCCTTCTGCATTTCTTTATCCGTTGTTTGGATTCCAAGCATAAAAAAAAAAAAATCTTCCTTGCTTGCGCAATAAATTTCTCCTCTCATCAACTGCCGGTGATTCACAGCTTACAGTAACATGTTTAGATGTACTACAAAACAGACACCAATTAGTAGCTTTGTTTTCCCTAACTGGTGCCAAGAGCTGGTAAGCAGAGGACATTACACTCTAGTTCCTCCCTTCTTTTCTTTATAAACATAGGAAGGGCTTTCTGATTTATGAGTAGAGAGCAAAAGATGGTTTCTCTCGCGACATTCTAATTCCGATCGAACAAATTGCAATATCTCATCGACACTAAAAAAGGATGATGAATCCGTTTTACGATTAAACTTTAAAGTTATATCAGAAGACAGCGTTTTCGTTATCGCCGGGATCAACATATAACTGTATTTATCTGGTGTGACTTCTAATGATCTCAAACTGTGTATTTCAGTTTCTATAGTGTCACAAAGTTTGCGAAGTTTTAAAATGTCACTGGATTTAGTTTACTGGGGTAAGATTCAGGAGTTTTTGCATGTGTGAGTTTGTAATGATGTCTTTCCTGCCAACCCTGCTTTTAAGTATTTCAACAACTTCATCGTAATTTGGTTCCGAAATACAAAAACCTTCTATAGTGTTTGCAGCGTTGCCTCATAAGTACGATTTTAAATAATTGAATTTTTCAATTTTTGTTAAAGATTTATTACCGTGGATTGCTACTTTGAAAGAGTTCCAAAAACTTACCCATAAGGCATAATCTCCGTAGAATTTAGAGACAGTTAATTTTGGGAGATGAGTAAATTTATTGCTTTCGTTTTTTAGAATCTTTAGCAGTTTCGTTAAAATGCTTATATCCGAATTTGTCACTTAATTTGTTATTTAATTTTTCCAGTTTTTTATTCAATTTAAACTGCCATACTTGGATTTTCTCTTCGTATTCTATAGCGGATGTAATTTCAGTAGCAAATTCATCCGCTTCTACTTTCAAATCGGGCTCTATTTGAGCATCTAAACCACTCAAGAGATTTCGATTTCATGATTAATTGATCTAAAGTTTCTTCGATTATACTTGTATTAATGTCTTCTTTACGTAACTCCATTTCGAATTTCTTTAGAATCTTCGACTTGGTGGTGATCAGAACTTTTCGTTTTGATTTTAGTTTAACATCAGAATCTTCCGCCATTTTTCTACTTTACAAAATAGAAAATTTAGCCTTACCTTGGATGTCTTCTCATATTTGCAATGTACTAAATCCGTTTTGGCGGGCGATGCAGCAGTTTGTTCATAATTCAAAGAAATCAAAGAATGAATTTTATTAAAGAATGAATCAAAGAATAATTTTAAAAACGTAAAGTTTAATATGTACATTATTTACATTTAGTCAGTTACAGCTTTGAATTAATCATAAAGGATCGAAATACTTTTGCCAATCGAAAAATCTAATCTTTTAATAAGAACTTGATTGTTCCTATTCAACTAGTGTGCGAAATTAAGGCCGTATGTATCCATCCATAGAGCTCCCGGTGGTGAGTCTGGGGAAAGTGAAAATGGCATGTCACGTTTAACACGAAACGCTAGGCCGAATCGGAATTATTGTATCAGTTAATCAAAATACTTCCCACAGTTGCATTTTCTAGCGCAGAAACATCTGCAACTGTAGCATATAAATCATTTCATCGTTGTTTGGAAATTTATGTTGTAATACTGATATGCTTGACAGAAGTACCTTTTAACGTGGAAATAAATTTGATTTTTGTCTTCCTCTGAAAGTTCTTCCACTACTTTGTTAGTTGCAGCCACCATTACCAAAACTTAATCTTTCTTCTGATTTTCTATTTCACCATAAATCACACCATATATATAATTAGAAGACGAAACAAACACTGGTTTTACAAACCTGAGTTAATGGAATTAATGCTTTGTAGAACTTTGTTAAGAACATCGAATGATGGCAAAGTGAATTGTACAAAAAAGGATAAAGCTTTGGTAAAGTCCGATGACAAAAACATAAATATTCATTCTTCACAAGATAAACTTATAGTAATTGGAAAATGTTTCCTATGTTAAGCAATTTTTTTTTTAAACTTTGAGAGAAATTTGTATTAGCTCCACGCTTATATTTTGTAGTATTATTTTGAGGACTACCAATTGAATTGCTGAATGGTGTAGAAAATTACTTTATTTTTCTTAAACCTATTTTTAACACTGGAAGTAGTAACTACACCTCCATTTACTTCAGATATTAACTTAAGGTTATGCTTCTAGAGTTATATCTTACCTCTAGAAGCATTTACTTCTTTAAAAAATGCAAGAAGCTAGTTCATTGATCACGGAATTTTGATAAACATTTCTTTAAAGATAGCCAGCGTGTGCAGCTGTTGGACTTGTTTCAGTTTTTCTCTCCATTTAGAACTCTTTCAAGACAGTAATAAATATCAACAATTTGTTCATCCACACTTACTGGTAAAGAAGTTGCCTCTTTTATGGCTGCCAAATTTAAGAGATGACAGGTGCACCTCATAATTTGTACATCTGTATTTTCCTTTATTAAAATGCCTGCAATACCAGTCTTCAAGGCCTACACCATTAGTAGTGTATTATCGGCAGCAGGTGCTAAGCAATTATCCAGAGGAATTGCGTTTTCTTTTAATTTATATTAAGTAGTTGTGCTATATTAAAGTCGAATGTCCTAAAGTGGGGACAGAAAATAAACTAACTCAGTTTCTGAAAAAATGGAATTAAAAAATAAAATAGATACAGTTTTGAATCGGAATTATTGCTTGAATCCGTAGAGAGGCAGAATGAAACTGTTTTATTGCAATCGATAAATGAAGATTTTTTTTTATACCCATTTCTTTAACGATTGCAGCTGTTTTGGTCCTTGCACTTCAGAATTTCTTAGCGATTTCGCTGTCGGGAAACATTTTTCTAAATAAAGCTGCAGTATGATACTATGCATTCAGTCACAGGTTGAGCTCCAATAAAAGGGCAGAGAACAGGCAATAAATTTTTGCTCCTTTGTTTCCACAGAAAAATTAAATTTTTCATCAATAGAACTAACATTGTCCTTGTGTTTTTGTGTACGCAGATGTTTGAGAACATCAGCTCTTCCGCCGTGCGAAATCGAAAATCGCCATGATAAACAGTACACATCGCAAATGTATTGCATTTCCTTGAGGAAATAATAGAAGAAAAATCATCTGTATCGATTTTTGCGTAGTACATGATCATTTTACGATTTCACAAACGTAACTAAAACAAAAGATCATAATTCCTTAAACTATTTCCCGAAACCACGTGCTCTCCCATCGCTCAGCGACATAATTTTTTTTTGCCATAGCAGCCATATTTGTTTACATTTGAAACTTAGCAGAACAGTGGATTGGTTGCCAATCTAGAGAAACTAGCTTCACAACAACAAAGATAACGCCTTCTTTTATTATTGCGAATTAAATCATGCTTGATGCATTCTGGAATTTATTCGAGGAAATAAATGTTTAAGATTTACTTCGTAATTTTTAATATAGATATTTTAAGTTTTTATGTATTTATGCCTTTTCGCGAAGTGAGAACTGAATTAATTGGATGAGAATTGCTGAATCGTCTGTGAAAAACTATTTCTTTCTTTCTTTTTTTTTGTTTCTTTGTTTAATTTCTTTTATACATCGTTTTAGACTTATTCTATTATTTGAATAGAACAGATGGCAACGATTAGATAATTCTTCAGATGCTATAATTGTTGTGCATTCAGAGTTATAAAATGAATGAGATGTAAGGCTGTTAAGTGAACCTAGGGCCGGAGTGTCGCTATGGTAAATAAATATAGTGATTTTTAAAGAGTGCCTTTATTCTATTGTGGTTTATGTGCTACCGACGAAGTAGATTTAATTCAATCCAATAAGTTTAAATGAAAAGCAAAATGCCGTATAATTTAATATTCCATATAAGGAAGTCACGTGATGTACACATAAATTTTTTTTTAATAACATTTAAGAGGAAGCGAAATCTAGATCGTCAGCGCTGATACCTAATTGCTGTACGGGGGGAAAAAAGAGAAAAAAAGATTCTGAAAAGGAAGCCAACAACCAGCTCTTGTTCATTAAGAATGTGTTGAGCAACCACTACCTTTTACTCAATTATAAGCTATCATCAAAAGTCACAGTCACATATTTCTGCTTCGTTTCGCTAGCAAATACACTGCGCAAATCTACCTTCAAGTTGTACGATTTTTTTATTGTGTTTATTTGTGAAGATACATGGAGTCAATATTAATTAATAAATTAGGTAAACTTTGGTAAGACATTCAAATTTTATTAAAGAACATTTTTCATAACTATTATTTTCATAAATATTTATAAAATATAAACAATAAAAACTTATAGAAACAAAACTGTCTAGAAAATAAATAAAAATATAAAATATATTCATAAAATATAAATATTATTTAGACAAAAGTTAAAAAGGTCAAATATATTTTGTAAGTATTAAAAAAATATTTTTGGACAAATGAATGAATACATCCTACGTTTTTCTTTGTGCTGATGAATCCAATATATGAATGCAGAATCATTGACATTATTGTACAAGTTCCAATGTTGTGTGATAAGGCTTTAAATCTGTTAATAATGAAACTAAAATGGCACAGATCCAAAAATATTTCTTCAGATTTCATAACTCAACAATTCTGGAATGTTGCAAAAGTATTTCAGACTTTCCGGATTCCTTATGTTATTCACTTGCGGAATCTGATTGGTGGCCACGATCTTTCGAACAACACTTTCCATTCTTTTGTTATTCAGGTTGTACTGAAAATAATATTTAAAATATTAATTTTTTAGGTCGGCAATGGGAAATATTATTCTCTTTTTACAATGAAACATAAAAAAACTTATTTTAAAATTCATCACCTAATCTAAAACTGAAATTCCGGTAATAAGAAATTTTGAATTCAGGTTAATAACTGAGGTCAAATGAAAAATATAAAAACATTACCAAAGACATGATTCGAATGAATTTCTATGCATTGGAATGCAGAAAAATCATTCAATAAAAAGAATTATTAGTTACACAAAGGGTTAATAATGTCTTTATAGAATAAATACTGATAGAAAGATTCTTTACGAATCTAATCTCTATTTACGTACCGTATTCGGAAACTAAGTACCGTTTCATTCTAGCGCCGTCGCAGCGCTGTGGTAGGCGTCCCGCGCATGCGCACTAGTCTTTCTTGTTCACTGACTTTCAATTGTCACCATTTTGGTTGCTCTATGTTGTGTTTTCAGTTTGCTGTGCACATTCAAAATGTTTAAGACAATTAGTTCTCCCGCTGACTGTGAGATTCGTGCCGTGATTAAATTTTTGAACGCGAGGAATGTTAAACCGGCCGAAATTTATCGTCAAGTGACAGAAGTTTACGGTGAATAAGAATGTTAAACCGGCCGAAATTTATCGTCAAGTGACAAAAAATTACGGTGAATACGCGATAAGTGATGGAATGGTGAGAAAGTGGGTAAGAATGTTTAATGCAGGTCGAACAAATGTCCACGCCGAGGCTCGGAGTGGTCGGCCTTCTGTTGTCACCGATGATTTGGTAAGGAAAGTTGATGAAGCAATTCATGAGAACAGACGCTTCACATTGACAACTCTTTCAGAGGCATTTCCACAAATTTCCCGTACTTTTTTGTTTGAAATTGTGTCTGACCGCTTGAATTATCGCAAACTGTGTTCGGGATGGGTTCCAAAAATGCTCACTGATGTTCACAAAACAAAGCGACTTGGTAGTGCCCTGACATTTCTCACGCGATACAGTGATGAGGGAGAAAACGTTTTAAACCAAATTGTAACAGGTGATGAAACTTGGATGTGTCATTTCACACCAGAATTGAAACAACAATCGATGGAGTGGCGACACACTCATTCTCCGAAAAAACAAAAGTTCAAAGTGACAATGTCATCACAAAAAATCATGTGCACTGTCTTCTGGGATAGGAAAGGAGTTTTGCTTACTGAATTTCTTCCTAGAGGTGAAACCATTAATGCGGCACGATACTGTGAGACTTTAACAAAACTAAGGCGTGCCATTCAAAACAAACGAAGAGGAATGCTCAGTAAAGGAATTGTGTTGCTCCATGACAATGCTCGGCCCCATACGGCTGGTGTCACTCAATCGTTAATTCGACAGTTTCATTGGGAGCAGTTCGATCACCCGCCGTACAGCCCGGACTTGGCGCCGTCCGACTATCACTTGTTCCTGCACATGAAGCGCGAGCTTGGTGGCAAGCGCTTTGGATCTGACGATGACACGAAAAATGCTGTGTAGTCGTAGTTATCAAAACTGGAGGGAAGTTTCTTTGACGATGGTATACAAAAACTGGTCACCCGCTATGACAAGTGATTGATCATTGGCCGAAACTATGTTGAAAAATAGTTTAAGACATGTATTTTCATATAAAAATAAAATTGGATTCGAAAAAATTGTTTTACTATTTTTTTTTTTTCAAAACGGTACTTAGTTTCCGAATACGCCTCGTATTATTAAATAGCGAAGAGTATATACGCATGTTCTTCGCATTGTGGGAAAATGACGTCACATAGAACGATAAATTTTAAATCCCACCTGAATATGTGTACCTAGAAACTAGAATTTTGAATTTACATTTTTAGTTATTTTATGTAGGAAATAAAAAAAAATACTATTAACAAACTCAGCGATTTAAAAGCAATGTGTTGCCACTCGCAAAGCGTAAGATATTTATGTTTCAAATTTAATCGAAAAACTCAGCCATTTATTAGAAATACGTTGCCACTTGGCAAAAAGCAAGACATTTATTTGTCATTCGAATTTAGTCAACAAACTCCGCTACTTAAAACAAGCGTGTTGTTACTGCCGAAATAAAGTATTTTTATCTTCTATACTCCAATGTTTTGCCATTCGGCAAAGAGTCAGATACTCAATTTTTTCCCTAAATTTCATCTGTCTGTTACTGATTCCTGGCCGCGCAGCGGCTAGTAATTAATAAAGATACATAACTATAAAATATATAAAAACAGCTTACAAATTCTTTTACGTATATATTATACACAGACTCTTTTAGTATGTAATAAAAGAAAAAAATAACTTACTAAAGAATAATTATACTATACACTTTTCCACATAATTTATAAAATTAATCTTAGAATATATGTAATATACGCATCCACATGCATGTGAGATAAAATTCTTACTTTAATTTGTAGTGCCACTCTTTAGATATATTTTAGATTCGGTTATTTTCAATTTCAATTCCAAAAAATAACATGCTTTCAATAAATATCTCTGAACTTCATCATTTTAGAATTAATCCATGTCCTTTGATCCTTATATAGTGTTAATGGCCCTATTATTTTCATTACGGAAAAAATGATCTGAAGGCTTTTTGGGCAATAATAATGCTAAAATTTACAAGCCACAGAATTTGAATTAGAAATAAAGCGGAACCGCAACTTCAATATTTTGAATCTAGCATCTTATGCACTTCTTAATCTCGCTTACCCCTGTGTTGCCAACTTTACATGCAGCTTTCTGTGCTATTGTTAGTTGCATTTTCATCAATATAGGAAACCTGTGCTGCTTTATTTAGATATTATTCATTGAAATGGTCTTTGGTTAAGATAATCTGTGAACTCTTCATGCATCCATTTCTTCAGCATTTTCGACAGTAACCGAATAAGGTATTTCTTCCTTCGCATAAAGCTAATAATCGGAAGGTTCTCTGTTCGAATCCTGGCGAGGGCGTTTACGGCTTTCCTGAAATAAGAGGCCTAATGATCTCTACAACCAACCAAAAATTTACATTATTGACAAAAAGTTTTCTTCGCAAAATGCAGTTGTTACGAAATATCTGTTATTGCAAATAAATATGTCTCCATACTCTCTAGATCTCTAGACAAAAGCCTCCATACTCTCTAGATATGCCGTATTCGGAGACCTTTATGTGTCTTAAAGTTAAATATTACATTAAAAGGCACTATTTCAAAAGATATTTATAGCTATTTCTTTCACTCTCGTAGAAAAGATATCGCGTATTGTCCTGTCGACCGTGAAGCTGTCGCCAAGCAGCGCGATTTAGCACAAGTTATGGATAAGCGTGACGTAATAACACAGTCATAAGATCTCCACTTCCGTTTGATATAACTCCGAACTCGACTTAGTCAACTGAATATGGCCGACAAAACAATAACAGATTGAAACATTAACCTATGGGAAGTGTATACTTATAGGTTTCTAAACAGAGCTTCCAGTAAAACTAAAGAGCCTAACAAAATAGTAGAAATCGATGAAAAACTTTTTACGAATCGGGTCAGATACGGGTTGCTTATTAAACATCCTTCAGAATACCGCAGGAACTTTGGCAGGATCTCTGTTAATTTTCATGGTTCGATGGTAGCCAACTTCAGCGGTCGACGGAATAGTACATAAGTACCGATATAGCTTCAAGTTGGCTGCAAGACAGCTGTTTTAGCTGAAATGCTTTGAGCATCATGCTACGATCCGAAAGAGCATGGGTTTTGTTCTGACTCAGCCAAAAACATCGACCTTCGTAGATGCCATCTATCGATGAACATCGCCATTAATAACTGCGAGCTGCGTAGAACAAGACCCACATGTTACTGATTACGAAATATAGACGAGGCTACGAAACTTGCATAGTCAAACATTTACGGAAGAACACCATTGACTGAAATGCCACATACTTCAGAATACTGAAGGACAATAGCTTTTAAAAGCTGTTATATGTGAAGATGATTTGGTTCGGTTTATTTGATTGTGGCAAACCACTCGAAGGCTATCTGCCAAAGGGAGCAGGTTGCCTTCATTGAGGACTTCCAAGGGGAAACCATGTTACAGCAAGCCACAGAAATGCCCATGCAGCCAACTTGTTCGTCAAGAATATAATTCAGATCGAATTACTTGTGTTCAATTACTTTACCGCTCGACCGCAAATGAGTCGGCGAAGAAGTCTAGAAGTCCTACGTACGTAAAAAAGACGTTCGATATTAGAAAAAAAATGTGTGTAGGCACCTAAAACGTGATACAGGTGTTTCTTTCAGATACTGCCCTTTTGTGAACTTGGTCTTAAAATCCTTATATATTTATTGTGTTCCTGTAACTATTAGCAGCTTAAAAACCTTTAAGTATCTTTGCTAAAATAAAATTTGTACCACTTACTGGTATGTCAGGCACTTCAAGAATTACTTGTGGTACGCAGTCCTCCCACAGTTCTCTGTCAATTGTCCGGGCGATCTTTTTCCTGAGGTCGGATGTGAACTCATAACCGGGCTTCAACTTGACGAAGAGAACAGCTCTGCACTCACCGTCACTCCTGCCCTGGTTCACGCATATGTAGTCCATTATTTCTTCCATCTCGTGGACTGAAATATAACGCAAGACCATTTGCATAAAACAAAAATAATTTGTTGTTAAAATAGAAAATAATTTCTCAGAGCAGATTAGTTTGCTTGCAAGGAATTAGAAGTAACTTGGAATTATTTGTACGCTTTAACTGCGTACGATATGACACCAAATTTTAATTTCGAAGGAAATAAAGGAATAAACTTTTTTAACTTAAAAGTGCATGGAAAAAGATGCTCAATGATTACAAATATAGAGAATGCCCCAAATAAAAGTTTATCCAAACTGAACCGAAAATCATGCAATTTGATTTGTGCCAATATTGTTAGAAGTGCTCTCTGTTTTGACTAGTATTGAATGTACGACAATGTAATAGATTACATACAGGGTGTCTCAAAAGGTCGTTACCAAACTTAACATGCTGGTTCATCATACACTGACAAACAAGATTTACACTGGAACTTGTACCCGAAAATGTGAACGGTGAAGGCTGGACGGCAATGTTCGCAGACTTACGGGAGAGTGCTAAGTGAAATAATTTTAGGCGAAGGTGTTGCAGATAAAGAATGAATCGGTTTACTAACGCGGCTCTTTATGGAAGGAGTGTTGCTTGATCTGATGGTTGACGTTCAAGCAGTTACACGCCGAAACATCTGGTTTCAGCATGACAGAGTGCCTGCACATTTTAGCAGCAGTATGTGGGAATACCTCGATAGGATATATCTTGATCGCTGCATTGGCACAGGCGCATCAGTCGCACGGCCACCGCGACCTCCCGATCTGACTAGCATACAATTTGACGAATGGAAGAAATTTTGAACGCATTCTATGATTTAACCATGTTCTTTCGTAAAAGTCATACTAATACCTCTTTCAATATTCTTTCTTTCTTTTCCTCTCACGTTTGAGAACATTACCATCTAGGTGTCGCCGTTCGCATTTTCGGACGGAAGTTCCTACCTAAATCGTGTTTGTCATGGTATGACAGACCAGCTTTGCTTTCGTGAAGAAAACTCTGTTTCAAGAGAAACACACCAAGGGGTTCCTTTTTTTGAAAATGAAAAATGTCTCCCTTTTTGCTTCTTGAAGAAGAAAGCCTCGTGCATATCTCCCTTGAAATACACGAGATTCTTGTGAGATCATCGTTAACTAAAGTTGATTTCTGTTTAATTTTAAACTTTGTTATCTCTAAATGTTAATGTTTATTTTACAGTTTAAAGAAATGTATATAAAACTGATATATTATGAAATGACATAGTGAATATATTTTGTTATCAAACAAATTGAAAATATCTTAATTAATTAAGTTTTGTGTAAAATAGGAATGTTTGGTGCATTCAAATTAGATTTCGAATGAGATATTAGAAATATTTGATTGAAAATTTAATTAATGGCTTAAAATTTATTTCAAATTATAATGATATCTGGATTTTGATTTAATTGGAAGTGATTTTCCTTACTTGAAAAACTTTAGCTTTCCACACAAAGTCTAAAGGAATTGAAATTGTTATGTATTACTTATTTCAGTTGTGATTTAAATTGTTTTAAAGGTAATGATTTAACTTATTTTGCTTCAAAACTTTTCCGTTGCCTTTCCAATTGATTTACAACTTTGTTTTCGATTTCTTCGCCCGCTAGACGGTAGTCTGTGAAACATCTGTCAACATTAGTAACGTTTGCACCCTGCGGGAGAGGCTAGATCCAACACTACTAACCCTGCCGCAAACTTGAGGGGGACGGGGTGTTTTGCTTACTCGCAGGCTTTTCCTATGCTGGAATGGGACCCCTCGTCGAGGCTAGCGGTGACTGACCTTGGTGTATCAGCGATATTCGACAATTCCTGGAGCTCTTTCCACCTTGGGCTGCACCTTCCTGCGTGTTTTTCCCCTGGGGTTGCCGGGCTGTTGGCGGTTTTCCTACCATCTAAAATCGCCAATCGAGCAGTCTTGGCGATTTGAGTAAAAAGCCTGAGAGCTGGCGACGAGGCGGACTGACAAGAGACTGACACGAGGAGACACGAGGCAGACACGCCGCCATTGACGGAAGGAGACGGAGAATGAAAAATACTATCTGAAGAGTAGCTGTCAGCGTTATCAGAGAACCAACGATGTCGGAAGAAATAGAAATGGACGAGAGAAAAGCTACTATGGAGGGCGAAGCAAATGTTTAAACTTTTTCTTAACTAATTACTTCCTTTTTTTTC
>KK116124.1:1093518-1165641 GCA_000611955.2 Stegodyphus mimosarum
TTTAATTATTTGTTGGAGCTCTTGGTCACTATTTACGCTTGATTTGAACACTAGTTTTACAGTATATATTGTGTTTATCATGTTGTCACAACCTTTACACATTCATGTTATTTAGAATTGTTTATCCTGAACTTAAAACATAAACACAAACTCTTAAGAATTAAAAGCTCCAACAAAATAAATAAATATAAAATATATCTTTAAATATATGCGACGGGCAGAATTAAGATAATTTGCAAATTATGCCTATTTTGACTAAAAATACCAGTAGAATTAGTGAACCGAAGATACTGATTATGAAAATATTCAGGATCTAATACGTAAGCGTACACGTGTGTGTGGAGAGGAATGAGGGCACGAGGGCTTTTCGGTGATTTATGTATTCATATTCCTTCACGACATTCGTCGTGTTTGTCACAAGGGTTGGGTAAATTTTATACTAAGATATCAGGTAAAATGAGAAGCCACGAACGTATGGACGACGGTATGAGATGGTGAATGGTTGGTAGATTGGAGGTAGGCTAATCACAAGCGCTGGTGGTCACAGGAGCTAAATATGACGCCCAACGTCATATGCAATTTATGGATACAGTTTCAGAATACTGGACTCTTATCGAGAAATTATAGACGAGGTCGACCAAGATCCACAACACGAATGAGGATCGTTGGCACACGACTGCTGTAGACTGCTGGACGATATTATCCCTCCGTCATCAGGAAAAAAGATAAATACAATGGTGGAGTTGTAAGGGTTTGGAAGGCGTTATGTTGGACTGCCGCACATCCCTGCATGTGTTTGACAAAACTACCTGATTGCTATGAGGTATAGAGATCTTAGAGCCCTATGTTTGACTTTTCAGGGAAGGTTTTGGTCCTGAATTCCTGTTAATCGATGACAATGCTCGTCCACAGGACGATTATTTGAAAAGTGAGGATATTCGACGCACGGATTGGCCAATACCTTAACTCTGAGCATATCTGAAAACTTTTGTAGAGTCTATCTGGAACGCTTCTAGGAGAGCAATTTCATCTCGCCATCCCCTCCGAGAACTATCCTATAGCTGAAAACTGCCTTGCTGCAGGAGTGGGATTGACTACTACACGCACTACTCAACTGCCTCTTGTTCAGAATGTCGCCATGCTGAGCAACCTGTCTGGCTGTGAGAGGGGACCATACTCCATATTACACTTATTTTCAGTTCGATATCAAAACGTGGATTTTGGAGATCCTTGCAATAAGAACTTTACTGATAATTATACGTACATAAAATAACTTTTGAATGCTACATCTTTTTCTCTGTTATAAATGTATATCCATACCAAATTTCATTAAAATCTGTCCTTTAGATTTTCAGTAATTCGATAAGCGCGCATGTATTATTAACAGGTTTGATGGTGAATTTATGAAGAATATTAGTTTTGTCATATTCTATCACACTTTAAAGCTGTGACCATTGATTCCGTCGCACCTTCTGCATATATTTTATAAGCTTTTATCTTTTGTTAGCTTAACATGTTTTGCTTACTGATTTTAGTTACTGATTTTCAAATTCGTTGAAACAACCTTATATTTGGTGTACATTTACTAAAAACACTCAATCGATTTCGAGGGCAGCTACAAGTCCCTCCTCATCAGGAGAACAAAGTATCTAGAAAGGGAAAGAAACCTCAGTAACGGCTTTTTATACCCTCGGGTAGAACCATGCGCGAGAGGCAACGCCATCTATCGGCAAAAATAATAATCAAGAACATAGTTACTGATTTGTTTTACTTTAATTATTTGTTCATTTTTATTGTATATGTCGCTTAGATACGATTTTTACGAGATACTGAATTCACCTGTACCATTTAATGTACACTAATTTTTTTAGGGAAGTGCTAATTAATTTTAAATCGCTCAAAATTACTTACCAAAATTTTTCCTGTAGGAATACATATGCAACATACTAACATAATGTACTTGAGATGTACTGTAATTCTGGATCACTCTAATCTGTCTTTATTTTGTGATTAGAAATCCTTTTCTAACTAACCTAAAGCCATCTTATTGAGAGAGTCACCCAAACTATTTATAAGATATATCACAAGAAATTGATTTTGTGGTACTCTTCTGTGATCAAGAGCGGATTCAGAAATGTATGTATATATGCATACATGTATGGATGCATGTCTTCATGTATGCTTGTATATATGAACATATGCATGCATGTGTATGTATGCACTCGCATGTATATGCATATATACACATATACATACATTTCTGAATCCGGTCCCGATAACAGAAGAGTACCGATTTTTTCAATTTTACGATTTGCGTAAATACACTCATGTCCATAAATTAAGGATAATGCAAAATCAGGCAAAGGAAGAGTTAGAAGCAAAACAAATTTGACTTAAAGCTTATTTATTAAACAAAAGGTAAAGAGCGAAAACAGATGCTATATGTTTGATATTATTAAAAAAATTAGCGATTTTTTCTCCCTGGAGCAAATTACAAAAAAAAACCTATTTTCAAAAAACCAATATTAAGTGGTTGGTACGATTGTTAATACATTGTATGTCTCCCAGACGATGCAATGCAGTCCGTACAACGCCTAGGCATGCTGAGTATCGAATTATCGATCTGATCTTAGGGGATATTACACCACTCAAAAAGCAATGCTCTCCGAAGTTCCGGTAGACATGTAGGAGGAGGTTGACGGGCTGCAACTCGTCGGCCAAGCATATCCCACGCGTGCTCTACTGTATTCAAATCCGGTGAGAATGCTGGCCAGTCCATACGGGTGATATCCTCCGATTGAAGGCATTCGCTTACGATGTTTGCACAGTGAGGATGGACGTTGTCATCCATAAACACAAATTGTGCGCCCATGGCGTCCCAAAACAAACGTACATGTCGTTCCAGAATGACGTCCCGATAGATTTGGCTTGTCACGGTTCCAATTTGAACATGCAGGTCAGTTCTGGAACCCAGAATAATTCCACCCCAAACGAACCAGTGGCTGAAGAGAGCTGACGAGACAGGTCTGAGGCTGTGCTCCGCCTGTTTCTTTTGGCAGTAACTGCCAAATACCGGTCCTCATTCGGCGTTATAATTCTGGGGCGAGCTGTGCTGTAACGTCTACTCACATTACCATCATCTTGCAATTGTTGCCAAAGCCTAAAGATGACACTCTGGGCAATTCCAAGTTTGTCTGATACTTCCAGTTGGGTACGCCCACGTTCCAGACGGCCGATAATTCTACCACGTAAAAAATCATCCAAATGCGTCCTTTGTGTCATAACTATTCGGTTATGGCACTGAAATGCTTATAAAGCTCTTGCGAACAATTTTACTTCTTTGCCTGTATTCCTAATATATCACTCTCTTACACTCTCGTCATTGTGACGTACCATCGGTGTCATATGGTTACTTCCTGAAATTTACATATGATTCTTGAAGATGTGTGTAGTGATTTTACAGGTGATATATTTATTTTAGAGTTCGATTTCCGCGTGACTCCGAATTATCCTTAATTTATGGACATGAGTGTATTTATAAAATATCCAAACCCGTAAAAGGAATTTTTTTGTCTGCTACACTTTCTCCGACTGCATTTCACAATCTAATTTTATTATAGTCTAAGAAATATGTAATATACGACAGTAAATAATTATCATTTCTAGTGGCAATTCCGCAGCAGGTACATTGAGATATTTCAGCTGGAATTTGCGAAATAAACTTTTGAAAAGTTATGACATGGAAATGAAGTTTATTTTATGGCCTTGATGAACGACATACCATGATGGAAATCTAGAAATTAATTTTAAAACTCTGTGCTGTGTGAATTGTAAACACATCTGTATTCTATGCTGCGAGAACTATAAAAAGCGTCGAAATACATCCAGACATTTTAGAAAAATCTTAAATTACCATGCTAGAATTAAAGGTAAAAAAAAAAAAACACAAAATACATTGATAAATGTTTATAAAATGATTACTTACTAGCAAAATAAACATCAGCAGCTCCAAATCGCTCCCCGTTTTGAATTAGAGTATCATCACTAAAGAGAAAATTAAGCAAATATTAGACTGTCACAAAAATATTGTAACAAAATCATTAGAAAGCAAGGTAGATTTAAAAGAAATATGCTATCTTTCAGCAAAGCTTAGAATATTATGTTTCAGATTTAATCAGAGCCTCACCAATTTAAACGAAATATGTTGCCGTTGCACGAAATAAAATATTTTATCATCCACTTGCCAGTCTGATAACATTCAGTGAAGTATAAGATATTTAATTTTTCTTTCAAATTCAATCTGTCTGTTATTAATTAATAAACTAAACAATTAAAAAGAACTGCAGTTCTTGATATTTATTATTATTAGCCCAAAAGGACGTTAATCTCGATTGGGATTAACGTCTCTAAATGGTATTTTGCGTTGAATCGCTATAAATGGCGTATTACTTTTCAGATTGTTACCACCAAATATTATCGCTCTGTATTATATTTAAAGAACTTTAATAATGAAGAATCTGCATGAATGTATGCATTCTCCTCGCATTGTCAGAAAACAGTTGGTACCTAGAGCTATCCAGTTCTGAATAACGTAGTCCTCCACGTGAACATGGGCACCTGGAAGCCCTAATTTTGAATTTGTTTTATTGTCTATTTCATATTTTATAAAACCTTAACAAATTTTTTTATTAACAAACTCAACGATTTCAAAGCAAGCAGTAGAAACACACTGTATGGAATGAAACATTTTTATCTCCAGCGTCCAAAGTTGGCTATCAGAAATTCTAAAGATATGCTGTTTTTAAACATTTTGTGATTTTACTGTTGAATCGAATTTTATGTAGTGTAAGCGCCAGTATGTGTAAGAAGAATATATAAATCGGATACAGTAGACCAACCAAATTAATAATACAAGCGCAACCATACTTACAGAAAAAATTCTTTAACGATAAAATTAATCGAGATATCATGAGTTAAAATATTCGGCAAGTAACTGTGGAATAAAAAGGTATAAGAGCCAAATCAGCATATAAAATTTGACTGAAAATATTACTTTGGTTGGTTTATGAGGTTACGGCAAAGCACTCGAGGGCAATATGCCTAAGGAAAGGGATGTCTCCGTGGAGGACTTTTTAAGGAAAACTGGATCGTATATGCGTTGAGCACTGGGAAAGTCACGAATGCGTCCATGCAGCCAGCTCATTTGCGGAGTTCGAAGTCTTTTACACTCTTCTTACTGATTGATTTCCATTGAGGAAATCAGTAAGAAGAGTGTAAAAGATCATTTTACTTAAAACTAAACAATTTGAAAAGAAGGCATACCTGGTGTTTACAAATAAACCAGCTATTATGGCGAGAACTCAAAGTAGAATTTAAATTTAAATCGTATGAAATAGTCAAAGGATACGCAGAGTAACTTAAATGCGAAAGTTGGCTCTTAAGTTTACACCGACATGAAAGTATTATTGGCAAGAATAAAGCAACCCGAAAGACAGAAACTCTTATCTTAGAACAGCAAACTAGTAACGTGGCCTTTAGCAGGCTAAACACGCTCTGTTTAAACAATCTCAAAACCTTACTTAAATACGTGAGAGCTAATTTTTCTTCTGGGAGGAAAATGGAAAGAGAGAAGGGACAGTACAGATTCAAAACATAAAATAACTGGCTAATTAACATAAATAAACACTACAACATCATAAAAATAGGAAAATACAAATATGGCTCTGAAACACTTATCTATAGAAACGGAGCATGTTTCGAAATATTTTAATTAACGCAATTGAATTTTTATACGACCAGGATCCAGCCCACCAACTGCCGAGCGGTTAAAATCGCTGAACACTGGTAGTAATTTTGTTTGGGGTTACCGTCCTACGAACGGGCTGGCTGCATGGTTGGTTTTCATAGTTTTCTCCTTGTGTAGCGTGTGTACAAACCAGTTTTCCTTAGTAAGTTCTCCACGAAGGTATCCCTTACCTCCTTAGACTGATAGCCCTCGAGTGCTTTGCCATAATCAAATAAACCAAACCAAATCATTCGCGGATTTGTACTACGTGAGAGTTTATGTTATATGAGATATATTTATGTTATATGAGATCATTGACACAAAATTCCGTTTCCAGACTAATATACCAATCCGGACTAATATGCCTGTTGGGCTAATAAGTAAAATCAGCACCCGAACAAAAGAATAATTTTCATCTCATATTACGCGTACATACTGCTAGTAGATTTATATGCCTACCTCCTTCCAATGACGACAAGTCCCCTTGTTTCTGGATTGATCCAACATTCATCGTTCTGACACCATACTCCTAAGAAAACAATAAAGAAAATATTATGCTTGAAAGTACGAATAATTTACCTTATCAGAAATCTATTGCATTTTATGATGCCGAAAATTAAGAATCAAGCTGTTTCTCATTGGAAATGGTCATCGGCATTTACCTGGATATTTGCTGAGAAATGTGTTTTTCATTATGGTGTTATCGACATCTTTCCACAGACAAATAGGAAAGGATGGAGTGGGCGTGGCTACTACGAGTTCTCCTCTTTCACCGATGACAGAGCGGCCTGTAAAAAAAAGCTTGTGAGTTTCACTTTCAAGAAAGCAGAATTTAAGTTGCTGTAAAATTTAAAATACCTTTAATAAAAAAATTTAAATTCAAGAAAGCGAATCTCTTAAAAATGCATAATTAAGATCACGGACATAGCTTTTTTTAAAGGTGAAAGGAGAATTATTATAAGCAACCTTTCAGCGTTCCCGCGATGGTCTAGCAGTCATTATTGCCATAGTCTTAATGTGAAAAAGTCATTAACTCCGATCACACGTGTGAAATAGCGTATAAGCCATAACCAATCAGAGATGGTAGTGTTGCACATGCGTCACTGTGCGACTGACAACGAAATCATCGACCGAATGTCAGTTCATGTTTGCTTTGCTCTTATTGGTCGGTCCTTAAAACAGTTTAGTGTTGAATTGTTAGAACATTTAGGAAAAATCCTTATACCAGTATCCGTGATGCAGCAAGATTCAGTTGCCTAGCAACGAAGGCCGGCTTAAACTCTTCGTGCCTCGTCTGAACGCTCTCTTAGGGGTATGGTATATAGGCTAAGTGGAAAATTCGGGATCTTTTTCATACATATCCGTCATATTTACGAAAATAGGAAGTCCTTTTCTGGACTTTATTTTATCAATTGTTGGTTGTAGACATATGCAACAAAAGTACAAACTTGTACTTCTGACAAAAGAAATGTTTTTAAATGAAGCAAATATTCATGTTTTGGGATTTTTAAACTTGAAAAAAAAGTCAGTTTTGTAAAAATTACGAAATCTAACTATTAACACTTTTCTCACTCCGGTCCCTCTGCTTATAATTAGGATAATTTTGTACTCGTTATAGAAAATTAAGGACAAAAAGTTTGATTCATATGTGACAAAAATTGATCAAGATACTTAATTTCAAAATCTGCTATTTTTGATGTCATACTCAATTTCTATCGAGGGGTCGGTTATTAAATAAATTAGTATTAATGGATGTGTACTTTTCCCCTCAATGGTATTTAGTGATACTGCTTTGGGATTTATTAGGGTCTTTAATTTATAATTTTATTACGCCTGAAAGAATTTTCCCAATAAATAATTTATAAACGTTCAAGGTTTAAAACTGCATTTTTAATACTATTCTTATGAAGATTTATTACTTTCGAATAATCTGGTAATGATATAAAATTTTTTTAAGTACAAATATTTTTTACTTTTAGTTAATGCAATAATATTACGAGTTGGCTGTCTGCCCGCACTGAAGCTTGCTAGTACTTTCTAGACCATGAATGCTACAAGACTCTATTTCGCATTTGTAGACTTTAATTATCAGAAGTGCAGTGTTCCAAAGTGAAAACTCGCCAGAAGTTATACTGTTGTACACACGCCGCTTGCAATAAATAAATAAATAAAATAAAAATAAAAAAAAGAGCGATTTTAATGTTTGTTTCCAAGACATTGAAAATTTGAATATACCAGCATGGCTCACAGAGTTGTGATGTATTTGAAATTAATAATATGATGGAAGAAGACTTGATTCCACTGAAAAAGACAGTCAAGCACAAGTCCTATTCAAAACACGTATGTACTAAGTTTTGATAATTAAATGCCATCCCAGAAAAACTCTAAAATAAAAGTTGGTGCAGAAAATATTTTTCGTTTGTCTTACTTATTAGAAGCAGGCTTCAGTCAAGTCAATAATTTACTATGGAAAACAAAAAACACGTCGAATATTTTGGAGTTAAGAGAGTTAAGAAGTAAGTTAAAAAATTTTATGCTAAGTACAAAAAACTTGCATCACTACATCAAGTGCAATCTTCATATTGAATAAAATCGAATTTTTGTGAAATTAGAATCTGCCGTCTTTTTTTTCTGCGAACTTGCTTTATTTCTTAAATTAAAATATCCTTCGTTTACGGCCTGTTATATTATATACATTTTTTGCTGCACTTCATTTAAACTTATTTCCTCGAATTTCATTAGACAAATATTTCTCATTCAATCAATTCAGTCCTCAGTTCGCGGCAAGGCGAAAATAGAAAAGAACTGAATCTTCATTGAAAACTGTAAAATAGAGAAAAACTTGGAACACCAAATCCACTTAAAAAGCAATTTAACAATTAAAAGTGGTTTCTACGCAAAAACAAGCAATTCGGCCAGCGGGCAGGAAGACAGAAGTTTCGATGCACAAAATTCAAAGTTTACTTTTTGTTCCCTCAACAAAAAGACATTGAAGTTGGTGCACAAACTGACTTAATTCACTATTTTACAAAGAGTTTCAAATGTAAACGAATCGTAGTCTCGTTAGCCCTAATTCTCTTAAACTTCCAAACTGTTGATAATTCGAGAGCTTTTGAATGCAGATTACATAAAAGAATAAAAATGTTATCCGGAACATAAGAACAACATAATTCAATCGCTTTTAAAACAAAAAATATACAATTTAAAAATATATAAGAATAAAAAAACTAAGCTCACCCAACCGGGTTACAGAGTGGCAATATATATATTTATACAAGCATATATTTATTTCTTTATACACGTTTGGTGCGGTCGATTGCAACTAAAAAGGGAGGTGCATAACTACATTTTATATCAGTCCCATGTACAAAATTTCAACATTCTACAGCTATTCGCTTTTGAGTTTTACAAAATACATACATATGTACCTACGTATGTACGTACAGATGTCACGAAAAAAATCACTTTTGAAACACTTTTAAATTTGTTTTCCATTCGTTCTGGAAAAACAAGTCCTTTATTCTGTATGTACGTATAGATTTCACGCAAAAAAAAAAGCGCTCGAATGGTTTCGCGGTAAAAACGGATATTTTCTCTTAAAAATGATACCTGAAATTTTTCGCGATTACAATACTTCGTACAAGGAAATAAAAATAATGAAATATAAACCTAATAAATCAATTTTTTCAAAACGTTTGTTCCTATTTTTAGTCTAATTGTTATCTTAGAGTTATGTGCAACTATTAGTATTATACACAATTACTTGCATTATGATTATGCTTCACGTTGTAAATTATACAGAATAATTTAAGAGGCCCAATGATGGAAACCGTTCTTTGAAAAGAGTCGATGCAAGAAAAGGGCTGGGAACTCCTGGTCTAAGTTATCTCTGATCCAATTAACCGAACGAGACGATAATGAATTACTTACCATTGGAATCAACAATCCGGATGTCCATTCCCAGAGCAAAGGCCTGAACTTCTCCAGCATAGGCAGGCAAATTATAATCGAAACCAGAAAAGGTTCCAAATGTCTCAGTGGCTCCTAAGAAATAAAAAGAAAGCATACTTATACTAATGAAATTCATTTGTTAAGTTCTTTGTTCGCAATTTGCCGTTTCGTTCATTGGATCTATTAAGCAATGTAGTAGTATTTTAAAGATATCATACCATCCATGTGAGATGAAAACACCGCTTTAAAATGACTATTTGTGTGGCTTTATGGATGGCAAATAGTAAACGAAATTATGCCATCTCTGGGATGTTCAACACAATGCAATGATGTGGGCATGAAAATAACATGCTGAAGAAAAATAATTTAAAGGCGACGGGGGGAGAAAAGAAAGAAAGACTCTAATGCCGATAATGCTTCTAATGCCGATAATGAAGTTGTTTTGGTTTTTGATTTGGTTTAGGTTATTTGAATAATATCAAAGCAAACGAAGCTATGTGCATTAAGAAGAGGATATTTTCTTGGAAGAGAGGGTTTGGTATTCAGTTATGTACGGGGTAAATAGGTACAGGAGGAAGCAAGCTCGGAATCTGTGCAGCCAAGTAACCATAATAACAATCCCTGAGTTTTGCTAACTGCTGAGTTCTCTACCCAGATGGAATTCCACTTCTAGATCCTTTGTTCTTTGTGCATTCTTCGAATAACATTATATGCATGATCTCGGTTGGTCGTGTATTTTGTGTTCCTTGCCATAGAGACACTATAAGCTTAACATCCATGCCAGAATTTGGATCTGGGCTCTTCCATACGTCAGTCAGAGTCTCTAACCACTATCCCGTCTGGGTGACATATGAGATAAACAACGAAAACCACCCATGCAGCTAGCCTGTTCGCCTGGGCTATCAGTACTTAGAGGATGCTCGGCCGCTGATGGGGCCAAGTTGTTTCGGGAAAATAATTAAAAATTCAAGAGATTGGTTCATATGCATTGACAATTGCTTTGAAGCAAAACAGAAGCCATGTAACGTTTTCCCCTTTATTCCCCCCCAAATATTGTAAGCTACAAAATATTCAAGCTGTTTTTTCCAGCATAATTTCTACAGAGAAACTGTCTGACATTTTTGTGCTATGTCCTACATCAAGAAACTGCAGAATAACCTTAGTAGGAATGGCACTTTGTGAAGACTTTTTGAGGGAAACTAGACCGCATTTGCGTTCCACATGGAGAAAATCAGGAGAAAACACCCAAATAGCCAGCCTGTTCACCAGGATACGGAATCTTGTTAGACATTCAGAAAGCTTATCCATTCCGTTATTATTGGATCCGAAGTATTAAAAAACATTAAAAGCCTCTATCTGATGCGTTATCTCGCCAGTTTCCTCATTAAAACAGCATTCATCTAAAACCGGGATTCCCAAAGTGCAATTGGAATCTGTGATTTTGCGTGTGATAGCTTGCATATATTTGTAAAATTAAAAATAATAACAGTACAAAAAATAATTAAACATAAATATAATAAACTATTTTTTTTATCTTTAAGTTGTTTATGTGCAGTTATTTGTGTTTTGATTAAGTTGTATACTGTTAATTATTTAGAAGATAGATGAAGAAAATCATTCCTTTAAAAGGGGTCGATGCAAGAAAAAGTTTGGGAATCTCTGATCTAAAAGGTACAGATCCAACGATACAGTAGCAGATTTCTGTGGATTGCGAAATCTTTAAATAAATTTGTAGCAACAGTAAATAAAATGATAAACAATTTACAACTTAATGCTAAAAACAATGTTCACCAGTTTTTGACGAGGCGTGTGGCTCAGCGGAAAACAATTTGTAGAGCCTTGTATGAAAACTATTTAGCAGGAGTGGAAAATATTTAGCAAGTGGAAATACATTGTGACCCTTGATGAAGCATGAGGTTTACAAAAAAAAGGTCTATTTATTATCGAAAACGAAGAGCAAATGAAGAAGCCGGGTTTCATCAATGCAAATAAATTTTCAATGAGAGGTTTGTAATTGTAGCAAGGTATTCTTACAACGGAAAATTAAAAATTACGAGAGTGGAAAAATCAACTCAACCTACTATCTAATACGCTATAGAGAAGTTTTCACAGAAATCGACAAAACATTTTACGTATGATATGTACAGAATGAAATTCCATTTCTTTATCCCTACGACTTTCAAAGAGTGAAACTTCATCAAACACAATTTATACTTCAAAAAGTACCGCTGCAGTCCTTGAAAAATGAATGACTGATACAGGTATTGCACTTATTCATTTTTCAAGATTTTACAGTCATTCATTTTTCAAGATTGATACAGGTATTGCACATATAACTTTTTGAAGTACTCCTGATTGACTGATACAGATATTGCACATGTACCTTTTTGACTGATACAGGTATTGCAGAAGATACCTTTTTGACTACTATACATATACCTTTTTGACTTATACAGGTAATGAAGACTGATACAGGTATTGCACATATACCTTTTTGACGTACTCTCACGAAATCTTCTGACATTTTACCTATGGACTATTGTGACTCTGGTCTCTGCGAAACAGCTGTTTCTAACCGCGAACTGACCACACTGATGAGTTCTGGAAAGTAATGCAAGAGAATGGAAATTAGTACCCCTGGAAATTTTATGAAAAGCCCTTCTATCATAGAAATTACGGTGCCGACTTATGGTGCACAAACGGCTATCAGATCGAATATTAAAAAAAATGCTCTTTACAGTTCAAACATAAGAAAAATGGCACCGAAACCATTCTAAAAATGTGTAAACACCTTCTGTATTTTTAATGCTTTGATTGGCCTGTATGTTCTGACAACTCAACTGAAAATAAAAAATGATACAGAATACTGCAAATTCTTTATCGGAGGTTTAGTTATGTAATCACTGATGAGTTTGACACTAGTTTTATGCAGTCTGTACAACAACACGTAAGTATAAGGCTGAGAAGCTCTTTCGTTATTGATATTGAAATAAACTTACCGTATTGGCTACCGATAAATAAATCTTTTTTAATCCTGTTCTGTATATACAGAAAATTTTGAATTTTGGCAGGACAGCCACCGATAAACAACGTCTTGAAATGGTCTAAGTTTGAATTTTGGCCTGGAAAAGTAAAAAAGAATTAGAAGTATTTGAATTAGAGGAAAGCAAAAATAAAGATTTCAGAAACTGCAATTTCGGTTGTTGAAATAAGTACTTGTTATAATTTGAAACATGCAATGTAATCAAAACAATAAATAAAAAGAAAAGAAAAAAATCAAAAAGCTTTCAGATTTTATATTACATTCAAAGGGGCTTTTTTTATTTACACACACCCGTTTTGAGAGCATTTAGGCTACTTTCCTTTGGGTTAAAAATGTTTAAAAACAGCATATCTATAAAATTTGCGATAGACAGTGTTGCGCGCTGGAGGTAAAAATATTTTTTTGGGGAGGGGGATACACTGTTGCCATTGCTCGCTTTGTCGTTGAGTTTGTTAATCAAAAATTCGTTAACGTTTTACAAAATATGAAACAGACAATGAAACGAATTCGAAATTGCACATTCGATCTTCCAGGTGCTCACATTCGAGTGGAGGACTACGTTATTCAGAATCTGATGGCTCTAAGTGCAGTTGTTGTTTTTCACAATGCGAGGAGCATACATATATTCATGCGGATTCTTCATTATTTAATTTCTTTAAAGAAAGTAACAGGGCAATGGTATTTGGCGGCCTCAATTTGAATAGTGATTCGTCGTTTATAGTGGATGACGCAAAATCCCATTTCGAAACTAATAGGCCCATTCGGGCTAACGCTCGTTTAGAATAATATATATATATATAGAAAGAGAGAGAGATATATATATATCTATATATCTCTCTCTATATATAAGGAATTAAATTCCATATTTTACTTATCGAATATTTATCAAAATTTTATGAACAATAATAACCAAAAGAAAAAAATCCAAATTTATATTTATTTTCCATCTGAAATCTAAAAGTTGGTACTTACAAGAAATTTCTACTGGTTAAACTTTGTTTTTCTAAATTATTTCTTCCATATTTCCTCATCTTACCTGACATTTTTTTCAATTTATTCATTAGTGTTATTATTTGATATATAAATTGGAACGAGTGGCTGAAAACCCTACAAGCTAACACTTCTACATGGGAATTCATTCATTCACGCATCTAAACGGTATCTCATTACAAAAGAAAACCATGCATACATTTAATATAAAATCCAGAACATTATATTGACTTACTCGGGACAATCTGCAGTTTCTCCAGTTTGTCTACAATACTAGTTACCAGAAAGGCGTATTTGACTTTGTACCGAGCGATGACATCCCATATGTTCATTCCTTCCTTCGTTATGTAGGGACTACCGCAATACAGAAGCATTTTGATGCCCAGAGCCAGGCAGGGAATGAGGCTATCCCAAAGACTCCAGCCCACCTAGAAATTACACATAAAATTGAAATTCTGAGAAGTTATAAAATATGTCAGGAAAAGAAAGGCATAAAGAAAAAAAATAAGAAAGAAAATCACAAAAAGTTCAGATTTTAACGATTTGTTAAAGTGTTTTATGCTCTCGTAAAGCTCGCAGTTTACCAATCAGTTCTTTAACCCATTCCTGCGGAGACAAGCGCTTTCGTCTATTAAACTTTTTTATTAAACATCTCTTTCTTCGCACTTACGCCACAAACAATTCAACACCAAAATCACAAAAATTTTAACAACCGCATTTGTTTAGAATTTCCAATGTAGTGTTAACTGTTGCCATATATTTTTTTAGCCCATAAGGGCTATAATTCTCGAACATCATTTCTGCGTCTAATCACTTCTGTTGTCAGTTGCACTTTTCAAATAACTAGCCGCCTTCGTTGCCAGCCGCCTAAAATAGTTACTGTGAAAATGAACAAATATATAATGCGTTTAATAAATCCAGCTAGTGTCATTTTCCGGATCCTGCTGGTAATTTATAAAAAGATTGCACTTATTGCTGTTAAATAGCTTAGTTCATTAATGAATAACGGGCGGATTAAATTTACAAGAAAAATAAAATATGATAGTACACTTCGACAAATGGCAACAAACTGCCGCGTGGAAGTTAAAAAGTATTTTACGTGGGATTGTAAAGTCTTAGTTTAAATTAACAAAGTTTTATGTTAATTTCTCTTTCCTGTGAACTCTTATTTCAACTTCCCGTTAGAATGAGCGCGCGTTTCAGCTTTATGCTAATTTGAGGTAGAACCAAGTTTTGTATTTAAAGGTTAACGAGGAACTTCTCGGTGAGAGAGAGTTTTAGTCTCAGATCACTGCGGCTCTGTTCGACGTTCGCCTGACTAGCTAGTATTTCAGTTCTAAGCCTTAGCGCTGTTACGCTATTACTTAGTGAAGTAATCTAAGTGCGTTAGTATTAGCCAAATCTTGCTACGCACAATTGATAATTTAGATTAGAAGCCAACCTCGCGTTTATAGCTCTGAGAGCAACGACTTTTTAATTTTCTACTTAACTTTACTTTAAATTATTTGATTGTTCAGTTTAGACCCAAGTGCGGTCATTATTTTCTGTTATCCCTTCCGAGTTGGGAAGTGGCTGTAAATAGCAGTTTAATAAAAGGATAATTTTAAACCCTCCTTACGTGCAGTTATTCTACCACTTAACCACAGTCATTCTACCACAGAACATAGTTGCATTCAGCTTCCTGTTCGAGATCACCACTTTGATACTGTTACGAATAATGTTCGCCAAAAGTATGCACAGAACACTCAGTCCTGACAGGATAAGTTTCAAATTTCTGACAAAGTGTTAAATGTTGCGATATATTTTTTTACATTCCCTCTATTATTTCTTTAAAACAGAGAAGTAACATTTAATGGCAACATCCCTTTATTTGTGTTATAATGTATTTTTTACATTCGTTATATTATTCGTGCGGCGCTAAGAATATGTATAGGATGTAACAGACTGATGGGCAGCATATTTAAGGAGTGATAGAACGTGGTAAAAGTAACAGGTTTCGTAATACAATATATTGAAGAATGTGAAATGTGAGCGTGAAAATGCAGTAAATACGAAGAACAGGAAAACGCAAAGTCACTTTAATCAATGATATTTAACTTATGAGAATTGCTCAAATGAACGACCAACAACAACAATACATACAACGCAACAACGACGAAGTGACTGGCATATACTTTTAGAAAAAGATAATCGTTTTGTTACGTACTTCTGCAACACTGACGCTAATTCTGGCATCAGTATCTGACGAATGAGGAAATTCAATTTGCCTCTCGTAAACCAGGATTTCACCTCAAACCAAAGGATTTTTAAAGTTTTTTTTTATGCTTTCGTTGCGCATACCAGTCGGCTCTTAGACTCACATATTTTTTTCGTCTTTATAGCTTTATTATTAAGCTTCGCTTTTTTCGCCTTACGCCACATAAAATTCAAGAACAAAATCCCTAAAATCAGAGTATCTTTGGCATTCTCAGTAGGTTGTCATACATCTTTTTCTATTCTTTGTCCAATTTCTTTGAAAGCTAACCGCCTGAATCTATTATCATAAAAAGGAAAAGAGTATTTAATGATCTTAATGTGCCCAGCTAGTGTCATTTCTTAAAAATATTTAATATTGCTAATTAGACATTTCGAAAATTAACTGCCTTTTTGTTTAAATCAATCAGATTAAAAAGTTAAATCAAATATCTTTTAAGAATTGCGTTCATTGCTTCTGAATCACTTGGTTTTCTACTCAGTAAATAGAAAGATTAAATATGAAGGTAAATATCTTATACTTTACTGACCGGCAGTAACGCGGATGCGTGGAGCTGATTAAGTATTCTACTTAAGACAGTGGCAAAACACATTGCTTTCAAATAACCGAATTTGAGGACTAAAATTGAAAGATAAATATTTTACATTTTGCCGAATGGCTGAAAGTCTGCCGCACTGGCGATACAAATGTTTCATTTCGAATCGAGTTGTCACTTCTCGCTTTCAAATCGCTGAATTTGTTGAACAATACAAAATGGTAAATAAACGAAATTCGAAATTCGGTTGTCGAGGTGCCCGTATCGTAGCTTTTCTATAATGCGAGGAACATACATATGTACAAATTATTCGTTATTTAATTTCTTTAAAAGTAAAACACGGTTGTACCATTTGGTGGGAACAATTTGAAGAGTGATGCGGATGCACAAAATATGAAGAAACATTAAAAAAAAAGAAATAAATAAACTCGCTACTGCATGTAACACGCAGTGTCCCACAACTAAAGATGACCATTATGTTTCACCTCTTTTGGTCAGCTCATTCAAAGGACGATAATATAGAACAGGAGAGACTGCAACGAATGAACTTTGGGCAACGTCCCAAAATTTCCTGAACAGATATATATCTCAAACACACATCCAATGTTTGTTCCTGCATGTCTAAGCATGTGACATCAGCTATTGCTGCTTAACATTGGTTAAATAAAGATACCGATTTTTACTTCCTTGTATGAAGTAAAGGAAGTATTGTAATCACGAAAAATTCCTGGTATCACATTTCAACAAAAACAACCATTTTGAGCATTATCGAATGCAATTTAACGATGTTTTTGACATCTGTACGTAAGGAGAGAATAAAGGACTCTTTTTTCCCAAACGGATTATAAAATGGATTTAAAAATGGGTTCAAAATAGATTTTCTTCGTGACATCTGTACGCACGTACGTACGTACGTATGTATGTATCTCGCATAACTCAAAAACAAGTAGCTTCAGAATGTTAAAAGTTTGTATATAGGACTACTGTAACATGTAGTAGTGCACTTCCTGTTTGGTTGCAATTGGCCGCACCACAAGCATATATATATACGCACCCACTCTGTTACTCGGTTCCGCGAGATCAGTTTTTTTATTTTTTTATTTTTGTATGTTGGTAAATTGTGCATTACTTGCTTTCATTGAATTATGCTGTTCTTACCTTCCGGTTAAGGTTTTTACGCCTTTAATTAATTAATATGCATGCAAAAGTTGTAGAATTATCAACAATTTAAAAATTGTTTAAGGCCGGCTAAGCCTAATTTTTTTTACCATAGCAGCCATATTTGTTTACATTTGAAACTTAGCAGAATAGAGAATTAAGTTAGTTTTTGCATCTTCAGTGTCTTTTTGCGGAGTGGGACCAAAAGTAAACTTTCAGTTTTGTGCACCCCAAAACCTGTCTTCCTGCCTGCCGGCCGAATTGCTTATTTTTACATCAGAATTCTAATTTTAGTAACTATTATTCTAATTTTAAAAGTAATTGCAGAAATGATTTTTAATTGTTTTGACTGTATTTGGTGTTTTCTATATTTTGCTGTATTTTAAAATTTTTAATAAAGATATTTTGAAGTTTCACGTATTTTTGCCTTGCCGCGAAGTGAAATTGAATTAATTGAACGAGAAATATATCTCTAATGAAATTCGAGGATATAAGTTTAAATAAAATGCAGGAAAAATGCTTATAATTTAATATTCCGTACAAGAAAGACATGTAATGTACAAATCAGAATTTTTATTCTTTGCAAATCAGACGAAGCTTCAAATCTTCTATGCAACAAGACAGCTTTTCTCTCCCGTAGAAGTGCGTATTGAGTGGTTAGTAGAGAACATTTAATTTGTAAGTTTTATATTTAATGACTTTCTGCTTTCTTAAAATTATGTAAAATTGAATTACCGCATATGGTGCCATAGTAACATCACCGCTAGTCAAATTGTAGTGGAAAGCAATGTTTTCCAAATGAGTAATCAATGTCTGAAAATAGAAAAATGAATATATTTCAGGATAGTAAATAAAAATTGCTTCAATAAATTAATAATGATTAAAAATTACAACTATAAAATCATCGCTAAAACTTCTATGCAAAGAATATGTCTCATTTTTTTTGCATTTTTGATTTAGAAATAAGAACAATATGACAAAGGCGTTGTTCATTTTTTCACATCTTCTGCTTCTAAATAACATAATGTCTCTACACATGCTATTATCTGGCAATGTGCGATGCACATGGCAGGACTGGAATATTATTTTCTCCTCCTAAGTGCAACTAATGGTGCACATGTAGGGATGTTAAGTTGTACAAAGCTTATACGTCCAAGAGAATTCAAGATTAAGTTCACGCATGTTGATGGTCTTCGAACATTCTTTGCTTTAGATTTGGATATGCCATTATCTGACAATCTGCAATGCACATGACAAGACAGGAATATCATTTGGGCATTATACGTGCACCTTATGGTGCACATGTAGGGATATTATGTTGAACAAAACTAGAACGGTGAGTCTGTCTTTGACACGTAAGGGTATTTTACTTCACTATACAGTTTCGTTTTGAGAACAACCTCAGATCAGCATTTGTGTAATTCATATGGTTAACGATGGTACATAAAATAACAGGAAGTTGAGGGAAAGACTGCAACAACAGAACTGGTGTGCTGACTAGAAATCTGAAAGGAAGAGCTGAAATTTGCATTAGTTTTCTTTTCTGCTGTTAATGCATGACGAACCACAGAAAATATAGAGAAAACGTGAGAAAAAATATTTAGAACTTTAAGATTTGTTGGTTTAGTCGTATTGTTTGTTAAATTAGAATATTTTCACATTTCACACAATTTTCAAATAAAGATTTGTTACTCTTTGTAAAACTTATTAGAATACCAGTACGATAAATTATTAATGGGATAAAAATTTGCAAAATATGAATTCTAGGTTTTACATTAACTTGAATAAATTTTCTAGCTTTCGAACAGAAAGATTTCGGCTATAGAATTATAACTAGAAGGATAACCGTCTAAGAGGAATTGATATAATTAAGAATTATTGGTAATTTTTGAAAGCATCGAGAGCTTCAATTTGTAAATTAACTTAGAAACTGTAATGCTAGTAGTTGGCCTGTATCATCCTCAGAATGCACAGGTAGACACTCTCAATGCACACCAGCTTTGCTCTGCGTTGAAGTTTTCATGGCGCTTTTTATAAGCGTTATTCAGATTACGTAGAAAACAAAGCTGCCCTCTTATGACGATTTTTTTATCATTGGCTGGCATATGCCATAATAGACGTTGGCCACTACTAAAGCCCGGAAACGGTGATCCATTTATTATAGAGGCACCTAACTGATGGACCACCGTTGCTTCCTATGAAGGGGCTGCCGATTTACATCCATGAATTCACTAGGACTCGAACCCGCAACCCTTCGGTATGGCAGTCAGAGTCACTAATCGCTTTCCCGTCTGGGAACAAATTTAAGATAAAGATCTTTGTACGAAAAATCGTGTAAGTCATAACTAACGTATTTTGACTGCGTATAAGATGTACTTTTTTCGTTAAAAATTTCGTGTCTAAAAACTAGTTTCGTCTTACACTGGTGCCGACGCCAAAGGTGGCGTTGCGGCGAAAGAAGCCAAGGGTAAAATTTTATCGACGACGCAGATGGGGCATCCGTGTTAACTCTTTACATGCCAAGGCTTACGCTCAACTGTTTTTTTTTTTAAATCGAAACAAAATTCCATTTGAGATTCACAACGATTTCTCCCTCCAGGTCATTAACGAGCAAAGTGATGTGAAAGTATCAAGTGATATCGTTTCTAGTTCTTAACAAAGGAGCTTCCCTCACAAGTGTATACTAAGTTACCTTTAACCTAAAGATAAGGAACCACAAAACAAACAATAAGGAATCCTTTTAGGACAAGATTGTTTATAATAATGATGAACTGATACAGGGATAATGCACCTTAGGCTATTATGTATTTTAGTGGTACACAGATGAGGTTCAGCTAATGGATGGCAGTTCTGAAAGTGATGACGTGTGTATACTGAATGAACGTTGATTTTAACAAGTTTATGTAATTTTCTTCTCCTGTTAAATTGTAATCCAGCAGGCTAGTAAAAACCAGCCAGTCAGCCAAATAATTCTTTATTTTATTATTTTTTTTTTCAGTTTTCGGGTCCCAAAATCAAGTTGCATCTTAAAAACAAGAGAAAACACGTTATATTATACAATCTTAAATACTTAACTAAAATTCAGAAAGTTAACTATTAGGAGAAGAAAATATGAAATAGGAGCAACAATGATGTATTCCGTCAGCATTTATAATATCATTTTTGTAACAGAAGAAGGATATCAAAATTAGATCCCGTACTCCATATATATTTGAATCATCTTTTAAGTAATCAGTATAAAGAAGAAAGTTTACATTCTAGTGTAACTTTCCAGAAGATTTATATACTACAGAGATAAAATGAAGAATATTGTAACCTCCCGAATACTTTCTAATCCCAAACACAAGTCCTTAACTGAAATTAATTACATTAAAATAATAGATAATTTATGTTATTATATTACAATTTAGTTAAGAAGAAAAGCAGGTTCCGATATATATCTAGCGTCACATGATAAATTTTTATAATGCAGATGCTATTGAAATCATAAAGGAAAAAAATTGTAATAATTACTCCGGCTGAGTGTACTGGTCCTTTCGGAAGACCTGTGGTACCAGAAGTGAAGTTGATGCAGATAGGATGATTGAAGGGAAGCTGTTCGAACACTATATCCGGGATGCTACCATCCGGATTTCTTCCAACATCTAGAAACTGCTCCAAAAAGCAACTGGAAAATACATAAAAAATGACATTTATCTTAACTGGACTTTTTCTCAATGCATACTGAAAAATACTGTGCCAGGTACATTAAAATCTTTAAGGTAACTATAGAATATTAAAATGAAAAACAAAAAAGGTATACACTTTTAATACGGGGAAGATCTATAAAAATAGAACATACTGATTTTGGTACTTACGTATTAACGCAACTACTTTGACGCACTATGGGAATCATTTATAGATGAAAAAGTAAAAATTACTTATCGGGTGCAAACTGGCGATTTTCGTGACTTAAAAAAATACATTCCCAAACTATCCATATTTATCATAAGTCGGCAAACGTTATCAACATATCAAAAGAAAAAAAAACTTCTTAAAAAAGAAATTTTAATTATTAAATAAGGATTACATGATGCCTAAAAAATAAAACTGATTTTACGCCAAATCATTTTCTAATTTTTTATGCTGTTCTCCCCAAGTAGGAAGCGATCTGTTTTCGTTTTAAAAAACATCAGAAAATTGCACAAACTCGGTGTTGTGCAGTGGCTATCTATCAAACACATCAAAAACAACTGAAGACAAAAACAGTAAAATTTATCTATAAAATCCGATGAAACTTTAAAAAGAAGTTCATTCGAAAATGGAGACGCTGTTCGACTGAAAGATTTTTATGACCATGGTCGCCCGAAAAAAGCTTACTCTCATGGAAGAAAGTTTATGCTTATGTTGTTTGAACATAATTAATAATTTTTTCATTTATGATTATATCCTAGGAAAAGAAAAGCAAGCATGATTTTAAATTGAATCTATTTAAGTAAATTCTTAAGAAAAATTAGATAGAACTATTAAAAATATGTAATAGACACAGAAGAAGTTTAAAATTGTAAAGTAAATCATCAAAAACTCTACAAAAGTATGTAATTGTATAAAAATATTATAAATCATACGCACAAAATAAGAAAGTATTAATTATTGTTGATCTCGTGGAAGAAGGTTGATTTACCAAAGGAATTTAGCATTGTTTCATAAAAAAGACACGAGTGCGGTTTTTCTTTAATTCATCTATGAAGGCTTCTTGCTTCTCAAGAAGGTTCATCCAACGTATTAGAATGCTTACTATTGCAATTAAGATACAACTTTTCTTAAACTACGGTATCTGACTCGCAGTTTAACACTTTCAGATACGACCTACAAATATCGCAGTGTTGCGAAATGCTCAGCGGCTACGCGGTGAGATAACTTCCTCGAAAAGAGGACTTAGGATTGCCAGAAAAAGACAAGGTTGCCAGATTCGGGGAGAAATCGCCCGTTTGGCTATATGCCATAGACCGAGCGAGAACATTCTAGAGCACATTTTTAGTGTTTTTCTCGAGAATATTCTTGAGGTAGGTTAAAGCTCTATATACCTTGATTGTCCTGGGAGAGTGTAGTATTTGAGTTCAGAGATTAGCTTGAGAGCGATCGATCGAATCGGGAGCTATATTTTAGTGCTTTGCCTGAAGCTGTCTTCACCGTTATAGACTGAAGACTGTGTGCTGATTGTTTCAACGCGTTTGTCGTAAATTTTAACAGTGTAAACGTGTCTTTGGAGATGTCCTGTATAACAGTGCTTACTGGTGAATAAACTGTGCTATGATTCTTCATCAAGTGTTATCATTAATTATTCAAAATCCGTGAACCCGTAGAACGCAACAGTGATTAAAATGTAGGTGGTGCTTTAAAGAGTAAGTCCAAAGGACAGAAGTCTTCGCTTTTGTTTCAGAACTTTTGAAGTATAAACACTATTTTCATTACCTGCCAAATGCGTAGAATGAGAAAAGGTCTAAATTTTTAAAAAAAGTTACGTAAACAAGATATCTAAGAAATTAACAATATCTGTTTGTCACTATGTTTCAAACTCATATCTTGACCACCTTTACCTTTCTGTCCAAGTTTCGTCCAACTGGAAACTTGAAGCATTTGAATTAAAAATACCTGTTTTATGCTCCACAAATCATAACTGTATCTTGATAGCACTTTTTTTTTCAGCCGCGAAAGATGTGAAAACTTATATGGTTGTTATTAAGTAACCATTCATTTATAATTTCAGCTTTACTATCACTTCTCCGTTTCCATTTCTTCACCAGGAAGCAAATCAGTTTGAATATATTTAAGTACAGGGTTTCAGATTGTAAGACAGAGCGTGCTTCTGCCTCTTGCGACCACGTTACTAAGTCCGCCTACTCCGATAAGATTGCAATTCTTTGGCTTTGTGCTATTGCTGCCGATATTAAAATAGTTACGCCGGTGAGAAGTTTTGAGCCAACTTCGCGTTAAATCAGTTATGTAGTCTTTAACGACTATGTTTACTTTAAATTTGAATTTGACTGTTACGTTAAGTTACACCGCCACAAGTGGTGGTTGATCTGTAAGCGCGAGTCGTGCATTTTACGTTCAAGTTCTGATTTCATAAAAAGGTTTCGTTAAACCTTTTCAAGACTCTGTTGTTATTGCAGATCAAGCGACAATTCTCTCCAAGCCTGTTAGGAGTTTTATGCTATCAAAGAAAACCAAACTCTATAAACTAATAATTTAATGGAGAAAATAAAAATTATCACCTGTTTCGGATGTGTGAAATTCCATCAGCCAGAGTCTCTTCTCTAGTAGGAATAACTATGATTTTTTCAAGAGTCGAGCAACCTGGAAAAAATAATACGTCAAATTATATTAACTTCTAATCTCAATTTATTAAGCACATGTTAAACTTACTGGAAGTGCTAAGACAGCAACAATTATCATGATATTTTTATAATTTTCAGTAGTTTTGAAGCTTTAAATACAGAACATTCTTCTTCAACTACAGAATTGCAAATGTTGAAAGAGAAGTCTGTGCTCAGGTGATAGCAACGAATGGAAATAAGTCAGACTAGTGGCGCCATCTATTGATAAAAATTAAAACGACTTGCCTTAGAACCTCCAATCGTTGCTATTCGGCCTGTTATTTTCTCAAACATGTTGAAGTACTCAGGAAAGTAAACAAGCGATAAAGAAAGAATTGGATAGCTATATATGTACATGTATGCCAAGACAATTAAAATTAATACATACGAAAAATATAGTGCGAGATCAAATAATGCGTTGCTATAAAAGATAGTGCGAGTATGAACATCAGTGGAAGTTATGCGGAATTGGACTACTTACTATTTGCTATAACAGTTGTATTTTCCAAAAGATTAAAATCTGTTCCATTGTCTATGTGATGATCGACGATGATCAAGAATTTGGGTTCCATCTTGTTAATAATATTTGCTGAAGCCTGGAATTAAAAAAAAGATGTATGTAAATTTTTTCGAATATCTTTAAAAAATTTTAAACAAGTATGACTCAAAAGCTAATTTAGTGATATATTGAATAAAAGATATTATTGGAGTAAGCTTTAAGATAAATTGTATCTAACTATCTGTTCGTTGTGATTATTATAGATTTTAAATTGTTTACAGATCACATCTAACTTGATCATAATTAGAGGGTTTTTAACATTTGTTGAGGTAAGAGGTAACATTTGGCAAGATTTTTAAAATTTGCTTAAATACTTAAAATACATTGAATTTAAGAGAGATTTTCACAAAAACACTCAGAAACTTTTATGTTGATTTATTACATGCTTTCATTTCGTGTAAATTTCAAACAAATTAATATTCTGTATATTTAAATGTGTAATGTTTCATTTAATTTCACTAACAGTTATTTTAATTTGTTAGCGATTTTTGTCTTCCCTTAATCCCCTCGCGTTCCTCGCCAAGATGTAGAGGTACGGTGAACAAATGTACTTAAATTCATGTGGAGAAAAATTTTGTCAGACCGAGGTTTTTGCTATTGTTAGTGCACGTTGCTATTTCTTCCAGCTGTTAACTTTGAGTGATTAAACTGAAATGTTCAGTCGAGTAGAAAATAATAGAAGTACCCAGTACTTGTAATAAAGCAAAATACCAGAAAGTACTCGAATGAAAAACTTCAAAAAAAAAAGTTTCCTAATATAGTATAAAATTTCGATTCCTCTAAATAAAATTATCTTAGAGTTTTGAAGTTTTTGAATTCTGATGTTATGAATGCTTTCTAACAGTACTCTAATAAATTCTAAAGATCTCAAGCATAATGCTATTGCATAACGGAAATGGCCTAATACAGTCATATGTATTGTGACATTAAATACGTTTCATCGAATGGGGAAAATATACCTCGCAAAAGTTACAGCTTCTTTCAAATATTGTTAATTTTGCATCTTGCCAATATCAGTGACCTCACGAGTATCAGTTACTTTATCTTCTTAGAAAAAAAATCAAAGTAAAAACAAAAAAAGATTTGTGCAATAAAAATAGATGAGCAATGAAGCTTAAAATAAAAATCATTATTTGATAGAAATTAGTCAATGTAGGAAGCTTCAAGAAATCTAATTCGCAAGTCGAGAAATTGTCTTGTATAGTTTTATAAGGTTTTCTTCCGTCTTACAGGAATCCTTCATGGCGTAATTGGAAAGCAGATCCGACTAGCAATCGGAGGTTTCGGAGGTCAAATCCCGGCGAGGGCTTTGCGAATTTCTTAGATTTTTTGGCTTTGAAAAGTTCTAAAGCGCTCTACAATTTTAACGAAATACTGAAATAATGATAAGGGTCCCATTCATTCGCCTTTTGAAATGTTAAGTTCATGTTCTTGAAAAGGAAATTTATAGTTTCTTATAATTAGACTTAAGTATTTCATAAATTATACTGGCATTATTGCTATATTTGTTGGAAAGTTAAATATCCAACACAATCTATATGATTCGGATATTTCATTTCTGTGAAAAAAATTGTTAAAGAATGTATGGGGGCTGTTTTTAAATCGTGATTGTAACGAACGGATGAGAGGAATGAATTTCACACACAGTTATGTTTATAACACTGTATTCAGGTTCGAATACGGAATCTATAGAGATGGGTCAAAAAATAATGCACGATTCACTGTGGCTCGGTAATTATAAGCACTAGACAAATAACATTTTGTAGGTAAAAAAAAACATTGGTCCTGGACCACCTGATGTATATCTAACTTTTAATTTTTGTTGTTACAAGTAAGCCACCACGGATGTCCAATATGACTCCATATCATGCTAAAATGCAGTGATCAAATTCATGTACAATCCGGGGATAACTAAGCAACATCAGTTCACAGTAAACTGTTACCAGTCTCTGAGGACAACGCAATGAATCAAAGTAATACGTGTTAATGGCTTCAGAGGTTTCAGGGTAGTGATTGCGGCACCCGGGACCAGCCCGGGCAGGTAGATCGTCAACCATTAAAGCCAATGAAAGCGTATCAGTCATCGACGAACTCCTTCAGAATGACAGATGTACACCGAGAGATAAGCATGGCGAAAGCAACTGTGTTCCCACGAGTGGAATACAGGAAATCTCGTGCTTGTTGGGTCCCACAACTTTTAACAAGGATGGCGATGCAAATTAAGAACCTATATGATGATCTTCTGCAAAGTGTCTTTTGGGATTAGTAAGAATGCTTTTAAGGAGTCATCATGTGTGATGAAATCTGACCGTTACATCAAAAACATCCTTACATCAAAAATCAGTTGATGACATGGACGTGCATTCGTATCACGAAAACGAAGATGGCTGCAGTGCAGTAAAGAAGATGGATAATATACTGAGCTACATTTCCAAAAGACCAAATAAGCAATGTTTCTAACTACGAAAATTTCATTTCTCTAATGCTTACCAAGCTACAGTGGTTTGTGCATTGCGTGCTACAGTGGTTTGTACGTGTAAAGGCATGTAAATCTGGTGCTTTACTTTTATTGGATGCGTAGTTGCTTGATCCTTAGCTTTGTCAGATATAATATCCTCACTTAGAGGGTAACAATACTATACTTTATAAAAAGGATAAAGCCAAATCAAAAATCTGTTGCATTTTGCTGTACTTACTCTTGCTCCATAATATGGTTGAGGTCCACTAAAGATTGCACCGATGCTTGTTGCTGCCAGCATAGTAAACAGTGCTTCTTTTCTGTTTGACATGTAACCTGTAAAGAATTTTCATAGAAATTTTATGGGTCGTTTTTCTCATTTAAAAACGTATTCAATACTAGTCATAATCAGTCATTCGAAAAAGTAAGGAGGTTGTTTTTTAATAAGTCAAAACTTTTATGGAGCAAACACAGTTACATAATTTTGAAAAGGGCTTCTTAGTATTTTTCTACCCACTTTCAGAAAGTTGTTCAAGGCTCTTCTTCATGATGGTACCTCCCAAATCTGAACATCTAATTATTGACTTAAACTGAAGCCAAGGAAGCTAAGGTTCAAGGAATAGCTAAAAGTCAGAAGAGACAGAATCTTATGAAAACCGAAGGTAGGAAGTTATTTCGATTCTTAGACCTTTAATAAATCGCTGGGTACTAAAATGCAGTGTGTATGATCCGTTATCATGAACCGAATTCCAAATAATTTTTAGCCATTCTAAGCCAACGTTGTTTTCCTACCAAGAGGATTTTGTTTTTCTTTTTCGCTTTCAACGTTAGAATGTTCTGATCGAATATCGAATGTCTTCCGAAAGGCTAAGTATTTCCTAGTTACTTCTCACATATAAGAAACTTCTTATTGGTATTCAGGAACTCTTATACGGTGGTTTTATTGAAACCCATATTAAATCCGATAAGTGCTCTTTGTACCACTTTTCATTTTTTTTGAGCTATGGGATACATATCTGAACTCGCTACAGGAATCAGCAAACAGAACATTGTTCGGCGCATCTTTAGGGATTGACATTATAGCTGTTTTAATTTCGTAGCTATGTCAAGTAAATGGAGTATTAAATCAGCGCTTCATAATGACCTGAAATTGCAGGCATTTCAAGCAAACGGAGCATTGTATCAGCGCATTTTTATGGACAGAAGTTTTTTGTCGGTGCTTGTGTATGGACTGAAATTAATTATTCCAACCTTGCAAACGGGTTTTTTTTTTCTACAGGCCCAGTTTTATGGCCTGAAACTTAAACTATTCGAAGTTTATAATTATTCCAGAAAGGAAACGCTGTATCGGAGCATCTTTATGCATTTAAATTGTAACTATTGCAATAAGCCAAAAGAGCATTGTAATAGCTCATTTTCTACTGTAATTGTAGCTATTTTAAGTTTGTAGCATTTTGTTGGTGCATCTTTATAGACTAAGATTGTAGCTCTTTTAAACGCAGCGCAGCGTTTCTCTACGGATTGAAACTGTAGTTATTAGAAGTTTATAGCTATTCAGAAAAATAGCATTTTATCGACGTGTGTTTATGGACCAAAATTACAGCTATTTCAAGCTAACGGTGCATTACATAAGAGCATCTTTATGAACGGAAACTGTAGCTATTTTAAGTTTGTAACTACGCAAAGTAATGAAGTTTTATAGACATATGTTTATGGACCGAAACTGTAGCTGTTCCAGCAAACGGAGTATCTTTATGGACTGAAACTGTAGCTGTTCAAAATTTCAGCTATCTTCACAGTTGTCATAAAAGACTGAGTTGTTTTACATAGTTTTTTTTCCCAATATAGTTGTCTCCCTTACTTGCAGGATAAGCATGAGATATTTTAGTTGCCTGCATAGCATGCGCTTTTTACCCAGTCTTACTTACCTGCCATTTCAGACTTGCAATTCGTTAATTATCTATACATATTATGACACTTATAATTCCCACTGATAGATGGCGCCACCACTGTGACTAAATCATTATAGCCGGACGATTATCTTTTCGATGCGCTTGCTCCTAGCTCGTTATAGCCAAAGAATATGTACTGTTAAGAAGGAAAACTTCGCAGAAGCAGAAGTGGCTCCCTTCCAACGAAAAGGGAAACAACTGCGCATGCGTGAAATAAATGTCGCCAAAAAGCGCCAAAGCTCGAAGCTGAATGTCGAAGTTGGTTTGGACACGTTAGACCGTTACGTTTAGCAAGAGTTTAAACAAAGAATAGGTTCTTTGGTTTCAAGTAGCGATATAGACAATGGAAGTTCAACAGCCAGTAAAAGTGAAACTTCACCTAATATTTCATCATTTCCGAGTTTAAATTATCGCGATAAGTCAAAGAACGATTCATCTTAACCCGTGTTCCTCAGTTTCCTATACACGTCGCGGAAGGGGGAAAATGTCGGCTAGGTACCAAAGAACCGGCATATCACAGAGGGGAAATTCTCGCCAACAGATTCCGTCGCCAAATCCCTTGGCGAATGTTCCCTTTTCTTTGTAGCGGCGTTGCAGACAAAGTGGTTTACATTGCGTCTATGGAGCCTTTCCTTCTTTACATAGAGGTTCTTTGTTATAGCTTTTGTAAAAATGCATTTGAAATTTATTGTTTCTGCAATTCGAAAATCCCATTTTTTATTTTAATCTATGAATAAGAAGTGAAAAATGAGGGGTAAAAAATGAAGAGAAAAATGAACTCAAGGGATAAATAGCCTTTAATAATTGTTTAATAACATCGTATTTGTATTTCTCTTAGCATTCGCAAAGTGCGAAATCATTTCATTTTTTCTAGCTTAGATGCAGAATGATATTTTGTCAGAAGTACAACAAAATGGAATGATATTTATTAAATAATGGTTCATATAATTATTCAATTTCATGTAGTTCTATTATGTCATAATAATAAAAGATCTTAATTAGCGAAACAACGTTTCACATAATTTTCTTGTTTCATATGATTCTGTAATTTCATAAATTCTAAACTGTATTTAGTCAATATAGGTTTTCTAGAAAAAATTTAAGTAATTCTTAAAATAATCTCAGAAGCTAAAAATTCTGGAAGAAATTTTCCAATGTCTCAGAATACATTACAATGCCTCAGTTATTGGAAGATGTTTTATCCATGTGGTGGGGCAGGGTGTAGGTGTAACAGAACTGTACAGGATTTTCGTCAAGAGCCTATACTGTTTCTATAAGACGAATTTATGCTTACTAATCTTTTTCATATAACTGTAATTACACGAAATTTCATAAACGAATACTTTTATCAAAATAGATTTATGATTTTGATTAATTTGAGTTCAAGAATCTGTCCTTGTTGTGCTGAAAATGTAGCTCGAAAACGCTCAAAAACCTGAAATTTTTGTTGTAAAAACTTCCATTTCATTTGGTTCTTCAAAAACATAATTCATAATATAACGATATTTTATGATTGAGAAAATAAAATGAAACCAATATCTATAATAAGAATCGAAGTGTAATAGATTAGCAATTTTTTATAGAAAATAAAGGAACAATTTTTAGTTTTGAAGAGTGTAGCTGTTTTGCGTACCAACTTGTTAACTTTCAAACATTTTATTAAAATTACCATTTTGTTTTGGTTGCAGCTTAAAATAAGAACAGTATTCGTGACACCAGAGTTTCCGTTTTCAAATTAAATTGCACGTACTGTTTTTTAAATTGCTACTTACAAGCCACTCTGTCTCCTTTTTGTAATCCATGTTTTCTGAAAGCCGCAGCATACAGTTTAACTTCTTCGAATACCTGAGCGAAAGTCACAACTTCTTCGTACCCATTCTCCTCTGAAAAGAAAAAAAAAATAAAATGTGTCCAAACAATGTTTTAGTTTCAGTTCTTTTTACTTCTTTGTACGAAGTAAAGGAAGTATTATATTTGTGAAAATTTTCAGGTAAAATATTTTAAAGAAAATATCCATTTTGACCTCTGTGGAATGTAATTTAAAGATGTTTTCGTATGTCATCTGTACTTAAGGATAGAATAAAGGACTCTTTTTCCCAAAACGGATTGCAAAAAGGATTTAAAATGGATGCAGAAGAGATTCTTGTCTTGATGTCTGTACGTATGTACTTACGTCCGTATGTATCTCACATAACTCATAAACGAGTAGTCTCAGGACGTTCAAATTTCGTATATAGAGCTGCTACATGCATCTTCTTTTTTGGTTGCAATCGGCCGCACCAAAAGTATAAATATACATACCCACTCTGTTACTCGGCTCGGTGGAGCTCAGCATTTTATTCTTATATGTTGGTAAACTGTGCAATTCTTGCTTTAAAAATGATTCAATTATGTTGTTCTTATCTTCCGGTCAAGGGTTTTATGCCTTTAGTTAATCTGCATGTAATAATTGTAGAATGATCAACAATTTAAAAGTTCTTTAAGTGCGCGAAGCCTAATTTTTTTACCATAGCAGCCATGTTTGCAAGTTCATTTTCGTCAGTCGGTCCAGTACAGCGAGAGATAAAGGTCTGTCCCTCCTTCTGTTTTGTGCAGAATGAACATACATATACAAATACACCCATACATGTATATTCTTCATTATTTAACAATAAAGGCATTGTTCGTGAGCTGCATATGAAAGAGAAGCGACCGTAAAAATATTCTCAAAACAATTTCAATGTAAGAATTTTGTCAATAAGTTAATGTTTAAAATGAAAGAGTAACATCAATTACCAATGTAAATAAGAGCAACTCTATCGTCTCTTATCCTTAGAATATTTTCCGCGTAGTTGAAGAGTGCACCGGTAAACCATTCATTGTCCAGAAAACCATCGCCTGTCTTTACTACTACCTGAAAAAAGAAGGAATATATAAAGCTGTAATTGGAAACAAATAAAATACAAACAAGAAATCTGAAAGCCTTCAGGTTTCATATTATGCCCAAAGGGGCGTTATTTAACTCTTTGTGTGTTAACTTTGTTTATTAAATATCACGTTCTTCTCACTTAAACCACACAAAATTCAATTCAAATGCAGTATCACAAAATATTTAAAAACAGCATATCTTTAGAATTTCTGATAAACAGTCTCGCGCGCTGGACATAAGAACATTTTACGTACGTACAGTGCCGCCATTGCCAGCTTTGAAATCGTTGAGGTTGTTAATCAAAAATTCGTTAAAGTTTTACAAAATATGAAAGAGGTAATAAAACAAATTTCAGATTGGGGCTTCCAGATGCCCATATTCGTGTGAAGGACAATATTCGTGTAAAGATTCTGTAATTTGGCCGTCGTATTTGAAGTGACCTATGTGGGAAGAAAGCGATGTTTTTAATAATAAAGTTAAGAAGACAAAAATAACTTGTGTTAGCAGGAGGGAGTGCAAGGGCAGACTTGTGCACTGAGAACTCTGTGAGAACATAAAAAACATTTATAGGCCTCTGATGCGATGTTAAAATGCAAATCCTGTAAAATTTTCTTTTCTTCTGTAAAAATTAACTTTTTGATATATTAAGCAGTCTTATATTTCATGGGAAATTGATTTAACGTTGTGATATTAGAAGTTCCCCATTTCATTGATTTCTATTTAACTTACAATTATCAAATATTGGGAGCGATTGTATGGGCATTGAGCTATTTAGTGTTGAATGGGATCAGCTTAAAAAGAAAGCTTACAAGTACATTTTAAAAGAACATATTCAGAGACAGTAACAATTTATACAATGTTATAAAGAAATTTTAATGAGAGATTTAGTTATTAAAATCGTCGCTTACGCAACCAACCCCCTGAAGTAGCAATGATATATAAAAAAAACTAAAAAAAAAAAAAAAAAAAAATATAAAAGCTTTCAGATTTTACATTACTCCTAAAGGGGCGTAACGTTTTGTGTGTTACCTTTATTTATGAAGTATCATGCTTTTCGCATTTTAACCACAAACTTGAATTCAACAGCAACATCACAAAATAATTTAGAAAGAGCATATCTTTAGAATTTCGGATGCACAATCTCGCGCGCTACAGATAAAAATGTTTTTCTTCCGTACGGTGTTTGTCACTGCTCGCTTTGAAATCGCTGAGTTTGTGAATCAAAAATTCGTTAAAGGTTTACAAAATATGAAACAGATAACAAAACAAATTCCAAATTTGGGCTTCCGGGTGTCCATACTCTAAAGGAGGACTACGTTATTCAAAATTTGATGTCTGTAGGCACCGTTGTTTTTTCACACTGCGAGAAACATGCACACATTTATGCAGATTATTATTTAATTTCTTTACATATAATGCAGATATTTGGTGGTATTTGGTGGCAACAATCTAAAAAGTGAAAACGTCGTTTTATAGGGGACAACGCAATATGCCAAAACGAAATTAATAGCTCTTCTGCATTTATAGTCCCCCCCTTCTGGGCCAATTGCTGCTTTGGGCTAATAAGGATTTCAATGAATCCAGCTAATTTAATTTCGTGGGCTTAGCTAAAAGTTAAGAATAACTGAAAGGTGTTCCGCGTTTATTGCTTTTAAATCGCTTAGTTATAAGGTATTTCTCCCGCCATCGTGGTGTAGTGGTCAGCACGCTCGACGCGTAATCGAGAGGTCCGTGATTCGATTCCCGGCGAAGGCGTTGCTCATTCTTCTGCTTCCAAAAATATCCTAATGACTCTACAAATTTGTTAATGAATTATAGAGTGAATTTGAAAGAAAACTTAAATATTCTACGGTTCAACAAACGGTAAATGGATCAACTGAAGGATGAATGGGGGGGGCAGTGGCAACATATTTCTTTTAAAAACGCTGAGGTTTCTGATTAAATTTGAAACATATATCTTACGTTTGACGAGTGGCAACACAAAGCTTTTATATCGCTGAGATTTTATTCAAAAGTGTCTTAAATTTTCACAAAATATGAAATAAACAAAAAACAAATTCAAAGTTCGGGTTTCGAGGTGCGTGTGTTCAGGTGGATGGCTACATGAGTTCAAAATATAGTGGCTGTAGATGCTGCAGTTTTCCTGCAATATGAGTAAATTCGGAAGACAACTATATTGTATTTTGCCAAGTGGCAACACACTTCTTTTATTTCGCGGAATCTTCTAATTAAATTTGAAACATACATCTCACGCTTCACAGTCTGCCACCAAAATGTTCGTAGTCAAATTTTCATTTAATTCGCATAAAATATGAAATAACACAAAAACAAATTCGAATTTCAAAATTCGGGCTTCGAGGTGTTAGTGGCAACACTGTATAGAATACAACACTTTTATCTCCAGCCCGCGAGATTGTCTATCGGAAATTCCAAAGGTATGCTGTTTTTAAATACTTCGTGATTTTGCTGTTGAATCGAATTTTATGTGGCGTTTATGTGTGGCTTATGTGCCAAGAATGTGACATTTAATAAATAAAGTACTCGCACAAAACGTTAATAATAAAAAGACAAAAAAAGTTTTGTAAAGTCATCTTGCTAAAAAACCTGAACACTGATATGATGAACTGAGAAAAGACTGTTAAGTGAAAAAAACAGAAAAGTGTATGCAACTCTGCATGGGGAGTTCTAAACGTATGCTGCCAGGCTGGTTTTAAAATTTTTGTAATTTTGTTGTTGAATTGTATATGTCAGAAGTGCGAAGAAAATGATGCTTAGTAATAAAGCCAAAAAGACAAAAAGAAAATGGATTAGAAGGAGTGATTGTAACAGCAGACCGGTAGACTACGAACTCAGCGAGAGCGTAAAAAAACTAACAAACACTTTTGGGGTTCCGTTAAAATCTGAACCCTTTCAGATTTTTTCTTTTTCTTTCTCTTTTTGTTAACAGTTTTTTATATTTTGTAATTACAATTGCTTATTAATTTGTAATTATTAGTAATTTTTAATTCAGCTCCACGAACCTGCTGATGCAAATTTTAGAAATGCCTCACTCCCAAACGCATATAAAAATGTATAAGCATAATCAGTTCCATTTCCAAGATCCTTGACTAAATTATTTTCTGCAATTAATACTTCTTGCAATACCACCGTTCATGCTCTTTTTCACTTTTTAAAATCTTCTCCTTAAATATTAGATCGTTAGTATTAACTCATTAACTGTGTTCTAAGAGTTTCGACGACTGCAGTTTTTTGTGCTACTGTTAAAATCTGTTAACTTTTCAGATTTTATTTTATTTTTTATTTAATTATTTATTTTATATTTTTTGAGTCCCAAAATTTTTTTCCTCACATTATTATTTTAGTTAATTATGCTAGCAAACAAGTAAATTAAAAATAAGAAAGTGAAAAATTACCTTATCATAAGGTTTGGACGTGATGACACCAAAATAATTCCATATTTCTTCCCAGAAGTTTGCGTAATTCTCCACAGACCATTTATGGAAGTCCCAGTAGGAATCTGTAATTGAAACCACGTTGCTGTATTAGCACTCAAAGTAACAACAAAGCTATCCTTTTTTCGTTTTAATGTTGCCAAAAATGAAAAGACGTATATCGAAAATAATATATTTTTTCCCGGGATCACAATGGAAAAGCAATATCAATAAAATAACTTTTCAATCACAAAGGAAAACTTTGTCGGTAAACACAAGGGGCTCTAAGCAACACACTCGAGCTCAAAGTTCGGGTCTTGTTCGGTGTAAATACCAGTTGAAAATAAAAATTTTAAGAGTTAGGATTGAATGTTATCTAGAATGTATGCTTATCTTTAAAAGAAATGTCACATTTTGCAAGTAATAAATTCTCAACGTCTTGTCAAAACGACAACAGAGCTACTTTGAAATTACAGAATGAGTCAAGAAAAACATAGCAGAACTAGAATTCTTATCAACAGGCTTATCAGAAAACATGCAAGTAAAAAAGTAAAAAAAAATAAAGTTCCGGTTCTGGAAAGAAATTATCTGTACGAGATAATAATTACACTTTAGGTAAATAACATTTGTTTATAGTTAACCTTCAACTGGTACGGCACCAACTACCAAGATGTATTCAGAATTATTTAGAGTGACAGTCCAATTTCCCGTAAACTATATTACAAATATTTTATAGAATGCTATAAAATTTCAGATATAACTTCTATGGAGCTAAGTATAGAAATGCTACAAAGATATGTATGGATATTCTATACAACATTGTGCAGAGTTTCTATAATAATTTCTATAGTTTTCGAAGGTCCCATGTATAGAATCTTGTGTGATGTACGTAGAATACATTAATAGAATTAATTATATTGAAAATATCATATCCATTTTACACAAAAATCAGTCTATGTAAAGTAGCCTATGTCAAATGTGTCAAGCAATCTATATCAAGTATATCAAGCAGTTGATATCAAATCTAGCAAGTAGTGTATAGCAAGTATATCAAGTAGTCTATCTTAAGTATATCAAGTAGTCTATCTTAAGTATATCAAGTAGTCTATCTTAAGTATATCAAGTAGTCTATATAAGGTTTATGTCAAGTAGTCGATTTTCAGTATATTAAGTAGTCTACATCAGGCCTATGTCAAGCGGTCTACATCAAGAATTCTATGCGAAATATCGAAAACAGTTTAAATGATAAATAGTATAATAATAATAGTAATGTCTGTATTAAGTCTACATCAAATACTCTGTATCAAATCTATATAAAGTAGTAATACAGAAAAACTTTTAGCATCTATAATAGAAAAGATTCCAGGAATCTTTTAATTGTATTACAGTCAAGTACCGAAAATCCGCGCTCCTGAATTCCGCATTGCCTCTCAAAATATAAACAATGAATTTATAGGTTCCAGAAACCGCAAGAATGGAGAATGAAATACCGAAGAAAAAATATTTATCCAATAATGGCGTCATAATTAGCGAATAATAATGATCCTGTGTTAGTGGCAGAAAAAAAATCTTACCCCAGAAGAGGTTTTTAGTATGGATGATGTGTTCAGATGAGCCAACACTGGCGTATCAAGTAATGAATGATGAAATCATTGGCTCTGTTTTGAAGTCGCCACAGCAAGAAAACGATTCCAACACCGAAACAGATAATGAATGTGAAAGGAGTGAGAAAATATCTTTTAATGAAGGTTTGGAACATGGTGAAAAATACCTAAAATATTTAGAACAACAGAGCTGTGCCACAGAGCAAAGCAAGAGATTGTGACCCTGTAGAATTTACAAAACAAAACAAAAAAATCTTACTATGGAGCACCTAATGTTTTAAAACAAACGTCTATCAGAAAAATGTTTGAAACTAATAAAAAAAGTAAACTATTTTATGCTTTATTAGTATCCCTTATTTTTACATCTCTCTTTTGTATATGTCCTTAATGCTTTAAGATATTCCTGTAGTCACTAATATAAATGAATAATATAATATATATATGTATATAATAATTTAATGCATATAATAAAATAATGTAATAATGTATATTATTGTACATAATAATTTAAGTAAATGTATCTAATATGCCTTATTTGTTTTGCACTTTTAGTCTGAATATTATGATTTGGCTTTTCTGTCCTGAAATCTCCAAAATCCTAAAATACGCACAACCTCTGGTCCCAAACATTGCGGATTTCTGGACTTCTACTGTATATCATTCTTAAATTTAAAATGCAAATGAAGGACTTTGTGATTTAAATATTTGCTAAATACATATTCGGAATTCATCTCAAGTGCAAAAAATAATCCCAGCTTCTCATTGGCTATTTAAAATGTGTAAATCTAAAATACATATACTAAGCTTTAGCTACAAACGGTTTAAATATATTTTGTAACATTACTTGTTATAAAATAATACTTCGTTAACTTACCGAAATGTAGCTTGAACTTCTCCTCCACGACTTTCTTAAATTTATCAAGCTCTGTGTTCGGTATTTTTTTATTCCATACCAATGGAGGGCGAATTCCTAGGCCATTTACCAAACTCCTCTTTGTTTTCTTTTCTGGAAGATATAGCATAAAGCCGTTAAAGATATGGTATTTTTCAAAAATATCCAAAGTGTTACAGTGCCTAAATAAAAATAAATAAGATCTAAAATAAAATAAAAAAAATCTGAAAGGCTTCAGATTTTAAATTACGTCCAAAGGGGCTTTTTTTTTAACATTTTGTGTGTTACCTTTATCTATTAAATATCATGGTCTTCGTACTTAAACCATAAAATTCAGTTACAGAACAGTATTGAGAAATAATTTTAAACTGAGCTTTAGGTTTTCTTATATACAGTCTCACGCGCTGGAGATAAAAATGTTTTTCCTTTACGATTTCAAACTTGGGCTTCCAGATGCCCATATTTGTAGCAGGATTACGTCATTCAAAATTCGATGGCTCTAGGACCATCGTTTGATCACAATGCGAGAAATATACATACATTAATGCACATTCTTCATTATTTAATTTCTTTAAATATAATACAGGGCTGGAATATTTGGTGACAACAGTTTGAAAAGTGAACCGACATTTAATGTTTCCGACGCAAAATCGCAAAAGGAAAACAACAGTCCTTCAGGGACAAAGCCCCTTTGAACTAATAAAATTAAGCTGAAATAAAAATTGCTAAGAGGCTGATAAAGGTCACCAAATGAGACTTTAGGTTTCCAAACAGCTTGCTTTGATTTCAGTCAAAAATTCGAAGTTGCGATAAAAAAATTTAAAATTAGGTGAAAATGTAGCCTTTGTTTGTCGTAAATCATGAATAACTCTAGCGATTTTTAGAGCCATCAGACACAAGTCTTTCTTCTTCAGGGGAAAAAATCTGTAGGCTTTTTTTCTCTTCTGGGGGGGGGGAGAAAGAATTTTCTGAAATTATCTATGATAAATTCAGGTTGATTTTTTGCATAATTTTATATTTTGTGCTATTATGTTCTCTTTTAGTAATGCATGCTTTCTGAATATTTAGGGGTATAGTATCGGTCAAATAACATCCAGAAACTTTACGCGGGGTTCATAAATGAAAATTATAAATTTTTATTGCAAATGTTCACAAAAAATTTGCATTAAAACATTATAAAAAGTTTTAAGAAAACATTTTTGCATTTTCTTTGTAAAAAAGCCTATTTATCCGTTTTTAGTTATAGTCATGTTAAATGAATTCGTTTCTATTTAAAAGGTTATTTTTTCTTACGGCTTAATGTAATCATCCGGTTAATGTTATCAAACTGGGCATGGAAAACGTAATCACAATTAGCGGCCCCTTCTATAAATAATTTGTAATATATAATTTGAATACGAAGCTGTGAGATACGAATTTTTATTCACAATGTATAAAATGTTATTTTGTATCTGACATGGTAATTATGTATCTCTATTTTGTAGTCCATATGGGTGAAAATATGTATATATATTATGAAATGTGACGAAAGGATTGCTTTTCTATGGAATAAGTAATAAAAGCTATATAACAGCGGTTTATCCCCTGGTTTACGTTTTAATGGAAGTGTTGGAAGGATGTTAAGTTTGACTAACGTTTATTTTATTTTAAAACTTTACTATCATCTCTTATTTTCCACTTCCAGCCAGAATTAACGCGTGAATATGTTTATGCAAATTGTACTTGCTAACGCTTAAGTATTTAAGTTGTGGCTTTTTGCCAAGAGCGTAGTAGGAGGAGAGAGATCTTGCCACGACTCTTCACGCGAGCTCGCCAACAGTTACTGTCCACCTTTAAGACCAGAGGCTTTAATCCTCCTGAAAGCTGAAGACGTATTGTAGTTTTCCGCAGTTTGCGTAGTACAGATGTAGTAATTTAAAAGGCCAATCTTAGTGTTAGTCATCTGTGTAAAATATTAAAAGTTAGCTCTTATTTAAATTTTAGTTAGTTAGTAGTTTTATATTTCTATCTTCAGACCACAAGTGGTTGGTCTGCGGGAGCGAATGTGAAAACGTGAAAAAAAGATAAAGGGTAATTTTAACCCTTCTTATCTTGTCTTTGCTACTCCATAGGACATAGTTTGCAGTCAACTCACTGTCCAGTCAGGACACGTCATGTTCGCCAAACAGATAAAAAGAAATACGTGTCCTGATAGTGTATTGTGTCTTTACAACATGAGGGTACTTAAAGTACTGTGGAGCCAAAAGTCTGAGTGGGAAGAAGTTGCAGAGTTGAGAAGTTGCAAAGTTGGGAAGAAGTTGTAGAGTGGGAAGAAGAGTAAGAGACTTTCGAATCTAGCTTGGAGGGATTGTTCTCCGAAAATGGGGCGTAGCTTGACAAATTCGTACAGTCGCTTGTCCAAGGCCTAAGAAACGAGAGGTGATAGGCAAAAAAAATGGTGGGCTTTCCTCTTGACTCCGTTAAAATTCGCAGACTTGACATACAATTACTTACAGACAAATGAAACCAAAATATGGCGAATCGAATTTTCGAATCCGGAATCTTTAGCAAGATTCGTAGGTTTCGAGTATTCAAATATCCCATTCCTAAGCAAAATTATAGAAGACATATTTGGGACATTATTAACCTTTATTATATTAAGTTTATGAAATAATTATAGGAACATTTTAATAGTCTGAAAAACAGAACTTCTGCATGTGGACAGTTTTAACAACAGAAAATTCAGATAATGGTCTTATGAAGATTTATACAATGAATATAGTTTTAGTGATTGAAAACTTAAATGGGCGGGGAAAATGTTTTGGAGTTTTACATGATCTGGAATTAATAATCCTATCAGACGTGAATCGAATTATGGCTATGTCTGAAGTAACTACAAGTCTGGACACGGTTTCAAATAACCTTTTTATTTAAAGAGAATAAAGAACAAAAATACTTTGTTTAGTGTTAACAATACCAGCCCTAGGTCGTGACGATGAAACTAAAGAAACAATCAAATTCAAATTAAACGTGGAATAATAGATTACAAATCTAAAATATTACACAAAGCTAGCTCAGTAATTCTACCGGAACGTCAAAATCAAAGTGTCAGCAGTGAGGTAATACAAAGCCCGAAAATTACAACTATCAGAGCAGGCGGGAACAAAACGCAGCGTGCGCGTGCAGCCAGAAACACACTCTGTCTTAAAGTCTAAAAACATCAGCTTAAATATTGGCTATCTCATTTGCATTCTGGTGAGGAAAACGTAAAGGAGAATTAAAAGTTGGAATTATAAATAACTGTTTAATTTAAATAATAACCTCATAGAGCGTAAGACAACTATCCTTCTTAAAAATTTACTGTGATATTAGAAAAAATTTATAACATTAAGAGAATTATAAGAACGTTATTCTGAGTTATGCGATTGGCAAATTAACAATAATACTATAATAAAATGCAATATAAATGAGCATAAAATTGGATATAACTGAAACATTATAAAGTTTGGTGCAATTGTATATCCAGATATAAATTATGAAGTTCTTTTCCGCTAATCTGAAATAACATCGATTGCACTGCTATATATTTGTTCTAAATCTAGTCTTTTAATATAAAAATATTCATTGTTTAGACACCTTAGCGCAATATTATGCAGATAAAAATCTTAAAATATATACAGAAGAGAATCACGCTAGAGTAAAATTTAAAATTAGGCAAAAAAAATCAAATTTAGATTGGCATAGATTTTGAAAAAATAATTTATTTAAAATTAAACAAACAACCAAAATAATTTTTAGAAGTTGAATAAATGTTGAGCTTTTTCAAATTAAGTTGAACAAATTAATCATACAACAAGTTGAATCAATAATACACGTGAACAAATCAATCATACAAATTGAGCAAATGAGTCAATTATATACAAGTTAAAATAACAATCAGTTGCAAGTTGAAGCATATAAGTTAAGTTATACAAGTTGAACAAATAATTCGAATAAGTTTGTAGAGACTTATGATTTTTTTGAAGCAATAGAAGTAAAAAATTAGCAACGCCCCCGCGGGGACTCGAACCTCAGACCTCTCGATACGCGCCGAGTGTGCTGACCCTTACACCACGAACGCAAGAAGAAGGGGGATAAATACCTTATAAGTTGAACAAAATAATTTTCTTGTTTGTAGATTTTGAACAAATATTTAATCGCAAAAATAGATTTCTCCCCCTTTGCTTCTGAAGAAGAGAGACCTACGCCTGATCACCTTCGAAATGGATTTTATTCAAAATGTACAACACTCTAAGATAGCTCTTAAATTTTATCAGTGCGAGCAAAATAAATGTAATAGGAAACTTACTTCCATCCATTTTATTTCTCTGAAAGTTTTAAAAAATAACAGTGAAAGGAAACGGAAAACTGCGTTGTTATATAGTGTCCACTGTTGGGTTTCAAACTGATAAACAGGAAATATTTTCAGATATGATTATTTAGCTGTAGTATCGATTGCTACTGCATACAGGCACCGTAAACAAACTTGGTACACAATCGCTACACTCACATTTTAAAATTTGTCCTCTAAACTATTTCTGATTGTCAAGGGTGTTACTATATTTACAAAGCCATGCCAAAAAAGATTTGGTAATGCTCAATGTCACCGCAGATAATGGAATGCAATTTCAGCGTTATATTATCGACAAAACTATTAAAATTAGTATCAAAATAAAACTTCAATGTTTTAATTGATAAAGATAATAAATGCGCATTTTTTTTTTATTCGCTTTGTTCCTTTGCATCACCTTTTACCTTATTTTGTACATACTATCAACTTTACTTTTCCCGCTATGCTAAACCAACCAATAAGCGTATTAAGAGCTGCGTGTTGCCACTCGGCAAAGGTAAAAATATTTGACTTTCGTACTGCTGTCCGAAATGAAAAATTTTTACCTCCCAAGTGCCAGTGTGTTGCCTTTCGTCAAAGCAAAAAACATTTACCGTGTTTCCCAGTATGTTTCCTTCCTTTTTTTTAAAGGAAGTGTTGTAATCGTCATATTTCAACGCAAATAGCCATTTTGACTGCCTCGAATTCATTTGAAAGATGCTTTTGCATGACACCTGTACGTACAGACAGAATAAAGGACTCTTTTTTCCAAAATGGATTGTAAAATGGATTTAAAATGGAATCAGAAGAGTTTTTTTTCGTTACGTCTGTACGTACGTATGTACGTATGTATCTTGTATAACTTAAAAAGGATTAACTGGAGAACGTTGAAATTTTGTGTATGGGACTATTATAACATTTAGTTGTGCACTGCCTTTTTGTATTGCAATAGAACTACCAAACATATATATATGTTACCGTGAAAGACCGAAATTGGAGAATGTCGACTTTCACCAGAGAATGTCAACATTCGCCAAATACGTCGGTGAAAGATCGAATATAACATTGCATTCTTGTACATTCGGACCCTCACCGGTGTATGTCGACAATCACAGATATGCTCTGGTGTAGGTCGAAAAGAGAGGCGACCGGCTGTTTCCCATAAATGCAGTTGTAAAAGCGAGGGCCTCTTGTGCAATTCAAAGTCTCATAATAGTCTAAGTTGTTGCAATGAATCAGATTTGAATCGCATAATTTAGTAAGTTTTTTATTACTATTATTTTATTTTCTCATTTACTACGTACTGTATAATTAAGTAAGTCTTTTAACTTCTATTATTTTCCTTTCTCATTTTGAATGTATTGTGTGTTTTAAGTACTTGTGTGTTTTTCGCGACTGAATGACGGAGAAGAAAATATAATATTCTCATATATTCAACATTCACCATTAGCACATGGTGAATGTCGACGTTCACTGGTGTAAGTCAGAAATAAGAGTATTTGGAAAATATTTCGGACATACACCAAGCGACTATGTGAATGTTGACATTCACCGGTGAAAGTCGACATTCTCCAGATTTCGGTCTTTCACAGTAACATATATACATACCCACCTCCTTACTAGGCTTAAAAGTCCTTTCCCCGCCTTTATTTACGCAATCATTGGTTCTAGTTATGTACTTCCAATTACAGAAGTGTTTTAAATGACGAAAATACTGTTCTGGCAATATCAAATTAAAGAATTCATTTTCGACAAATAACGAAATCTAGTTTTTAATGCAGTCTCCAGTTCCCATACTTATATTTGGGAAGTTTCATACTCGTTATGAAAAAAATAAAATTGTAGGAAATTTAACTCCCGTACGACGAAAATGGAACGGGATATTTAATTTCAAAATCTGCAGTTTTTGATGTCATTTTCAACTTGCCTCGAAGAATTGGTTAATTAAGTTAGCATAATTCGAGGAAATAAGTTTAAATGGAGTGCAGAGTACAGAAAAAAATGTGTATGATTTAATAGGCCGTACAAGGAAGGCATGGGGCGTCCACATAATTTTTTTTTTTTTACTATTTTTATCTTGTTGTTTGAATCTCGCTTGTTCTCATTATTATCATAGCAGTTCTGCACATTCAAATTTGTCTCCTTTATCTTGATATCTGATAGATTTTCTTATACATCTTGATGATACGTTAATACCTGATAATGATGAATATATAAGATGATGATAGTGCTGACTTAAAAATATGTGTAGACAACGGATTAGTATTGTAAATGTAGACAAAGGAAATGAATGATATTGATAATGCTGATTATGTCCAATTTACAATGTCGCTTACTGTGAAACACAGCAAAGTTTATGAACGTAACATTTTAAAGCTCTTTTTTGTCTTTAATTATTTTACTTTATATATTCATCTTCTTTTACGTTTTTTTTCAATAAAATTTTCCACTAGGTTGACATTTAATTCTGCATAACTAGAACTAAGATAGATGTCATTTTGGCGGTATATTGTTGTTTCTGCAACTCCTTAGACCTCAAATCATCCATAAATAATTATAGAAAGTAAATGTTTAGCCAACTCAATGAAATCAGATTCATTGTCATTTAGTGTTTGCTTTGCCGTGACAGGCCGGTTTTTTTATTGGACAAACAAAAAGTTCGACTGTTAGTAGAAAAGGTTCGGCGTGACCTTCGCAAGTAGCTTGCGAATGTTTCTCTTTGTTAGTGAAACAAAAACAATCCCTACGCGGATGCATTCAGTTTTAAAATTTTAAAATCTAGGGGAGCTCGCTCGTGAGGAATGGGAATTTACGCGAATATTTTGGAAATTTGAAAAAACTGGTGCTAAAACGCCAGGAGCAAAAATATGCGAGGTAACACAGTATTTATTTAATTTTAAAGTTCTTCAACTTCTGTTTTCTTCGGTGCATATTCTTGGCGAACATCTTCGTGTAAATCTTAAGTCCTGATCTTGAACACGGAGCTGAATGCAGCTATGTTCTGTGGTAGAATACTGTGATTAAGTGGTAGAATAACTATACGTAAGAAGGATTTAAAATCCTCTTTTATTAAACCACAATTATTTACAGCCACTTCCCAACTCGGGAGGGATACAGAAAATAATGACCGCCACTTGGGTCTAAACTGAACAATCAGATAATTTAAACTAAAACTAATTAGAAATTAAGTAGTCGTTGCTCACAGAGCTATAAACGCGTGGTTGGCCTCTATGCTAAAGGGTGCGTAGCAAGATTTAACTAATACTAACGCACTTCAATAAGTAATAGAGTAACAGCGCTAAGGCTTCGAATTTAAATACTAGCTGGTCAGGCGAACGTCGAACACAGTAGCAGTGGTTTGAGACTAAAAGCTCTCTCACATTGAGAGGTTCCTGCCTATCGCTTAAATAGAACTTGGCTCCACTTCAAATTAGCATAAAGCTGAAACGCGCGCTTATTCTAACAGGAAGTTGAAATAAGAACAGATAGAAAAAGGCAAATTAAAATAAAACTTTGTTAGTTTAACTAAAACCTTACACAGTCTCCCGGCTCCTATACTTTAATAAGGGAAAGTTTTATACTGGCTATGGAAAATAAAATTATGAGAAATTTGACTCCCGTACGACAAGAATTAATCCGCATATTTAATTTTAAAATCCGCAATTTTTGATGTCATTTTCAAGGTACCTCGAGGAATCGTTAATTAAGGTAGACTAATTCGAGAGAATATGTTGAAATGAAGTGCGCCAAAAATGTGTAAAATTTAATACGTCGTGCAAGGAAGTCATGTGGTGTCCACATCAGATTTTTTTAAATCGTTAAAAGACAAATATCTTACGTTTACTGAGTGGCATCACGTTTCTTTTTAACTGGGATTTCGATATAAATACCAAAACCAAAGGAATTACTATTTGCAGAGTGGCAACGCATTTGTTTTAAATTGCGGAATTTTTTGACGGTATTTAAAAGACAACAATTTTACTCTTTGCCGAACAGTGACACATTTATTTTAAATGTCTGAAGAAAATTTAATTAAGTTTGCCTAAAACATAAACTAGATAAAAACAGATTCAAAATTCTGGCTTTGAGTTGAGCGTGTTCAAGCAGAGGGTTAAATGTGTTTATAGTTCGGTGACTTTGGTTACCGCCATTTTTTATAATATGTGATGAACATACAAATATATTAGCATACATACATAAAGATTCTTATTTCACAAAATTTTGTATTACATTTATATCTATATTTTAATCATTAAGATTCTTATTTATCATAATAATACCAAAGACGGAATGTTCCGTTGGACTTCAATACGATTCTTCTCCCCAAAAACTTTTGAATTAAAATGATAACGGAAAATTTTAGCATAAGCTTCGGAAGATTAGAACGATGAAAAAAAGGGGCGAGGATTCGAGATTTCAAATTTCGTATCTTTTATAAGATACGATTTCGCAAGATTTTAGGACTGTAATTTCATTTTCCAGTTAAAGCATTCCAGTTCTGATACATTCTCGAGCAAATTTTCTATTTGGAGTATTTTAAGAAACATTAAACTGCAGTTATGAAAAAGAAATAAGTTACTTACCTTTGATGTCTCCTAAATTGCCTTCAGAATAAGGTAATTTGGTTTTTGAAACTGAAACTGGCATTTTGTATTGAAATAACTACTGAACTCAGTCAAGAAGCTTACAGGCAATGTGCGGGGGACTCGCACGTAAAGTCAACTGATTAGTGGCGTCTGCACATTCGATCTTTAAAGCTTTATTTTATTGCTTAATGTTCACTCCCCCTTCATCACGTTCTCAAGTCATTCGTTCCACTTCTTTGATCACGGCAATGACGGTATCTTACTACAAGCGTTTGTAACTCATTCTTCGAAATGAAAGTTCTTTTTTTTTTTTTTCTTTCCTGCTGTTCTTAAGCAGATGCTAAAAGACACTCAATCTCTGGAAATAATAAAATTTATTTTCCATTACTTTACGATTTTTTTACTTGCTTTCTGCTAGATATAATTAACACCTGAGAAATTACGTTTTACATTATGTGTTTGGGTTTGGGGAAGAAATTTCGCTACAAATTCGGAAAATAATATTACGGATATTGGGTTTTTGGTATAAATGACAAAACATCAAGAATGTAGAACATGTTATTACTGTAGAATCCTCTCAATATGATTACTTTTGTCCTTCGCTATTTTGAGAACATACACCGTACAACAATATTAAGAGGAAAGAAAGAAATGTTCTTCGAAATAGCAATAGAATTTACAAATTTAATATAAATATCACCAGAAGCATGTAAATACAGTGTCTCACAAAAATGATGGAATACTTGTGCTTTACAAAAGGAAACTGTAATAAAATAAATTTAAAAAAAATGTAAAAATTTTTTGTGGGTGTGTTTCATACTTAAATTTAGTAACAATTATTACATAACATACATTTTCTCAAAATATTAAAATATTAATTTAATAAAAATACAAACGTTTAGAACGGAGCAAAAAAAAACTCACATAAGTGATGGGACGCCATTAGACTATGCAACAAAAATCGTCTGAAGTAAGCAATAAAAATATTTTTTACGGTTTTCATTTTTACTCAAAAGCAATTGGCAATAATTTGTAAAATCGTCTGCATTATTTTTCCCCAGATTGTTTTGGAATTTTTGTGTTTTTGAGCTCTGTGCAGCCATGAACGCTAAACGAAAAGAAATTTTGCCTTAAATTCGAAAATTAGTTATTAATTTGCATATTGAACGTGGAAAATCTATTAGAGAAACTGCTGAAACAGTTAACTTGAGTCATTGAACAGTTTTCAATATTATTAAACGATAGAAAAAGAATCATGTGATTCAGGATAAAAGAAGACCTGGCGGACCATCAAAGCTATCCAATGGAATAAAGCGAATTATCGTTCGAAATATTAAAAAAATCCAAGAATGAGTGCTCCTAAAGTTGCTGCTGATTTACAAGCATTATATGGAGTAATTGTTAATCCGGAGACTATTAGAAGAGTAATTCGATCTACTGGATATCACGGTAGAGCAGCCAGGAAAATATTCTTCGTAAGTGAGAGGAATACTAAAGTCAGACTGGTTTTCGCAAAATCCAGCATAAATAAGAATTCTGAATACTGGAATGAAGTTATATTTGCTGATGAGAGTAAATTTAATATATTTGGTTCTGACGGTAGAATCTTGGTGTGGAGAAAACCCAGGGAAGAATTTCGCAAACAGAACTTGGTGCCAACAGTAAAACATGGTGGAGGAGGAGTTATGGTATGGGTGTGTATGTCGTCCGCTGGAGTTGGTAATCTTGTTTTTATTGACAGTATAATGGATCAGTACAAGTATATTGGCATATTAAATCAAAATTTGAAATCTTCAGCACGAAAATTGAACCTTCATAACGATTTTAAATTCTACCAGGACAATGACCCCAAGCACACTGCTTTGAACTTTAGACTCTGGCTGCTGTATAACTGTCCTGAAATAATAAAAACACCACCACAATCTCCAGACTTAAATCCCATAGAGAATATTTGGCAAGAATTGGAATCAAGAATTCGCAAACACACCATTTCTTGAAAACAACAATTAAAATCGGTGCTTCAAGAAGAATGGGGTAAAATCACTCCAGAAATCACAAAAAAATTAGTCGAATCCATCCTAAGAAGATTAAATTATGTTTTGAAAGTAAAAGGAAATCCAACAAAATATTAAAACCTTTTAAAAAGTAAAATTTTTGAATAAATATTTGATGGAAAAGTAAGTATCCCATCACTTATGTGAGCCATTTTTTCTCCGTTCTAAACAATTGTATTTTTATTAAATTAATATTTTAATATTTTGAGAAAATGTATGATATGTAATAATTGTTACGAAATTTAAGTATGAAACACACCCACAAAAAATTTTTAAGTATTTTTTAATTTATTTTACTACAGTTTCCTTTCGTAAAGCACAAGTGTCCATCACTTTTGTGAGACACTGTAGGTACTTTTATATCATTTTAATTAGGAAGGAGCAAAAATATTGTTACGAATTAGCTGTGTTACTGCCCACCGAAAGAGGGCGCTGCTGTTATTCATAAAACATTAAAAATAATTTATTTCTACTTCTAAATAAACGAAGTTTTCTATGATTTTGTTTCAGCGATGTGGCAACACGCGACTATTTTTATTACAACTTTGTTCTAAAGATGTAATGCTATTGCGTTCGCATTTTGTATTTTCGAGCAAAGTAAAATATTTATGTTATTTATTGTATAGAGTTTGATTTCCATCCCCCTGTACATGTCTTTGACGCAAAAGTTCATTTGAAACATCTTAACACCTATTGAAAAGAATGGAATGGGCAGTAAAATATAAGAGCCTGTCCAAAGGGATTGGATTATATTATTTGGATTACGGCAAATTACACTAGGCTTATCCCACTAAGAGGAGAAATGCCTTCATGAAGAATTTTCTAATGAAAAAGGTCTTGCAAACAAACTATTAATGTTTTTTGAGAAAAAATACATGGATCTATTCATTTAGAAATCATAACAGCAACAAATTAGTTGTTAGTATTTTATAGATAGAAAATTAAAAAATTGACGAGATTTGATAATACAAGACATTTTGGCGAGTTTCGAAATTTTCAAAATGCAGTTTGAAAATTTTCAAAGTCGCCAAGCTGGTCAGTTTACGAAACGAAAATACGGAATAATGAATGGAAGAAAAAAAACTGCTGCTAATGCGCAACAACTTCAAATGGAAGGTTAAATAACAGTTAATGATGGAAATTTAATCTTTGAAAATTTAGATCAAAATACAAGAAATTTTGGAAATTCTTCCGCTGTGGAAGATATCTCATACCATAGCTATTTTAGCGCAATTTTACGCTTTATTTGATAATAAATAAACACAGTAAGAATTGAATTTGTAGCACAGACAAAGTGCAGTAAAAATAGGATCAAAGCAGTAAACAGTTCTACAGCAGCTGCCATTAGCGAACGGAATCGAACTACAGACGGTGCAAAAATCCAAAGCCACAAGCAACCGAACCAACCGCCGAACACAGCTAGTTCGACATGCGACCAGCGACCGAGCTGTAAAAGTTGCTGAACACTAGTGGTTTGACCTGACTAGTGATTTGACCTCCACAAAGGCATTCTTTCCCTTGAGCAGATAGCTCTCGAGTGCCTCGCCATAACGAGATATGTAAAAAATGTATTAATATACCTTAAAATAATACTATAGTGTCTGGCCTTCTTAGATGGTGTAAAATTAGACCGCAACTGTAAAAGACAATTGGTGAACTTATAAGGTATTTCTTTCCCATTCTTCGCATGCCTTCATGATGTAGTGGTCTGCATGCTCGACGCGTAACCGAGAGGTCCGTGGTTCCCGGCGAAGGCGTTGCACATTTTTCATCTCTCCTGCTTCGAAATAACCTAATGTCTCTACAACTGGCGCCCGAACTAAAAAAGGTGGTAGATGATGATTCTACACCACCGGGATTTGGCGATTGGGTCCCCCAAACCCCAGTCGCCCTTTAAAAGGGGGGTATATAAGGCATTTCTTTCACCTTCTTCGCATGCCTTCGTGGTGTAGTGGTCTGCATGCTCGGCGCGTAACCGAGAGGTCCGTGGTTCGATTCCCGGCGAAAGCGTTGCACATTTTTCATCTCTCCTGCTTCGAAATAACCTAATGTCTCTACAAACTTTCCCTATGTCTCATTAGTACAACAGATACAGAGAAAGGGTGTGAAAGACCCTTTATTTAACTGATATAAAGGTTAACAGTCGGCACCAACTAGTACTTAGAGAAGCTTCAATATTCATGGTTTAAATCAAAAGTAATGAAATGGCAAAAATAATTTAACGCTGTAGAATACTAATCGAGAGATTCAAAATGGTCTGCAGGCAGGCAGAACACGCTCTGTTTTTACCCTCTAAAACCTTCCTTTATATATTTTTACCTCATTTGAATGCCACGCGAACTAGAAATTCACATTCTAGGAGGGAAATGAAAGTTAGGCTGATAGGATAGCTATTTAAAATAAAATAACTGGTTAGAAATTTAAATGATATTTTATAATACAATAAATAAATTCCTTAAAAATTAATTTGAATACGACCCATTTGGCTTTTTTCCACTTTCTTTAAAAACAAAAATACTGTAATTTGTTCACATGCTTGGTTTTATTTGGAATGTATTTTGCACGCTCGAACAAGCTGTATTTTAATTTTTCTAATTAATTTAAACGTAACGTGACATTCTGACAAGAAAAAAAGTCTTGTCAGAATTTAATCTTGTCACGTTTATTTGTCAGAATTTCACGTTATTTATAACCCCGTGATACATGACTGAGACTTCGTTTTTCTTTTTTTTTTTCTTCTTTTTTCTTTCTCTGAGATTTCGAGCTTTTGTATACGGAAACATAGGAAATATATCATTTTCCATAATCAACAGTTCGGTTAATATGATAGAATAAAATTTGTAAAGTGAAGTAAAGACACTAAATAAAAGATAAAGTCGTCAAATAAATTTAAAATGCACTATAAAAGTTGGCAAGTTACAGAGAAGTGTCGTCAAGTGAGGGATTAATTCGCTAAACACTTTAATTTAGATTTTAGTTAGCCATTTAAAATTAAGCAAAAAGTAGCCGTAGTTTCACGTAGATTTTCAATAACTCTATCGATTTTGGAGGAATCAGACACAGGTCCTTCTTCTTCAGGAGAAATAAAGACTGTTTGCAAAACTTTCTGTTCCTTAAAAAGAAGAAAATTCTGCTTAAATATATTCTTCAAACTAAGGTAGCTTTTTTGCTTGATTTTGAGTTATACATTGACAGGTTCTTTTGCAATGAGATATGCTCTCCGAGTATTAAGATTAAGAGACAGCATCGGTCAAATCATTTCCAGAAATGTTATGAATCGTTCATAAGCATTCGGTATTATCCCGACGAACGGTGGCGGAAATTGCGGCAGTGGTCACCAGTCGCGAATTGTCATAACAGAATTCTAAAAAACATTGTCATCCATAATTGGGTTAAATCATTCTACTTGGCTGGTCGACGAAATAGTAGATAAGTACCCGTTCATAAATGAACTTTTGCATTAAAGGCATTATGAACATGTCATACACAAACCTTTGCCTTTTGCTAGTGAAAACGCCGTGAAAATACTGACTGAAATGCTTGCTGATATCTTCATATTAAATTAGGTAAATCTCATTGCTGATTTGAAGAACAATTGTTCTCATCATTTAATGTGTTATTTGGTTAATGTTACCAAAATAGCCGTAGACAAACATTATCACCTTAAGCAGAACCTACTGCACCAGTTTAATACCTAACGTTCTTAGGAAAACGAAATGCATTCCATAAGTGAAGAAATAAGTTATATTTTCTATTTGGTTCGCAATTAGTTTTATGTGTAATATTAGTTTAATGTGTTTATTGACATTCAGCGTGATTTCCCTCGGTTATTTTTGATGGTGATGTCAACAAAGATGATTTTGTATAAATCATTACCAAGGTCAGCTAAAGTGATTGTTAGTCTTTTCGTAGAGATAAAATTAATCGGAAAAATAGAAGGATTGGCGGAAATAAACATACAAATGTTTAATTCAAACTACGTCTTTTTCTAGATTTATGCAGATAAATTCTCTAAACGAAAGTTTGAAAATGCTTATCTAATTTACGTAATTTAGTAAAAAAAAAGTGACAGTACGGTTGATAAATATCTTTTAGATGTTAGTAATTTTGTAAATTATTAATGGTAAATTATCAATTTTATAAATCATCAAATTCGATTCATTAATTCTGAAAAAACTGTAAAGTGCAGAATTTAAACTTATTACTTTGCAAAAGGTATGTGGTTTTAATACCACCCTTATGAAAACGGTTATTCCTTTCTAAAAAATGCACCTTCCTTTAGTTGTGCATCTCCCTTTCTGGTTGCAATCGGCCTCACCAAATACATACAGTGTCTCACAAAAGTGATGGGACACTTGTGCTTTACAAAAGGAAACTGTGGTAAAATAAATTAAAAAAAATGTAAAAATTTTTTGTGGGTGTGTTTCATACTTAAATTTAGTAACAATTATTACATAACATGCATTTTCTCATAATATTAAAATATTAATTTAATCAAAATACAATTGTTTAGAACGGAGCAAAAAATGGCTCACATAAGTGATGGGACACTTACTTTTCCATCAAATATTTATCCAAAAATTTTACTTTTTAAAAGGTTTTAATATTTTATTGGATTTCCTTTTACTTTTAAAACATGATTTAATCTTCTTGCGATGGATTCGAATAATGTTTTCGTGATTTCTGGAGTTTTTACCCCATTCTTCTTGAAGCACCGATTTTAATTGTTGTTTTGAAGAAATGGTGTGTTTGCGAATTCTTGATTCCAATTCTTGCCAAATATTCTCTATGGGATTTAAGTCTGGAGATTGTGGTGGTGTTTTTATTATTTCAGGACAGTTATACAGCAGCCAGAGTCTAACGTTCAAAGCAGTGTGCTTGGGGTCATTGTCCTGGTAGAATTTAAAATCGTTATGAAGGTTCAATTTTCGTGCTGAAGATTTCAAATTTTGATTTAATATGCCAATATACTTGTACTGATCCATTATACTGTCAATAAAAACAAGATTACCAACTCCAGCGGACGACATACACCCCCATACCATAACTCCTCCTCCACCATGTTTTACTGCTGGCACCAAGTTCTGTTTGCGAAATTTTTCCCTGGGTTTTCTCCACACCAAGATTCTACCGTCAGAACCAAATATATTAAATTTACTCTCATCAGCAAATATAACTTCATTCCAGTAATCAAAATTCTTATTTATGTTGGATTTTGCGAAAGCCAGTCTGAGTTTTCTATTCTTTTCACTTACGAAGAATTTTTTCCTGGCTGCTCTACCGTGATATCCAGTAGATCGAATTACTCTTCTAATAGTCTCAGGATTAAAAATTACTCCATATAATGCTTGTAAATCAGCAGCAACTTTAGGAGCACTCATTCTTGGATTTTTTTTAATATTTCGAACGATAATTCGCTTTATTTCATTGGATAGCTTTGATGGTCGGCCAGGTCTTCTTTTATCCTGAATCATATGATTCTTTTTATATCGTTTAATGATATTGAAAACTGTTGAATGACTCAAGTTAACTGTTTCAGCAGTTTCTCTAATAGATTTCCCACGTTCAGTATGCAAATTAATAACTAATTTTCGAATTTCAGGCAAAGTTTCTTTTCATTTAGCATTCATGGCTGCACAGAGCTAAAAAACACAAAAATTCCAAAACAAACTGGAAAGAAATAATGCAGACGATTTTATAAATTATTGCTAATTGCTTTTGAGTAAAAATAATAATCCCAAAAAATATTTTTAAACGATTTTTGTTGCATTGTCTAATGGTGTCCCATCACTTATGTGAGCCATTTTTTGTTGCGTTCTAAACAATTGTATTTTTATTAAATTAATATTTTAATATTTTGAGAAAATGTATGTTATGTAATAATTGTTACTAAATTTAAGTGTGAAACACAGCCACAAAAAATTTGTACACGTTTTTTTTAATTTATTTTATTACGGTTTCCTTTTGTAAAGCACAAGTGTTCCATCACTTTTGTGAGACACTGTATATATATATGTGTGTGTGTGTGTACCCTCTCTGTTTAAATCAGTTTCTGCACCTTCAGTGTCTTTTTGCCGAGTGGGACCAAAAGTAAACTTTCAGTTTTGTGCACCGGAAAATCTGCTTTCTTTCTCTCACGCCGTATTTCTTGTTTTTGCATAGAAACTCTAACTTTAACTGTAAAACTTATTTTAACTGTATTTGGTGTTTTATGTTTTTCTAAATTTTCAATTTTTAATCAAGATATTTTGAGCTTTTTATGTATTTTTGTCTTACTCCGAAGTGAGAACTGAATTAATAGAATGGGAAATCTATCTCTAATGAAATTCGAGGAAATAAGTTTAAATGACATGCTGCTAAAAATGTGCATAATTTAACATTCCGTACAAGTGGTGTCCTGATCATATTTTTTTTAATCCAATGGCGAGCATTTGCCTATTCAGCACTGGCCATTTCTAAGGCCCGAAGTAGTGGCCATTTTATTGTAGAGGCACCTAATAGACGTTAATTAGTGATTTGCTCTTTTTATCTAGTGCGTGAAAATTTAACAGTTTCATTATTTTTCAATGCACAGACTAATTTAAATGTAAGAAATATTCTATTCTGTCAGTTGTCATGACAACACTTCATTAAAATGACGATACTTCATTGAAATCATTCTCTCATTCATTATTTACAATACATTATTAATTATCGTTTCTTAATTTTTCTTTGTTTTCGCTTTATATTATAAGTCAACCAACAGCCCCTAGTGGATAAGGCAGTTGAATGCCAGCATTTCTTCAAATGTCCGTTCTCTTCCTAAATGAATAGTTTTCAGAGGACGTTTCTACCAATGGAGCGCCAGACTCGCCAAATACGATAATCTGTTTTTAAATCGCGTCATGACTGTTACACACACGCAATGCGAAGGCTGTGAGCGATGCCGAATTTGTGCAATTCTCTATGTTTTTTTAAATTAAAAACAGATCACCGTGAACTCGAAACGTTTTAGAATGGTAGTAATTTCACATCTCTGACATTGAGTACATTAAATATTATATATATTATATTATACGATACTGTTATTACAAGTTCACAATTTTTTTTATCAAGCTTAACGTATCCTTAGGGCTGCCACCAACTACTCACATTTGGACACTCACTTTTATGTTTAGAGCTAAGTGGAGCTCCGTTGACAACAAAATATCGTTCCTGTTTGAAATACCATTCCAATAACTTGAAATAAAAGTCGCTACAACATACTTTCTCAACAAACACTAATTACAATTTTAAATTATATTATACGGATGGTAATTTTAAGCAGTTTCAAACTCCATTTATGCGACTTATGGTGATAATAGCTTTAAAACGGGTGATAGCAGAAATGGCAAAAATGTTAGTAAGATATTGCGTTTATAATATACCTCAAGGTTTATCGAATGCAAGTCTATGATTATGCTTAATTTAACATGCACCACAAGCAATCAAATTTATATGACGGTTCAATTTCCTTTAAAGAGTTAAAGATTAGCTTTTATCTTGATACATTAGTAGGCTGTGTAAAAGAGTTAAATGTTATTTTTCATCCGAAACCTTAACTACGTTTTTCAACTTATTTTACATAATTTTATATATCGAACTACGGTTTCCCTTTTCTTATATCGAACTACAGAGTGTCATTTGTTTTAAAGCTAACAGTAAAAGTTTGGTTTATTTAATTATGACAAAGCACTCGAGGGCTATCTTCTTAAGAGGAGCGATGCCTTCGCGGAGGACTTTTTAAGCGAAACTGGCTCATATACACGTTACACATGGGGAAAAACACGAAAACGCCCATGCATAAAAATGTTTTCTTTCTGTACAACGCTACCATTACTCATTTGGAAATCCTTGAGTTTGTTAATCAAAAATTCGTTAAAGTTTTACAAAATGTGAAATCAATAATAAAATAAATTTAAAACTTGGGCTTCCGGATGTCCATATTCGTAGTAGGATTACGTCATTCAAAACTGGATGGGTTTAGATACCGTTTCATCACAGTGCGAGAAGCATACATACATTTATGCAGATTCTTCATTATTTAATTTCTTCAAATATAATACAGGGCGATAATATTTGGTGGCAACAATTTGAAAAGTGAAACGATCATTCAGAGTGATTTGGCCCAAAATCGCAAAACGAAAGCAATAGGTCTTCATCGACAAAGCCCTTTTTTAAATTTAATAATACCAAAACACGAATATTTGTGTCATTTTAAATATTTCTGTGATTTGAAGTATACGTCTACGACTAACGGTTGAGAAAATAAAGTCCGAGTAAAAACTCCTGTTTTTTGTAAATAAGATGGATGTGTATACAAAAGATGCAGAATTTTTCACTTAGCCTATATACACATATTCAATGCCCCTAATGAAGCGTTCGGACGTAGCACGAAGAGTTTAAGCCGAACTTTGTTGCTAGGTAAATTAATCTTGCTGCTTAACGGAAACTGGTATAAGGAGTTTGTCTAAAGTTTCTAACTTTTCAACATTATGTTAAACTGGTTTAAAAACCGACCAGTGACAGCGAAGCCAATATGAACTGACATTCGGTTCATAATTTCGCTGTCAGTTGCACAGTCACGCATGCGCAACACTGCCTTCTTTAATTGTTTATAGCTTAAACCCTATACCACACGGGTTAACGGTTTGGTTAATGACTTTTTCGCCTTAGGACTATGAAAATAATGAAGGCTAGGCCATCACGGAAATGCTCAAAAGTATATATATATATATATATATGCAAAAGATCCCGAATTTTCCACTTAGCCTATATACCATACCCTAAGGAAGCGTTCAGACGAGGCGCGAAGCGTTTAAGCCAACCTTCGTTGCTAGGCAACTGAATCTTGCTGCATCACGAAAACTGGTATAAGGATTTTGCCTAAATGTTCTAACAGTTCAACAGTCAACTGTTCTAAGGACCGACGAATAAGAGCAAAGCAAACACGAACTGACATTCGGTCGATGATTTCGCTTTCACTCGCACAGTCACGCATGCGCAACACTACCTTCTCTGCTTGGTTATGGCTTATACGCTATTTCACACGTATGATCCGAGTTAATGACTTTTTCACATTATGACTATGGCAATAATGACTGCTAGACCATCGCGGGAACCCTGAAAGGTTGCTTATAATAATTTTCCTTCCACCCTTCAAAAAAGCTATGTTCGTGATCTTAATTATTCATTTTTAAGAGATTCACTTCCTTTAATTTAAATATTTTTATTAAAGGTATGTTGAATTTTACATCAACTTAAAATCTGCGTTCTTGAAAATAAAACGCACAAACCTTTTATTACAGGCCGCTCTGTCACCGGTGAAAGAGAATTTGTGATAGCCACGCCGACTCCATCCTTTCCCATTTGTCTGTGGAAAGACGACATAACATCATTATGAAAACCGCACTTTTCAGCAAATATCCAGGTAAATGCCGATGAACATTTCCATTGAAGAATGGCTTAATGCTTAATTTACAGTATAATAAAGTACGATATATTTTTGGTTAGGTAAATTCTTCATATTTTCAAGCATGTCTTTTTTTTTTTTAGGAGTGTTATGTCAGAACGATGAATGTTGGATCAATCCAGAAACAAGGAGTCTTGCCGTCATTGGAAGGAAGTAGGCAAATAAATGGCAAAGAACTAGAGGGCTATCTGCCTAAAGGAACGCATGTGAAAGACTTTCTGAGGAAAACTGGCTCGTACACACGTTACACACGAGAAAATCTACGAAAATCAGCCATGGAGCCAGCCCGTTCGCTGAGGTGCAAACCCCAGAGCCAACTACCAGTGTTCAGCCACTTTACCGCTCGGAAGTTGTGGGTTGAATTCTGGTCGCATAAAAATTCATTTGCTTTAATTAAAATATTTCGAAAGTTTCGAAACCTGCTCGGTTTCTACAGATAAGGGTCTGAGAGCCAAGTTTGCATTTTCCTGGCTTTATGATGTTGTAATTTTTTTTATGTTATTAAAACAGTTATCTATGCTTTGAATCTGTACTGTCACTTCTGTCTTTGCGTTTTCTTGCCAGAAAGCAAATTAGCTGGCGCCTATTTAAATGAGGGTTTGAGATTGTTTAGACACAGCGTGTTTCGTCTGCTGAACGCCATATTACTCTTGTTATTTTCAGTTAAAAGTTTCTGTCTTCGGCGTTACTTTATTCTTCCGATAGTACTTTTCCGCCGGTGTAAGCTTAAGAGCCAACTTTCGCATATTACTCTGCTTATCCTTTGGCTATCTGATACTTAGGTTTAGTTTGAAATTTAAATTCTACTTTGAATTTTCGCCATAATAGCTGGCTGATTTGTAAGCACCAGGTATGCCTTCCATTCAACTTACTTAGATAAAATGGTTTTTTCCATTATATTTCATCCTAGAACGAGTCACTTACAATCTTATTCAGGATTTACCGCAAGTTGCATTTAGTAAAAGGCTTATCCTTACAATGTGAAACGTATTTTTCAATATCTGTAACCATGGTCCACCAGAGGCTATGCGGTAAAATCCCTGAACACTGGTAATTCGGTTTTGGTTTCGAATCTCGCGAACACTCTCGATAAATTGGCCTATTCGTGGTTTTATACCATGCATAACGTTTATACGAGCCAGTCTCTCTTAGAAATTCCTCCACGAAGGTACCCTTAGGCAGATAGCTCTTGCGTGCTTAGCCACAATTAAGGTCTAATAAACAGAATCTTTATGCGAATCTTTTTTATTTTTAGTCTTGTAAAAGCGTAAAATCAATTTATAAAAAAGAATAAAATCTGTTAAAAGTAAAATTTGTTATGTTAATTATGAAGTCCGAATTTTTAAAATGAATGCCTTGAATTATTATATGTGTTTCCTCGCAAAGAGAAATGGCTTCTCAATTTTAATTAAACTCAACTATTATAACATTACATTCATAAATAAAAATTTAGTTTAGCCTGTTTTAATCCCAAGAGAAAATTTTGCAGATTTTATAATGTTTTTTAATTTTCAGAAACTGACTGGTATACACGTGAGACATAGGGAAAAACATGAAAACGCACATGCAGCTAGCCCGTTCGCGAGATTCGAACCTCAGAACGAACTACCCGTATTCAGCGACTTTAGCTCTCAGCCGCTAGTAGGACACACTAAAAAATATAAGTCAGGTTTGTTACTTTTCACGGCTCGTTTTCGTAATCAATAATGTGATATCACTTTCTAAAATGAATAATGGCCTAATTTTTAAAAAATTGCGGGTGAATTTTAATACCTTCTTTTATTAATAATGATCTTTAAAAGCGATCGAAATATACCAATGATTAGTCTTATTCCCCTTTTGGTCTACTGTTTTCTTTTTTATAATTACGTTTATGCACATGCTATATTCGGTTGTGTTTTTTGACACAGCCTTTTTTACAGGTGTCATTATTCTTCCTAAACGGCAATATTTTGTCTAGTAGTTTTAACTACATGAATAGCAGATCCCTCCCTTTCGGACAGATTAAATATTTTTCTATAATGAGGAGCTTAAAGGAGCGCTGACCTCCTCAAGGCCAGATTCAAACTTGGAAAGCGTCGTGCTTGATTTAACGTAGCAGTTCATATCGAAATGCGTAATGTAGGTTGCTGTTTTGCAAGTTAATATTTTGGTTAGAATTTAAATAGAAAACAGCGTTTATTATTAAATGAGATTTGAGTTTATTGTCCTCAAAGCATTTTAGAAAGCTCTGCTCTACTGTTTTATCACTAACGGACAATTTTAAATATTTTACTTCCATATTAATTCATATTTTGCCTTAAAAAAGAAAGAAAACGAATTTGGTCTCGATATTTACATACATTTGCATCCCCGAATGTTGGTGCTACAGACTAGAGGTCTTAAACTAAAATTGCATGCGAACCGAATGCTCAATTCGGAAACAGTTGACGGAACGAAGTTTTTTTTTTTTACTTCCTTGAACGAAGTAAAGGAAGTATTATAATCGCAAAACGTTTCGGGTATCATATTTCAACGAAAATATCCTTTTTGACCGCATCGAATGCCATTAAACGATGTTTTTGCGTGACATCTGTACGTAAGGACAGAATAAAGGATACTTTTCCCCAAAACAAATTATACAATGGATTTAAAATGGATTCACGTGAGATTTTTTTTAACGTCGCTACGTATGTATGTATGTATCCTGCATAACTCAAAAACGAGTAGCCTCAGAAAATTGAAAATTTGCATATAGGACTGCTATAACATGTAGTTGTGCACCTCCCTTTTTGGTTGCAATCGGCGGCACAAAATTATAAATATTTACCCACTCTGCTAGTCGACTCGATTAGCTCAATTTTTTTTAAATTCTGGTATGCTAGTAAACTTCGCATTTTTTTTTTTGCTTTAAAAATGATTGGATTATGTTGTGTTTATACTCCGATTCAGACTTTTATACCTTTAGTTAATCTGCATGCAATAGCCGTAGAATTATTAACAATTGTTTAAGTGCGACTAGGCCTAACAGAGCAGCCATATTTGTTTACATTTGAAACTTAGCTGAATAGTGAATTAAGTCAGTTTCTGCACCTTCAGTGTCTTTTTGCCGTCTGGGACCCAAAGTAAATTTTCAGTTTTGTGCACTGAAAAATCTGTCTTCTTGCACACTGGCCGAATTTCTTAGTTTTAACTAGAAACTCTAATATTGATCGTAAAAATTGTTTTTTTTTTTTTGTTTTAAGTCATGTAGTGTCCACATCAGATTTTTTTTAATACCAAAATCTGAAAACATGAATATTTTTGCTTGATTTGAAAAATTTTGTTGAAGTTTTGTTGTTAGTTGAAGTCTACGATCTATGATTGCACAAAAAATGGCCGGGTAAAAGCTTTCATGGAAAAGATGTATATTATAGTATATTTCATGAGAATTATAAAACACGATTTAATCCTTTACTTGTGTAGTTTTCATTGCAACCTTTAACATTTATGAAGAATGTCTCATTAATTTGATTTTAATACTACTAAACGTTATCTGTTTTTATAAGCTTTTATTTAGTTCATTCATAGTGTTTCACTATGTGTGGAATTTTATCATCGTCTTTGAACTTGTTTCCTGCTAAGTTATAGAGTTCAAATTTTGTACACATACTGTTGGTAAATAACAATGCAATATGGTAAAACGAGTTTTGCAAAATTCGCTACAATTTTTTTTTATGTAACAATATATTCTTTAAAGGATTTTCGCCCATATTATCGTTTAACGAACAACTAAGCATGCGAGAATTTTACTGTTTACACCACCGAATATAGCGTAAAAATATCTTTTCAATCAAACTTGTATGAAATTGTAAATTAATTTCTGAATTTTCTTAGCATCGCTTGATTTTTTTAAACTATTTGATGCTTTAGAATTTCATTGTGTAAAAACGTGTCGGATGTAAAGTTTTGAAATTTTCATGGGTTATAAAAGAAACTTTTCATCGCTCTATTTTAAAATAAGAATCATAAAAATATTAATATAAGATTTTCTACTTTTTTTGTTAAATGTGATGCAATCTGAAGGAGACGAGGGGGGGTGAAAGCGCTTTTGGCGGAAAGATTGTTTTTGAATCTGTCCTCTTGGTGCACTTAATGACGAACTGGCGATATTCTTTTTTCACTTTGGCTTAAGTAAATGCTCGTCAAGTAACGTTGCTATCAAATCCAGTTTTCCGAAATTGAATATTCAAAGCGATTTCTTTATTCTCTGAATGACGTTCAGTTATTTTTCTTAATTGAATGGCTTATTGCTTCTGTTTTAATAACAACTAAAAACTTCATCATTGATTATTGATAACGTCTTATTGAGACAAGAAAAAAGAAAAGAAAAACAATTAAAAAAGGTTTTTATGCAATGAGCTTTATTAAATGATAATGAAAAATAATGCACGAAAAGGAGAAAAAAAATTATCTGATAGTTTGAAGGAAATAGAAGGTTAGAGAATTTAATTCATCTACAATTTTATATCGCGAATGATAAATGCGTAAAGCTTCTTAATCCCGAAATATTTTAGTTAAATTGCATTGTAAGATGTATAAGCCATTACCTTTTAAAATTTTCTGTTAATTTAATTGCATTTTCAAATGTCTAAGTTATTAACTTTTTAAATTAGTCGTGAGCGCCTCACGCTTTTATTGTTCGCGATATACCACTGTTGTACATAAGGAAAATCCTGTCGACCACAAAAGACGGCGCCAATCGCGCCAAACCAAAAAAACGCAGTTTACTAAATATAAGAAAAAACGTTATATTCTTATTTTCCTTTCAAATTTATTATATTATCATTTATTTATATTCAAATTTTCATTAAAAATGTCCATTATTTTTTCCATAATATCGCCATATCGTAGGCCGGTAAGATTCCATAACTTTGGAAATATTCAACAGTTCTTCTGTAGCAGGCAGGTCCAAATTTCAATCATTTTTTTTTCAAAAATGCGTGATAGAGGGGAAAAAAAGGAGTTTTTACTCAATAATAATAACTAACAAGTGTAATCAAGGTTACACCAAACCCAGAGTGTTTGATGAAGACTTTTCCATTTTTGGCGAAAAATCACGTAGTTTGGCGTCTTTTCTTTAATAGGCAAAATCGACGGGTTTTACGTAAGTACCAAAATTGTTTATGAATTCTATCAATTGAATTATTTAATCTATTATCCCCTTTAAACTATATAATAAATTATTTTTCTTCTTTTAATGCGTTATTTATTAAAAGCTCCTTTTATAACTAATTTTGCCTACCAGCGGCCGAGCGGTAAAGACGCTGAACACTGGTAGTTCGGTCCGAGATTCGAATCCCGCGAACGTGCTGGCTGCATGGGCGTTTTTGTGGTTTTCCCCATGTGTAACGTGTATACGAGCCAGTTTCCCTTAGAAACTCCTCCACGAAGGCATCCCTCCCTTTAGGGAGATAGCCCTCGTGTGCTTTGCAATAATTGAATAACCTAACCTATAACTATTTTTTTTCAATTGTTAGCCCAAAAGGCGTCAGCCCAGAAGGGCTATTAATTTCCTTTTAGTACTCTGCGTTGGCTCACTATAGACGGCGTTTCAGTTTTCAAATTGTTGCCACCAAATATTAGAGCCCTACATAATAATTAAAGAAATTAAATAATGAAGAATCTGCATGAATGTGTAGGGTTTATATTTATTTTAACTAAAATTTATTTTAAGTTCATAGTCCTTCCCTTTTTAGCCTTCATTTTCCCCCTAGAAATGCCCGTGCCAGAGTATGTAAATTACAGTAGCACGCGCAGTTTATTCAAATTTAGCGGAAGCTAGTTGAGTTAAATAGTAGACGAAACGAGCGTGAAAAAGTCTTGCTTTGAAGCTACGCTGGAGAGATTGCTCGGTAGAATTTAGATCAGCGCGTGTCGGCCTTTGTGCCTAGCTTTGCAGAAGTGCTAGACTTTCAACTGTTAAATCAGTAATCTTGCTGAATATCAGCGATAATTAAAAACGCGGTTAGTTAAGATCTCAGAGCCTCGTCGGTAGTGTTTGACATTTGTTCATTTAGTTTCTTATTTTCAGTTTTACCTTACTTTTAGTTCAACCGCCGAGTTGGCGCAGTTTGTGAGCGTCGAGTAGACGCAGTTGTAATTTTAAAAGTACAATAAAAGGGTTTCAACCCCTTCGCACGTTTTTGTGACTCACTATCCCAGTGACTGACAAGTTGGGCCAGAGAGATCTTACATTTGGCGCCCGACAATCTCACGAACTCGAATGGCCGATAATTTGGTGGAAACTCCTGTAGAATTTCAAGAGCAAGTTATGGCTAACCAGTTGGAAGGGTTCGGATATTTAATCCAAACTATGAGGGCAGCTATCAAGCCAACCGTCAATTTTGACGGAAAAAATTCTGTAGCAATATTTCTAGAAGGCCTGGAAAGCCATTTCCAGCTGTATCCTGTGCCCGAAAGGCAAAAAGTTGCCATCGCCACGTCTGCATTAAAAGGACAGGCCGCACTATGGTGGAAAAATATTGGAAAATTTTTATTAGGAGAATTTGGAGGTCAAGAATACACATTTGAAAATTTTAAAGAATCGTTGTTAAAAGCCTTTCCCATAGTGAAAGACCGAGCAAAGTTGGAAGCTGAACTTTACAGTTTTTATCAGCGAAACATCGAAGAGTTAACAGAGTTCATTTTACGAAAAATCAAGCTGGTAAATATGCTGTATGGAAAGAAAGCCGATAATGAGGTAATTGAAATAATCTTACCCAGATTACTACCTGCTGTCCAAGACTTTATGGAAATCCGAAATCCAAGCTCCTTGCAGGAACTCTTCGAGTTGGCGGTCAAGTTCCAAAACCGACGAATAGCGGAAAAATCTAGAATGGCAGCATATCCTCAAGGTTCCAGAAGACAGTTCTCAAACTTGGCGGCCGATAGGACGAAATACTCTTATGGAGGAAAGAGCTATCAAGCTAAGTCACCGAAGAACGAAGGTCAAAGCGCGAAGAAGAAATTCGAAAAAAACCGTCCGCGTACCCAGAAGACTGAAGGTCAGAAGAAAGCTTTAAACGATTAGAGGGGCCTGTAAAAGCGAGGGTCCAGACCCCTGAAATTTCGCAAAATCCCTCAAGAAGATACCTAAACACGGTTGTGATAAAAAATTCCCAGTTACCAGTCATCCAAGTCCTGGTCGGCGAAGTCCCGGTAGAAGCGCTCGTGGATACAGGAGCTCAAGGAAACTTCCTCAGCTACAAATTCTACAATGACAACTTTCATAGACTACGTTTATTTAAAAATAGAAACACAGAAATTATAGCCGCCCAAGGAAAAACATGTCAGTGTGTCGGAAAATTATCATTAAAACTGCAGATAAAAGAAGAAAACCTTAGAATATTATTTTTCGTGGTGAAAAATTTACAGAACCCAGTGATTTTGGGAATGGATTTCTTGAAGTCCGCAAAAGCCAGATTGGATTTTCAGGAAAATGCAATTACGCTGGAGATGCAACGACGGGTGGTGGAGCCGGTAAAGGAACCTGAATTGGATTTAAGTCATTTGACCCTTGAAGAAAGCCAAGCTATTCAACAGGTGGTGAGTACTTTTTCAAATTTGTTTTCAGAACGTCCGGGTAATTGTCAAATTGTAACCCATGACATACAACTAACATGCAATAAACCTTGTAAGGCCAAACCCTACAGGTATGATAAACAGAAAGAGCTCATTATTGAAGAGCATATAAACGAAATGCTGCAAAATCAGATTATTTCGCCAATAAACAGTGATTACGCGAGTCCAGTGGTGCTATGTAGGAAAAAGAATGATTTCCCGCCTTCTGATAAAAAAGCTTGGAGGTTTGCTATTGATTATAGAAAATTAAATAGCATTACAAAGTTCCCGGTTTACCCTCTGCCGGTGATTGAGGAAATAATTAGAAAGATTAAATCTACGAGATATATGACTACTTTGGATTTAACATCGGGCTACTATCAGATAGCTATGAAACCAGAAGATATACATAAAACCGCGTTTATCACAAAATCAGGAACTTATGCATTTTTACGCATGCCATTTGGGCTGTGTGGGGCCCCGTCGATATTTCAGAGAGCTATGGACATTGTTCTAAAACCTGTCCTAGGAAAATCGACTTTAATTTATTTAGATGATATAATTATAACAAGTAGTTCGTTGGAGCAGCATATTAAGGACTTGCAGGAAGTTTTTTCGTTATTAAAAGAGGCCGGTCTGACAATTAAGGCATCAAAATGCAAGTTCGCGACAAAAGAACTTAAATACTTAGGGTATAAAATTTCGCAAAAGGGCATAGAAACTCAAGATTCAAAGATAAAGGCTATCAAAAGTTCCCCCTTCCTAAAACCGCAAAGAAACTGTCTTCTTTCCTCGGGTTATGCTCTTATTATCGATCATTCATAAAGGATTTCGCTAATATTGTAGAACCGTTGTTAGTACTTGAAAGAAAAAAAAGTAAATTTACATGGACAGCAGAGGCAAATACAGCTTTTGAAAAGTTAAAAGAAGCGCTCATCAATGCCCCTGTTTTGAAATTCCCGGAAGGTGACGAAAATTTAGAAATTGCAGCCGACGCTTCGGACTATGCCATAGGTGCAGTGCTCATGCAGAAAGGGCATCCTTTAGCATTTTTTAGTAAAACATTAAACGCTACCCAAAGGAATTATACAGCGACGGAGCGAGAAACATTAGCAGTATTAATGGCTGTACAGAAGTTTAGAGTTCATTTTGGCAAAGCCCCAGTAACGGTCTTTTCGGATCATGCGGCCGTTGGTAGACTTTACTCGGGAAAAAATCTAACGCCCAGGTTAATAAGATGGGCTCTAAAACTTCAAGAATATAACCTAATAATTAAGTATAAACCGGGAAAGGAAAATAATGTCGCGGACGCACTATCCCGAATAAAACTGGACGATGAAGGAAATGAACTCAAATGCACTGTGTTAACTTCTAAAATCATAGATTCTAGAGAGACAATTATTGCTGAATTGAAAGCTGATCCTGAATTCGGAAATATTTACGCTTATTTAAAAGACCCTGATAATTTCGAAAACCCAGATGTGGCCGCAATAAGAAGTAGAGCACAGAACTATGAGATAATAGATAATTTATTGTTTTATACTAAATCAACAAATGAAAACTTTGAGTATAGGCCAGTCATCCCAGCCTCGCTTCGATTGAGCATTTTGAAGGAATTACATGACGCGCCAACATCGGGTCATTTGGGGATCAGAAAAACAATAAAAAGGGTACGCGAGGCGGTATATTTCCCGCAATTATACAAAATAGTAACTGCGTATGTCAGGTCCTGCAAGCAATGTCAGTTAATTAATGATATTAATTATAGCCCGGCCGGGTACTTAAATAGCATTCGCGCTACATTTCCGAATGAAATATTAGGCATAGATCTTCTTGGCCCTTTCCCCCAGAGTGAGTTAAATAAAAATCGTTATCTTTTAGTAATTGTAGATCATTTTTCAAAGTGGACAGAAATTGTTGCACTTAAACGTGCATCAGCCAAAACAGTTGCAGATGCATTCTTACACAGGTACATTTTCAAATACGGTGCACCGATAAAAGTCATTAGCGATAACGGCAAACAATTCGTTAGCCAAATTTTCGAGAACATTTGCTCTGGACTTGGCATACGCCATATCAAGATGGTTCCGTACAGACCACAGGCAAACATCGCGGAAAGAGTTAATAAAAATATTGTAAAAATAATTCGAAGTTATGTTAGCACACATCACAAGCGCTGGGATGGCTACATAGATGAGTTAGCTTATGCTTTAAGAACAGCAATTCATGACTCCACTGGAAAAACACCAGCGGAATTATTTTTAGGGCGTAAGTTAATAACACCTCTAGATAAATTATTCTTTGTTCAACAAAGGGAACAAGAATTTAGGCAAAAAGATGTGCAGAAATTGATTCATGAGGCGGTTAAAAATTCAGATATGGCAAGAAACAGACAGCAAATTTATTATAATCGAAAACGCCGTGAAGCAGATTTTAAAGTGGGGGACAAAGTTTTAAAAAGAAAATTTTGTTTATCAAATGCACCAGAGTACTTTTCCGCAAAATTGGCTCCGAGATTTGAAGGTCCCTATATTATTCAGGAAATCAAGGGAGCCATATTATACCTTAAGAACGAGAGAGGAGAAACCTGTAAAGCAAGTCCCGACCAGGTGAAGAAGTTTTACGAGAAAAATGATTTTGAAGTGCTCAAAAGTTTCTTGCAGGATTCAAGTTCCCAACAATTGGAAGGTCCAGAAGCAAGGCCGTCTGCTCCGCCACCCAAGAAGCAGAGAACCGCCGAAGAACCCAAGAAGCAGAGAACCGCCGAAGAACCCAAGAAGCAGAGAACCGCCGAAGAACCCAAGAAGCAGAGAACCGCCGAAGAACCCAAGAAGCAGAGAATCACCGAAGAACAAAGCCCTTCTACATGTTATGCAAGGATCCCGAAAAGAAGGACTCAAAACCTCCAGACTCCAGCAGAGAAAAAGGTTAAGCGAACAACTACGTCCCGTAAAAAATCCTTGCAAGGTAGCAAGAGAAAAAAACCAGTAACAAGATCCCACAACAGAAAAGCAGAGTCAACGCAGCCGCGTCCAGTTCCGGATATCCAAAGAGAAACAAGGCTCCCGATCCTGCGAAAAAAGAGACAACGAGAGCGAAAAGATTTTAACCAGCAGAAAAAATTCAAGCAAGAACGCAAATCGGAGGTCCCCAGAAACAACCATCCAGGTGCTAAGAGGAAAAGGCAGGAACCGGAATACCAACACCCCAAAAGACCAGCACGTAGAGGCCAGAAAAGAAAGCCTATGGAGGAGAGCCAAAGAAGTCAAAGGCGCAGGCTGACTGCTATGAATTCCCTGACATGGACAGAGTTCTGTGAAAAGAGGATGACTGAGTTCCAAGCATCGAAAAGTCAAAGATAAGTTAAACCTTCTATAAATTTTTCTTTTGTTCTGAACTGTTATGTGTAAATACGAAGTTTCTAGGTGTTGAAGGAAGTCAATTTGTCTCGGTTGAGACTCAGTTTTGTTTACTGTATTTAGCGAAAGCAAAGCAAGATTTTATTTTAAGTTTAATGTCTAAGAACAAGCAGTTTATGTTGGTCGAAAGACTGGTTTTGTTATGTTAAAGCCAAAATTTGGCCAGATATAAAATATTTTCGTATTTTATGTATTAATGGAAAATTTAGTTTCAGGGCCGCCAGCTTGGCGAAGAAACGTGAAGTAAAATATCTTTTTCTTGTTCATATTATTGTATATTGTAAAAATCGTATGTATTAGAATTTTGTAAAGATATGTAAATACTTTAAAGCTATGTAAAAGTAGAATTTAGTGGAAAAGCATAAAATTTTACATACTAAAAGTAAATGGCAAAAGAAACCAGTTAAAATCTAAATGTTAACTAGAAGTTAAAAATCATGCGTTGGAGCGAAAACCTGTATGTGAAAAGTTGAATGAGGGGGAATTTAGAATGAATGCGACTTTTTTTAGGGTTCTCCACTAACACTTGAGTTTAAGAAGATTAAATATAGCTCATCGAGATTTAGTATGACGGACTAGGGTGTGTCATAGTTGGTTGATCGAATTCTAACAAATCATTGTGGTTAGGGGAAGTGTTGATATACAAAAAACATGAAATACTTCCGTTGGACACCACAAATAAAGTGGAGAACCGGGGCAAAGCAACTTAAATTAAAGTTTGCATGAAGAATGAATGTGAAATAAATAGTTAAATAAGAAAAAGAAAATCATCGAAAAGTAAAATGCTACCGAGTATTAAAGTGTAAATCATAGTATATTTTCAGTATACTCATACTTGTTCCTTCCAGGAAGACTGAATGATAAACGACAGCAGAGAGGATTCAGCACAAAGAAATTGTATTAGCGACGCCAAACACTGTAAAATTTCATAGCCAAAAGTTGTTTTATGTAAACGGGGCTCTTGAGTTTTAGGTTAGAATGTTGAAACTTTTCAACAGGTCGTTTCTAGGACCTGCTTCCAAGTGTTCAAAATTCTGGCAATGGTAAATGTAGGGTTTATATTTATTTTAACTAACATTTATTTTAAGTTCATATTCCTTTCCTTTTTAGCCTTCATTTTCCCCCAAGAAATGCCCGTGCCAGAGTATGTAAATTACAGTAGCACGCGCAGTTTATTCAAATTTAGCGGAAGCTAGTTGAGTTAAATAGTAGACGAAACGAGCGTGAAAAAGTCTTGCTTTGAAGCTACGCTGGAGAGATTGCTCGGTAGAATTTAGATCAGCGCGTGTCGGCCTTTGTGCCTAGCTTTGCAGAAGTGCTAGACCTTCAACTGTTAAATCAGTAATCTTGCTGAATATCAGCGATAATTAAAAACGCGGTTAGTTAAGATCTCAGAGCCTCGTCGGTAGTGTTTGACATTTGTTCATCTAGTTTCTTATTTTCAGTTTTACCTTACTTTTAGTTCAACCGCCGAGTTGGCGCAGTTTGTGAGCGTCGAGTAGACGCAGTTGTAATTTTAAAAGTACAATAAAAGGGTTTCAACCCCTTCGCACGTTTTTGTGACTCACTATCCCAGTGACTGACAAGTTGGGCCAGAGAGATCTTACAAATGTATGTATGTATGTTTCTCGTATTGTAAAAAAAATCAGTATCTAGAGACATCCAATTTTGAATAACGTAGTCCTCCACTCGAATATGGGCACCCGGAAACCCAGATTTGGAATTTGTTTTATTATCTATTTCATATTTTGTAAAATTTTAAGGCATTTTCGATTAACAAACTCAGTGATTTCCCAGCGAGAAATGACAACACTGTACAGAAAAAAAAATATCTCCAGCACGCGAGAGTGTGTATCGGTAGTTCTAAAGAAATACCCTTTTTAAATATTTTGTGATATTGCTGTTGAATTAAATTTTATGGTTTAAGTGCGAAGAGCATGCTATATAAAATGTTAAAAAAACGCCCCTTTAGGCGTAACATAGAATCTGAAAGTTTTCAGAGTTTTTATTTATTTATTTATTTTGACCGGGAGAGATTTCATTTCTGATTTTATGAAAATAAACTTAGAATAATGCTTTTAAAATAAAATAGTTGAAAGCAATGTCCTGATCGCTCAAACAAATAGCCTTTATTTTCAATGATGCCTCACTGTCCAACATCAACAAAATATATTGTCCTCTTCTTTTCTAGAAAACCTTTAATTAATATCCGGCAGTTCTCCGTAAAGTTTCATACCAGTAACCCCTAAACGGAGATTGCCGATGTTTACTACCTTTGACGTAAAAAGTCGTCAAGGTTGGGTTGCTACATCGAGGTCATTGTTACGAGCTGTAGTAAGTTCCGTTGAAATACGATACGTAAATAGATATGGGTGCTTATATAAGTGGTATCATTAGTTGCAGAGTTTTTACGTTAAATGTTCTCGAATAAGCAGAAGTATTTAAGGTGAATTAATCACTAAGTTGATTATATTCAAGTTAGTTTTTTATATTATTTTTCAGTTAGTTATTTTTTTTTAAGTCTTGCTCCATTTTTAATCTCAAATTGACTAAGGCTCATTAAATTTCAAGGATAATCATTAAATTTTATTTTATCACTTAGTTAATTTTTGCTTCTTATCATTCACTGGCTGTCATAATCTTAATAGAAAGACGACGCAAAGTTAAAATGTATTTTTTTCTCGTTATCTATAGTTTGCTAAACAATATAATCAACTTGTGATTAATTCACATTAAATAATTCTGCTAATTTATATATATATATAT
>KK116124.1:1165744-1186954 GCA_000611955.2 Stegodyphus mimosarum
CTTATTATATTATATATATATAATGATTTCAATGAATGCAAGTAATATCATTTCATGTTTCCAGGTAGTAATTAATAATAATAATAATAATAATAACTGAAATGAACTTGTGTTTATTACTTTTAAACCGCTTAATTTGTTAATTAAAAATGGAATAAATTTAAAAGAAAAAATGAACGGTATGCACATAACGTATTTCCTGCTTCCTTCCAGCATATCTTTGAAGTGTAAAGGTAGCCCCACTCGGCGCGTATTCGACAGGTCCAGCAAACACACTGCACATTTTTCACTTCTCCTGCTTCAAAATGATAAAATGGCTCTACAGTGGCACCCGAACTAAAATGGTAGTGAACAATAATTCGTCACCACCAGAATTTGACGACTGAGTACCCTAATCTCCAGTCGCCCTTTAAAAAGGGAAGTATATATGGTATTTTCTTCTCTTTCCAGGATGCCTGCGTGGCGTAAAAGGTAGCAAGCTCGAGGCATATTCGAGAGGTCCAAGCTCGAGTCCCCGCGAGAGCACTGCACATTTTTCACATCTCCTGCTTCGAAATAACCTAATAACGCTGAAGACTCTCAGTTTTAGTTTAATGAGTGGTGATTAATACGTAGGATAATGCATGGATGATTAATGCGTAGGATAATGCAAAGCATATAAGGTATTTTCTCCTCTTTCCAGGATGCCTGCGTGGCGTAAAAGGTAGCACGCTTGGGGCATATTCGAGAGGTCTAAGCTCGAGTCCCCGCGAGAGCACTGCACATTTTTCACATCTCCTGCTTCGAAATAACCTAATAAGGCTGAAGACTCTCAGTTTTAGTTTAATGAGTGGTGATTAATGCGTAGGATTACTGACAGAAGTGTGAGGATGTCGAAGAACAAATAAAACAAGCAAAAGATTTAATACGCAACTACATTTCATTATATTTTATCTTTTATTTATTACATTTATTTATTCAAAATGACCTGATGCAAAATTTGGATGTGATATGAGAAGTAAGATACGTCCATCATCTTCTTTTTAAACTAGCCCTCAGAAGGAAAAACTATGTGAAACTATGTATAACGAAAAAAAAAATAATGCGAATATTTAAAACATTTTCAGAACCTGGTTCTAAAAAGCTGGGGGAGGGGAAGACATGAGGAATTAACGGTAAGTGAGAAGTTTCTTCGAAGCATAAAAAACGATCCTTAAAACCTTTAACGCAAAACGTTTCACAAGATTTCTTTCAAACATGCTAACAGCTTTTTAGAATTTTATAAAAAAGTACTTAATCTGTTTCTTTTACATCAGATGAACGTCAGTTTGGGATGCTTATATAATACGTACTATAATTATATAATATATGTACTGTAATTGAAATATATATACGTACTATAATTGGAAAAGTGTTGATTGTTTATTAAGGTAGTTCCGCTGAATTATGTTGTAGAGATTTATATTTATTTTAAATAACCAGCTAAATTTAATTTTAAATTACTTTCCTATAAGTCTTCATTCCCCTAATTGTCAATGCCAGAGTATTTAAATTTGGTAGCGCGCGTAAGGAATGCAAATTCTACCAGTGGGAGAAAAAGTTTAAATATCGATGTTCTAGTAGAGAAAGTTAGAGAGAGTTTGGGAAATCTCTGTGCGTGGTTGCACGCAAGCTTTGGCTTACCATTTATTGCTGGTTTAGACGTAGCTTTACAGCTATTACCTTGCTGCCACTAGACTCATCTACGCGCTCTAGGATACAGGATTGATTGAGCCCTGTAGTTTAATTCTAGTACTTGCGAATATCTCCAATTTTGAGTTTTTATTCTACTGTTTCAGTTACCGCCCAAGCAGAGGCCTAGTAGGTTAGTGTCAAGTTGATGCATTGTAAATACACAGTCCAGTCACATTAATGTGACCATCTGTCAAAAGCCAGAATAACCACCTTTCGCAGAGCGGACTGCTGCGAAACGTGCAGGAAGAGAGTCACATAGGTCCCTGAAGGTGTTCTCTGGGATGTTGAGCCATGCCGACTCTAATGCCGTGGCCAGCTGCGCTAGATTACGCGGTTGAGGATACATGGCGCGAACAACTCGATCGAGATGGTCCCACAGATGCTCGATTGGGTTTAAGTCAGGTGAGTTTGCTGGCCAGGGGAGGACGGTAAACTCATCCTGGTGCTCTTCGAACCACGCACGTACACTGGCAGCTGTATGGCACCTCGCATTGTCCTGCTGGAAGATGCCATCATCCTGAGGAAAAACAATGCGCATGTAGGGGTGAACATGGTCCGCAAGGACAGATGCGTACTTGTATTGATCCATTGTGCCTTCCACAATGATCAGTGAACCTAGAGAATGCCAGGAAAACATTCCCCAGACCATAATGCTCCCGCCTCCAGCTTGGACCGTTCCGGCAATGGTTGCAGGGTGGTTCCTTTCAGAGGTTTCACGCCTTATACGCCAACGTCCATCTGTCCGATGGAGCATAAAACGCGATTCATCCGAAAACGCAACCTGTCGCCACTCAGTGGACGTCCAGCTGCTGTACTGGCGTGCAAATTCTAGCCTTCGCCGTCGATGAACAGCAGTCAGCATAGGTGCACGAACCAGGCGTCTGCTTCGGAGGCCCAGACGCAGCAATGTTCGCTGAATAGTACTTTGGGAGACACTTTTGGTAGCCCCTTGGTTCATTTTGGTGGTCAGTTGCTCAACGGTAGCCCGTCTATCTGCCCGAACGCATCTCCGCAACCGTCGTTCGCCTCTGTCATCTATGGCCCGTGGTGCACCACATTTGCCACGTCGCTGATTTTGGACAGTCCCATTTTGCCATGCACGGTACACTTTTACCACGGCGGCACGCGAACAGTTCACAAACTCAGCCGTTTCGGAAATGCTTCCACCCTTGGGCCCGAAAGCAATGATCATGCCCTTTTGGAAGTCGGATAAATCGCTTCGTTTCTGCATTACGCCAACGATTGAAATGTTTTCCGAAGCCCTCACACACCCTTTATATACGCTCAACTGCACTGTGCTGCCACCTGCCTTCTGTGATTGGTTATTTAACTCTGACATGGAAAGTACGTGGTGGTCACATTAATGTGACTGGACTGTGTAATTTCAAGAGTTTAATAAGGGGTAGTTTTAACCCTTCTTCGGTGCAATCTCTATTTTTCCAGATTCGACACAACAGGTAAACAATAGAACGTTACAACGTTACAGACACACGCACACAAACAAATCTGATGTATAGACCATATCAGATTCCTTGTATGGAATATTAAATTATACGCATTTTTTCCTGAATTTCATTGAAACTTATTTCTTCGAATTTCATGACAGATCTATTTCTTATTCAATTAATTCAGTTCTTACTTCGCGACAAGGTAAAAATACATAACCTCAAAATATCTTTATTAAAATTGAAATATATGAAACACCAAATACAGTTAAAACCATTCAAAAACAATTTTTACAACTCAGATTAAAGTTCAAATTCAATCATTTTTAAATCCAAAAATTTCATAACTTATAACAGAGTGGGTATACATAATATATGTAGCAGTCCTGTATTCAAAGTTCAACGTTCTAAGGCTACTCGTTTTTGAGTTATACGAGATACATACGTACGTAAGTACGTAGACGTCACGAAAACATGTCATCTGAATCCATTTAAATCCATTTTCAACCCTTTTTGGGAAAAAACCTTTTATTCTGTCCTTACGTACAGATGTCCCACAAAAACATCCTTAAATTGATTTCAATAGTGGTCAAAATGGATATTTTCTCTGAAATATGACATCCGAAAATTTTCGCGATTGCAATACTTCTTTTACTTCGTTCAAGGAAGTAAAAAAGAGAGGGACAGTTTCTACGTCTTCCTTTCTACTGCGTCGATAGACGAAATATAACTTTCGTTTTTCATCTTTCGAAAGCGGAACTTAGGACATATATCAGATTTATATATAGCATTACTCTAACATAGATATTTTGACACAAAATCGGATTCTTTCTGAATTGACACCAGGTTTTTCCCATGTTTCGATTCTACTACTCAAATTACTCTTAAAATTAAATTTTGAAACATTTGATAGGAAACGTACCGAAACAATCAAAAACTTATCCCGGAGCACTTTTTTCAGTGCCAAAAATAATTCATTTAGAGAAATTCTTAATTTAGGAGAACCTATTTTCCTTTCCCTTTCATTGTGCCCGAGCGGAAGAAAAGGTGCATCTTTCATTCTTTCAAGTAATTTTTAATAAAGTGCATAAACCACATTTGGCGTTTTTATCGCTTATAACAAATATAGGAAATTTCAGAAGGCACCAATATGTTAATTCACGTATATCTTGGGATATTTTGAACAAAAAACTCTTAACTGCTTGCAGGCATGACTAGAAATACATCTACTCTAATTTGATGGCAAAAACCTTATAAGTTATAATTGAAAACATTAAAAAAATATATGGAAATTACTAAAACATGCTAACTTCAAAAATAAATCAAAAAAATATATTCTAATTTTATTTGGACTGAACCTAAATTTCGAATTGTTAAAGAAGGGATCACGCAAATTTCATAAAAAAGAGATACTGATAAATACATACCAAATTCAATTAACATTCAGGAGTTAAAAGTTTGAGAGCTAATGTTTTAAAAATTACTGTTGCGATTTTTACCAAACTTGGCACTAGGAGTAATTTGAGTCGAAGAATCCAAATATTGGAAAAGGTTGGTAAATAATTTCAAAAATTTCTGATTTTGTGTCGATCTATTTTTAGAACAATGCTATATATAAATCTAATACATATCCTAAGTCGAACTTTCGAGACTGAAGAACATAAGTTAAATTTGGGCAATCGGTAGAACGGGAGATACAAAAACGTCATTTTCGTTTTCTTTTTTCTTTTTTGTGCAGAGTGTATCTAAACAGATACGTAACGGAAATTAAATTTATTTATTAATTTATTACTAATAATTCATGCAGAGCGTAAGCACGTAAGACTTCTAGCTGATTAAACTCAAGTTCATTTCATTTTTCGACGAAAAGAAGCTTTTTCGAGCGATGCATATAAAGAGGTTCAGTTCAAAGACTCTAAAATGCAGCAGTTAACTGTACACTTACAGACTTTTCCCTAAAAGGCACATTTAAAAAAGAACATTTTAATAAGATTCTGAATTTATGTATTGTATTACCAAGAGAATTTAAGTAATTTTTTAAGTATTGACGTAAGTTTCTGCAGTTATAAGAATCTATTTAAATAACATTTTGGATTAGAGAATAAATATTTGGCAACACGTTGTTGGAATGGAACTGATTTTTAAAATAATTTTATAGCAGAAAAATATAATATATTGTTACGAAAAATTCGGCGGTTGCGCCTGTATGTAAACTTTCCGGCATAGCACTAGGGTTGCCATAAAATAGTGTATGGTAGGGTTGCCAGATTGGCGACTTTATCGCCCATTTGGCGACCAAATCGGCGATATCCCATGGTCCAATCGGGAAGCTTCTAGAATAACTTCCTGTCGAGATATTTCTCGAAACGTGTCGAACTTAAAAAAAGCTATATAAACCCTTGCGTTTCTGAGAGCCAGTGTGTGGCGGGTTAGTTGCAGAGTTGCGAGTTAGCTGCGAAGAGATTGTGAAGTAGTGTGAGCGTTGTGCTTACTGTGAGTGCTAAGCTACGCGAGAGTTCTGTGAACGGAAAGCAATCAAGTAGTGCTTTGCCGTGAAGCTATCTTTACAGTATAGCTTGACAGTGGATTGGTGATTGTTGCACGGTGTTTTATTAGAAGTTTAGTGTTGCCGTGAAGCTACCTGTACAGTTACAGCCTGAAGCTCTGTGTTGCTGATTGTTTCAGCGTATTGATTGTAGATTTTGGACGCTTTTAATGGTAATTTTGGAACTGTGCTGTAAATAGTGATTCTTGTAAATAAATTGTGCTTTTTATTGTTCTGCATCGTGTTTTCATCGGATACTCTCAAATCTACGAACCCGTAAAAACGCAACAATATTATTATCGCTTACTGTAAACAGATGCTTTGCAATTTTTTCCGATTTCTTTTCAAAGATAATTAAATTAAAAGCTTAATTTAAGTACTTAAAATTTAAATAATCGTATTTTAGAACTTTGAAGTATGTAAGAGGCATTAAACATTGGAATCGTACAAGAGAAGTACAAATTAAAAAAAGTACATGGGGAGGCTGCAAACCGTAATACGCGAGTAACAAAAATCTGTCTTTGCAAGCGAAATTCACACACCTAATAAAACACATAGTAAAAGTTTTTGTACTTAACGAATTATCTCCCGTCGACGGCTGCCATAAATCGACAACGGTGTACAGTCGCCAGTCTTTACTGAGAAATTCTAAAGGAAATGGGGCTCACCAGCGGTCGAGCTGTAAAGTCACTGAACACTGGTAATTCTGACGTGGGTTCGGTAGCTGGCGAATGGGCCGACTACACGAAGGTATTCGTTGTTCTCTCCATGTATCACGTGTACAAAAGTCAGTTTTCCTTAGGAGTCCTTTACGAAGACATTCCTTCCCTTAGGCAGATAGCCCTAATGTGCTTTGTCATAATCTCGATAAATCAAACCAAAACTAAAGGAAATGGCCATGCTAGTAACAAATTTAATCGTAAATGCGATTTTACCCAAGATGAAACCACATTCTTTTTCACGTCTTGCTTTCTGAATTCTTTTTTGGCTGTACAAGGAAGTCATGTGGTATCCAGATCACATTCGTTTTTTAAAGCTTTGGTTCTTAGTCTGATTGTTATCGTGAAATTACTCATGTGCGTTTAATTCCATTATGATTACGTTACTTGCTGTGTATTATGTATGGAAAAAAATGTAAAGGAGGTCGATGAGGGAAGCTATTTGAGGTAGAGTCGATGTAAGAAAAGGGTCGTGAATTATTACTTTAATTTATTGTCATTATTATATGATCAGGTACTTACGGAAAATCCCGTCGACCACAAAAGACGGCGCCAATCGCGCCAAACCAAAAAAAGCTCATTTATTAAATAGAGGAAAAATCGTCCCATTCTTATTTTTCTTTCAAATTTATTTATATTTAATTTTTCATTGCAAATTTCCATTATTTTTTTACATAATATCGCCATATCGGGGCCATTAACATTATTTTGGAGACCGGTAAGATTCCATAACTTTGGAAATATTCAACAGCATGCTCTTCTATAGTAGGCAGGTCCCAAATTTTAATCGCGTTTTTTTTTTCTTTTTTGGATGAAAATTTGCGTTTAAATTTTTTTCTGCGTTTTTTAAAATGCGTAATAGAAAAAAAAAATTGAAAAAAAAAATGAAAAAATTTTTTCAATTTGAAAAATGCGTGATAGAGGGAAAAAAGGAGTCTTTACTCAAGAATAATAACTAACACGTGTAATCAAAGTTTACACCAAACCCAACGTGTTTGAAGAAGATTTCTCCAATTTTGGCGAAAAATCGCGTAGTTTGGCGTCTTTTCTTTAACAGGCAAAAAAAGTCGACGAGCTTTTATGTAAGTACGTATGATCATATTGTGATGTGCTTCAGATTATTAAGAAATGGAAAGTTTTTGACAGTGTCTTTATTGACTCAGTGGCAAGGGGTCTCTATAACATTATACATTACCTCTTCATCAAACTAAGTATATTATTGATATAGTGAATTCGTAGTTCACGGATTTAATTCGTTCCTAACGAACAAAAATAAAGAAGGGGTAAAATAATAAATAATTAAAAGAAATTAAATAAATACTTCGCATTTAAAGAAATCAAGAAATAAAACAATACATTGAATGAAATACGGCAAGCGTAAAACGCTAACTATTATTCACAAGCAGTTGTTTTACATGGAACAAGTGTAAGTGGCGCACGTCTGCTGTTGCATATGCGTAAGACCTCTGTCCTCAGACAGCGCCGCCGCATATGCTCGCACACCATCCGCAAAGATTTACATTTTGAAACATTGCATATGTCGATATATATGTCATACAATATCAGCGTCATATCGGCATATTTTGATTTATTTTTCCTACTACTACTTTAACTTATTATGGAAATCGGAAGCAGGATCATAAGAAGATAATTTCGGAGTAGCATTAAGACGATTTTTAATTCTCAAAAATAAACTCATTAGAAATACTGGGATGTATCAGGAGCATAAATCAGTAACTGAAGAGAAAATGAAGTATGGTATAGTTGTAAAATGTTTGCAAGAAACAATATTTTCATACACACATGGAAATAATAAAACGCAAGGAAATTACAATAGAAATTAATGTAAAATGAATTAATCCTTTCCTGGCGATACTTAGAAGCGATTACTTAGAAGAGAGTACTTTTTATGCAGAAGTTCGTAATGCAAAACTGATGGAATTCATTAAATCTAGTTTATACACGGCATTTAACACAATACTAAACATATAAAAATTCGAAAGTTTGAATTAAATTTTTCCTTCTCTTTACGAAGGAAAATGATACCTTTTAATAAAAAATGGCGAAGAAGTAGCCAAATGTGCAAAATATTACTGCTTGAAAGAGAAATTCTATTCCTTAAGAATAATCAGATAGCTGCTGTCATTCTGAGTTTTTGTTATCTCTTAACACCGTTCGCCTCTACCTCAGAATCATTGGGCCCTTTTCCCACTGAAGTGATTTGTTCCTGTGGACGTTAAAATGTTCCTGAATCAAGATATAGCAATGCCATTGCATATATTTATGCTTCGGTTTACTACTGCAGGCTGATAATTTTCTATGAACCCTTTCACCTCACCCCATTTTGCACAAATTTTGAGGATCAAAGTAACTAGGAACATCCATCTCTTCGTTTTTTTCTTATGAAGATTTCCTGTTCTGCATTGACTGCATTTCGGTATATCATTTATTGCGATCTTATTTATTCGTAGCTCGAGACATTTTTCGTCATCTAACACTTTTAGCTTAAAAATTTGCCCATGAACCGATTAATCCGTGATTCAATACGTTCGTGAACCAAGATTTCATAGCATTAACAAACATCGCTTACTCCGCACTTATGCCTCAAAAAATTCAACAGCAAAATCAAAAACATTTAAAAACAGCACAGCTTTAAAATTCTCAGTACAGTTTTAGAGGTCGCATATTTTCTTTAGTTCGCTGTATTAATTGTGGTGATAATACATCCATAATACACGGCAATATCCTTTTGTGTTGCGATACATATTTTTTCTAAATCGCTGTATTATTTCTTTAAAAACAATGCTTGGTGATAATATTTGCGGACAATATTCTTTTATTTGATTTGCCAAACTCTTTTTTTAATCTCTGTATTATTTTCTTAAATATAATACATGGTGGCATCAGATGGCGGAAATATCTCTTTATTTGCCACGCATGTTTTTTAAACCTCTGTTTTATTTATTAAAAATAACACATGGTGATAACATTTGGCTGCAATATCCTTTTATTTGTGTTGCCATACATGCTTTAAAATCGTTCTTTAAAAATAATACATGATGATAATATTTTGCGGCAGCATCCTTCCTAAGGGTGCTGTCACACGTGTGTTTAACACTCCCTGTATTATTTCTTTAAAAATAATACATTGTGGTAACCAAGGAGATTAGAATACATGGAGTAAGCCACCTCCGTATGTCTCATGCAATTAAAATGAAGCCATAGTACGTCAAGATATGAGGGCACGACTTATCATGGCCGCTCACATAGGCGAGGTTTTGGTTGGTTTTGTTTACATTTGAATTGGCGTTGTCTACATGTTAGCTTTCTTCATTGTATGTGTATAAGTCTCTCATTCTAATTTTAGTAATTAACGTAAATGATTTTCTACTTACTACGTAGCAAATCACAAGGATTGCAAATAACTGTGTCAGGACTGAGTGTTCGGCGCATATTCTTGGCAAACATATTTGGGATACTCCTTAAAGTTTTTAAGTCCTGATCTGGAACAGGGAGCTGAATGCAGCTATGTTTTGGTGGTAGATACTGTGATTAAGTGGTAGAATAACTGCACTGGAAAGGGATTTAAAATCCTCTTTTATTAAATCAATATTATATACAACTACTTCCCAACTCGGGAGGGATACAGAAAGTAAAAGACCACACTTGGGTCTAAAATGAACAATCAGCTAAATTTAAAACTGAAGCTAAATAGAAATTAAATTAATCTTTGCTCACAGAGCTATACGCGGAGTTGGCCTCTAACTAAATGGTGCGTAGCAAGAATTACTAATATTAGCGCACTTGGATCTATTTCAATAAGCAATCACGTAGCAAGCACTATGGCTTAGAATTTTAACTGCTAGCTGGTCAGGCGAACGTCGAATAGAATGACCATGATCTGAGACTAAAAGCTCTCTCACACTGAGAGGTTTCTACCTTTTGCTTAAGTAGAACTTGGCTCCACTTCAAATTAGCATAAAGCTGAAAACGCGCGCTTCTTCTAACGGGAAGTTGAAACTGAGAAGAGATAGAAAGATTTAAATTAAAATAAAACTTTGTTAGTTTAACTAAAACCTTACAACTGTTTCAAATTCAATAAAATCTAGGCACACGAAAATTTGTAAATGGTAACTATAAGCCATGGTAAAACCCAGAACACCAGTGAGAATCTCTAAGGTATTTTACCCAAATTATGCCTCAAGACACTTTTTTGAGTCTCTGGTCGTTGATATTTGCTCTGAGAGTCAGGAAATTTTATTTAACAATGCTTTGCAGTCTTATCCGTAAGCTGTATGCCGGTCATGCTAAGTCTTAATGTCACGTTGTTGACATTCCATTGACTTCATTTTTTTGACGCCATGCTTACTCCATCTATTCTAACCTCCTTGGTCATAACATTTAGCGGCAATATCCTTCTATGTGTGTTGCCATACACATTTTTTTAAATTGCTGTTTTATTTCTTTAAAAATAACAAAAGATGGTAACATTTACTAGCAACATCCATTTATTTGCGTTGCCAAACTTGCTTTTTAAATCTCTGTATTAGTTCTTTAAAAATAATAAATGTTCATTCGTCAACCAAGATTTTTCGTTTACAAAATTAGTTCGTTAACCGATTTGTTGGTGATCAAAGGTAACACTGTAAACATAAAAGATAGGTGCAAGTAAACATTATTAAGCCCAATGCTAAAAAGAACGAAACAAAAAATTCTTCTAATACTAGATTATAATCTGAAAGATCAGCTTGCAAGTTTTTTTTTCTTAACCAATTTTGTTTTTATTTTTCTCCTTTAAGGAATGACGAAATCATTGAAATTTATTTACCGTAAACAAAAGATTTAAATTGAGGAAGTCACATCGTTTTTTTATTTCTTTATTCTTGTAATTTCTTTTCTTAAGAATGGGAAAGACATTTCTTGAATGTCACTTTTGTTTTTTATATGTCATTATTCGCTTTTTTATGTGTTTACAGAAGAAAAAGTAGAACAAAACTTTTGCAACTTCCCTTAATTCGATGCATGAATAACACAGATTTTCATTGAGAGTGCGTTTATCACTGATATTAACTCTGGGGTTGCTGATGCTAATTATGGTCCGGTTGCTCATTTCCTCTGCTGAACGCTCCCAATGAACGCGACAAAAATTTATTGATACTCAACTTTCTGAACTTAATAATGTGTTTATCTCTTCTATTAAACAACAAAGAATCTGTGTGTATGTATGTTTGTATGTTCGTCGCACTCTGGAAATACGGCGGCATTCAGAGCCACAAGATATTAAACTCAAGTAGTCTTCCATCTGAGCATGGGCACTTGAAGCTCGAATTTTGAATTTCAAATTTGCTTTTAATTTATTTCATATTTTGTGCGAATTTAATGAAATTATGATTAAAAAATTCAGCAATTTAAAAGCTTTGCGCTGACAGTGTGCAAAGCGTAGCATATTTTTGCTTCGGTTACAGGCGAAAACATCGCGGCAAAGTCATCGCGGACGAAAACGTCACAGAGAAAACAACGCAAAGCAAAAACGAAAACATCGTGGGAGAAAAGAGAGGGAAAAACACCGCAGTAATGTATATTCGAATAACGATTTTCGAATGCAAGTGGGAGTGAGGACTACGTATAGCTCCATATTTCTTTTTGAATCATTAATACCTTTTTAACTAAAAAAGCAAGAAGCATATTTGAGCATTCAAAAACTGAAAATGAACTAATTAAAAACTTTACGTAGTTACTCCTTTTTCCTTTGTAATCTTTTTAGATTATATTTTTGCTATAAAACTGCCAGTTCAACTTTATAAAAGAGATTAATTAAATAATGGCATTTTATATTTAAATAGACAAGTTTAAAATTCTATTAATTGCCATAAGCAGTATCAATTTTTACTCCTTTTCAGTTTTTAAATGTTTAAATTTTCCTTCTTCATTTTTTACCAAAAATTATTAATTAATTCAAAAACATGAAATGTAAAGGTACAAATATTCCTCATTTCTTCTTGCCCTCGCAAATCATTATGCGAATATACATTTACAACTTTTAAAGCCTGAAAAACCCATGTCTGCCATATTATTGGTAGGTGACGATTTGTAGGTGCTTTAATTTTACTACGATATTTTCTGCGACGATGTTTTGAAACCACGTCGTTTTTGGACAGTTTCATTTTCGATGATGGTGTTTTAGAACTGTGATGTTTTCGTCCTACTTTCTTTCCTCCCGCGATCTTTTGCACGACGATGTTTTCGCCTTGCGTTGTTTTCTCCGCGACATTGTCGACTGCGATGATTTCACCGCGATGTTTTCGGCTGATACATTTTTTTTTCAAATTTAAATACAAACTCGATGATATAAAGGAAAAGCGTTGCCACTCGGCAAAACTCAATATGTTTGCTGCCTTTCACATTTAATCACAGCTGGGTAAAACACCGGCACCTAGAGCCATCAAATTTTGAGCACAAAAATTCCTCCACCCTATCACGTGCACTGTGAAGCTCGAATTTTGAAACTGAAATTTACACCATATTTTGTGCTAATTTAAGGAATTTTTCATGAAAACTTGCGGTATAAAACTTTTGTCTTGCTATCGACAAAGTGTAAGATGTCGATGTTTCAGATTTAATAAAAAAACTAAGTTATGTAAAAGAAGTGTGCCTTCATTTGGCTAAACACAATGTATTTGTCTTTCGAATTTTATTAATAAACTTGGCGATTTAAAAGAAATGTTTTGCCACATTCAAATTTTTTTGAAAAATTTATGAAAATTATTTAAAAATACAAATTTTAAAAATAAATGGTAAAACATTGGCTGATTTTATTTGGAATGAACCTAAATTTCCAAATATAAAAGGCAGAATCAAATAAGTTCAATAAAAAAAGAGATACTAATAAATATGTTCCAAATTCAATTAACATTGAGGAGCTAAAAGTTTGAGAGCTAATTTTTTAAAAGCTGCTCTTGTGAGTTTTATAAAACCTGGCAGTTTGGCTTTGTTGTTCAGAGTAAAAATCCATCTATTCAGGACAACAAATCGAAATATGGAACAATATATATTTGGTATTGCCTATTGCAATAAAAAAGAGAAATATACAACTAGATAACCTAAGAGTGCCATACACAAAATTTCAACGTACTGCTGCAAACAGGTTTTGAGTTATGCGAGAGAAATACGTACGTACATACATAAGTTACGAAGAAATTCATTTTGAATCCAATTTGAAAGCATTTTACGATCCGTTTTGGAGAAAAACGTACCTTAAGTTCGTACTTAAGACGTAACGAAAAAAAGAAGTTTAAATGGATTCTGGAAGGTAAAAATGGGCATTTTCATTGCAATGTGATACCTGAAAGTATTCGCGATTACAATACTTTCTTTATTTCGCATAAGAAAATAAGGAAATAAAAATACAAACTGAATTTTGAAAAAAACTCTTTATCTCACTGCATTGTCATTGATAAACTCGGCAGCTTATTAGAGAAAGGTTAAAACCGATGACAAGTTTCCACAAGTGAAACACTATCAGTAAACTAAATAAAAGATGTAGAGTCATTGGGTTTTTTGACACAGGAACCTTGAAAAATGTGCAATGCCTTCGTCTGGACTGGAACCTGGACCTTTGAAATACGCGTCGAGTATGCTTCCAATTAATTCCCGAAGGTATGCGGAAAGGAGGGCGAAAATACCTTATTATTTTTTATTTAGAAATGTCATCATTACTCCTATAATTATGTATGGTGTTGGCGCATGGGGTGTCTGAGCGGGGGAACTAATAAAGCTGAGACAGAAATTGGACAGTGTGCAGAGAAGCTGGATGTTAGCAGTCACTACAGTATTTAGAACAGTTTCAGCAGCGATGGCATGTATTGTTGCCGATGTACCCCCTCTCCCAATACACTACAGGTATTTTTATTAAAAATTTTTATTGGATTATGGTTTTATTATGAATCAGAGGTTTAACAGATGATTATAAAAAAGGAATGTTTTCATAAATATTCTGATATAGATACCCATCCGGCCGAAAAGACTGTAATTACATTTGATAAGAACTTTTTGGATGTAGGTCAGATTGATACAGACGGATCGGAAGTGAGCAATGGAGTTGGCCGTTCGCGTGGTGTGTATGGGACACAGATCGAGTACCAAAAGTATACGTTAAATCCATTGAACGCAGTTTTTCAAGCTGAGATTAGCGCAATTTTTTACGGATTAAAATGGATTAAAGAAAACTTCACTTATAAATGGATATTTATTCCGATGCTTTGTCTGCTTTACACGCAGTTTCTAATATCAACACTGACAATTTATTAATAAACCAAATTAAAAATGCTTTCAAACTTCTGGCTAAAATACATAACATAAATTTACACTGGATCAAGGCCCACGTTGGGTATATTGGTAATGAGAAGGCGGACACGCTGGCAAAAGAAGCCGCTCAAGGCCTGCGAAAGAAAGATATTGAAGTGTTGTATTCGAAACGAAAGCTGTTAAATATGATGAAAAAGGAGATATGTGTGGAATGGAAAGAAAATTGCGAGTCGTCTGGAAAAAATAATGGTTATATCAGATTTTTGAAAATGGACAAAAGAGAAAAGATACTTAATAATATAGATATGAACCAAATTATGACTGGCCACGGACGATTCCCAGCCTATTTTAAGAGATTTGCTCTTCAAGAAAATAAAAACTGTCCATTTTTTAAACTAAAAGGTAATAATTGCCACTTCCTTGAATCTTGTAGTTTTAATAGGGACGTAATTCAGAGACACCAATTTGATATAAATGAGGATTTTGAAAATGATGAGAAATTTAAACAAGTAGCTGAAGAAAATTGCAATAAGAATTAATCAGAATACAGAAGCGATAGGCATTTTGATTGGATCGGTTAATTCGATAGAACATGGCTGGCTCGCTGTTGTTCGTTATTGCTTGAGGAGTTGGTCCCTATTATGGCCTGTTGGATGAACTTGTTTCGGACCGAGGGGGAGCGGGGGTTTCACCCCTTGCAACAACAACAACAACCTTATTCAGCTGATAAAAGTTTCAATTACTCTCGTTTTATTTAAAGAATAATAGATGTAGCGTTATATATAGCAATTAAAGAAATCCCCTTCTGAAATACACAACCCATTACACACAGAAATGTTCAGTTATCTACTTTTAAATCAAAACATCTTCACTATTTTAACTGAAAATGATCCTGATGCGCATTTAAGTGAAAAATGTCATTGGCTACATATTTAATGCCGAGCCTTGAGACCCGTGTCAGGGGATTTCAAATATGAAGGTTAACTCAAATATTTCAGTTCGTACTATTTGTTTCTTTCTGATTAACTTTAAGCTTCTTTCCACATCGATATAACCGACTCTGTTTACGGGCTCTCAAGGATTTTTCTGAAGAATCTATTTTTTATTTAACATTTAATGCAATAAATTAAAATTCAGTTAGTTTTAGAAGATATGAATCATGGATGCTTCGAATTCAGGTGAAGATTTTCTACGCCAGAATGCATGACATGTCCGTGCGCCGATGGAATACAGCATCGATCTTTGTAGATAAAATGTTTCTTACGAAGCTGCTGAATGCTGAGTTGAATGCTGATGAAGCAGCTGAATGCAGCTTAAAACACTAAAGCTTTCAGAAAGCAGCCAAGCGGAGGCATGTGTTCTTACTTACGAACATGATATACTTGACTGGTTTCTAATTTTAAAAGGAATTGGATTAATTGCTTATTGAAGGTAATCAAAAATAAATTACTCAGCAGTGATTTGATTGAAGGTAACTGTAAACCAGAAGAAAATATTAAGTATAGCATCTTGTTCCATTAAAAGAATATCTGAGGTAAACACCACATGACTTCCTTGTACGAATAAGTTAGACACATTTTTTGCTGTACTTCACTTAACCTTATTTTATCGAATTTCATTACAGATGTATTTTTAATTCAATCAATTCAGTTCTCACTTTTCGACGAGTCAAAAAAAGAGAAAAAATCAATCTTCGTTAAAAATTGTAAAATAAAACACCAAACACAGTTTAAAACCGTTAAGAAAACAATTTTCACAATTCAACTAAAATTAGAGTTTCTACTCCAAAACAAACAGTTCAGCCAGCGAGCAGGAAGACAAAATTTCCGCTGCACAAAATTGAAACTTAACTTTTCATCCTACTGGGCAAAAAAACACTGAAGTTGGTGAGCCAACTGACTTAATTCACTGCTCTACTAAGAGTTTCAAATATTAACAAATGGCGGCCTCGTTAGGCTTAGCGGCGCTTGAACTCTTAATTGTTAATAATTCTACAACTATTACATGCAGATAAACTGAAGATATAAAAACCTCAACCGGAACATAAGAAAAACATAATTCAATAACTTTTAAAGCAAAACAGGCACAATTGCAATGTCGATTGCAACGAAAACTTCATATTATAGGAGTCCCATATATTAAATTTCAACTATCTACGGCTACTCGTTTATGAGTTATGCGAGACCCATACATACGTCCGAAAAGACGTCCCGAAAAACATCTCTTCTGTATGCATTTTACAATCAGTTTTGGGAAAAAAAAAGAGTCCTTTATTCTGTCCGTACGTAGAGTTATCAAGCAAAGTCATGGTTCAAATCGATCCGACAGCGGTCACAACTGATATTTTCGTTGAAATATGATAACCAAAAGTTTTCGCGATTACAATACTTCCTTTACTTCGTACAAGGAAGTACAAAATAACGACGAAATCAAATCTAGCACTGTTAAGCACTTAAACATATTTTTATCTAGGAGTATCAAAGTGGCGGCTCGCATGCCAGCCCCGGAGCAATTTTATCCGGCACACGAATATATTTGAAATATTTATTTGTTTCAAGTATAGTCTTTCAAAGATTTCAAGATTTCAGTTCTTTGAAGACCGATTAATTGCTGTTGTTGACTAATGCTTACCTGTCTGACCTGTAGTCAGCACAACCCTGCGAAATTCCTCGTAGCAAGGAGCGCAAGATGCGCCTGTCGTTGGTAACTTTGAGCACCATACAGGTGACAGTGCGATTTAGTTACCATACGGGTGACAGTGCGATTTAGTGCTTTCTCAGTTCTGCCCACAATTTTGATGGAGAGCACCCCGGGGGAGGAGGGTCCGAAGGTCTCCCACCCCTATTCCCTTATCACCAACCTCTCGAGAGGACTTTCGGTTTTTCGCATATTAGAGTGCCCCCATGCCGCTGCCTTCTTTGGGATTTAAATCCGGGCCCTTCGGCACGGCAGTCAGCGACGCTAACCGGTTGGGCTACCCGATTAGCTATTTGAACCCTTTATTTTACTGCCATTAAAAATGACCTTGAACACAAAATAACTACTAATAAATTAATTTACAGAATGATGTAACTCTTATTAAAAATATGAACACACAAATTTTATTAAGTTGTTAGGTCAGTTAAGTGTTAAAGAGTTGAGACAGTGTTATTGCAAGGATAACTTTAGCTTTTTGTTTGATTAGTAATATATGCCTCGAAATGCTCTGAAACGTCAAAAAATGCTCTAAAATTTTGGTGCTTTAATCTTATATACATGAAGAAGAAAGTCTGTTTGTTTGTCCTTTAATAACTCAGTCACTACTATAGCTATCGTCACCAAACTTTCTAAATTCTTTTCTGGGTCCTGGAAAAGCTCGACGTCCACTTTTTTCAAAAGAAAAAAAAAGCTAAAATCAGAGATATTAATTAAAAACTTAGAAAAACGATAAGTCACCCTCATTTTTCTGAGTGGGAAGTCTTGCAAGCTGGAGATGAAAATCTGCTTCATTTCGAAAGTTGTTGCCAATGCTCGCTTTCAAATTCTACAGTTTGTTAATAATAATTTTTAACTTTTACGAAGAAGTAAATATAGCATTGCCCTACATTAAATACATTATTTCCGATTACAAAAATTCGCGGGAAGCCATTTCGACTATTCCTATCTTCGTAAGACTTTAATCAGCCGAGATATTGATTAAAAACTCGGAACATACTAATTTTCGCACTCATTTTCCGAGTTGCAACAGTCTCGAGCGTTGGAGATAAAAATTTTTAATTTCGAAACGTATTGCTACTGCTCGCTTCCAAATCGTAGAGTTTGTTAATCACAAATATTTTAACTTTTACGAAATCTATACATATAAAGAAGGATGTCTGTTTATGCGTGTGTTTGTTTGTTCGCGTTATTGATTTCTGATCGATTATGATCAATTTTGTTTGCTGCATTTAATCTACAAAACTTGAATATAGATGAAATATTAAATGGAATTTGAGCTTTTACGACCATTTCATTAGAAAGACGAAGATCATTTGCGTGCCATTGTTGCTGATGTAAGAGAGAATTAGTTTATTTTTCTATCGAAATTTTTTATGTGGGTTCCATATCGCATCCGACTGAAAAATGTATCTCTATGAATCGTATTTTTTTTTCATTGTTATTAGCGAAGGATTACAGCGGTATCGTTCTGTCTGTTGTTAGATGCATTACTCTCAATCTAACTTAAATGGCGTCGGGTTCTTCCGCTAGTAGTTAACTAATTTTAAGGTCCAGTCTATTTTAATTGATCTGAACGATCTATTTTAACCTGAATATTTTAACTGACCGTAGGAGCCCATGTCTAAGAAATTCACATTTTCATTAAAAAATATTGAGAATTCATAATATTTAAACCTCTAGACCTTTGAATAAAATTTTAATTTTAAAAAAATCTACGGAGTATTTTTAATAAAATTATCGTTATTATTTTCGATTAAAAATAATGTTAAGTGAGAATCTCTTAAAACATTTTATCCCACTTGGAATATGTAGTTAAAAAGAAGATTTCGTTTAAGATCATAAATAACCTTGCAAAGATATCCGGTTTTTTTGAGAAGGAAATGTTAGTAAATCAACTTTCCCTCTCCGGGATTCAAATCAGGTATCTTCCAAATGCTAGCTGGAACTGCTACCCCTTGCATCCCGAAAGCATGCGCAGGAAATGCGATAATTCCTTAGAGCTTTGCAAATTTACCAGGTAACTATGATTTTTGTAAACATGTCATTTTAGGCTGTATTAGTATGCATTAAATTATATTTTAGGGCATATTAAATTGGCACGGAAAATACTGAGCGTGGTAAAAAGCATTTGAGAACCGCCGCTCTAGACTTTTTTATCATCTCCTCAAATTTATGCATAAGTGCGTCGATATAATTTATCGTACTTACTCAATATTTAATTTTAATTTGCTTCTGTAATATTAGTAAGCCTCATATTCTCTAACGAATCGAATAAGCGAACGCATGAACTCTGCTGAGAAGCTGATGTCACTGGAAATAATAAATAAAGTAGAGAATTCAAGCTTTAGAGCTTAGTTTATAAGCTATCTTCTTCCTTCTTACCGTAAGCGTTCGCGGCGTAATTGGAAGCATACTCGACGCGCGCTCGAGAGGTTCAGAGTTCGAATCCTAGTAAGGGTATTACATGTTTTTTCCCTCTCCTCCTGCTTGAAAAAAATGCCTTTACAAGCGGCGCCCGAGCTAAAACGGGGTGGCTGATAATTTGTCACCACAAGGATTTGGAGACTGGGTCCACTCATCCCCAGTTGCCCTTCAAAAAGGGGGAGTACATAAGATAATTTTTCCCTCCTTTCCGCATGCCTCCGTGGTTTAATTGAAAGTATACTCGACGCTTATTGGAGATGTTTAGGTTTCGAGTCCCGCCGAGCGCATTGGACTTTTTTTACGTCTTCTGCTTCAAGAAAACCTAATGAATCTACAAATTCGTTTCATAATATTCTAAAACTGACATTAAGACTCGCTGAATGCAGACCATAATAATAAGGCTTTTACCAACCTATTGAATGTATTATTGCAATCCTAAAATTCACAGTTGTCAATATATAAAAGTAACATCTTATCTGCTTCTCTACATAAGATTCTTAAAACTTATAATTTCCTTTTAAATTACTTTAAAAATCGTTGCCATCTTCAACTTCAAAGCAAAGAGTCATTAAAATTTCCATTTTAAAATTTTTCATTGTTTTCAAATAATTAGTTAGTACTTTTTTTGTGGCAGCAACCCGTATAAGCTCTGTTAATAAACATGCCAGGTGACCCAAAAATGAGCCAAAACGTTTGAACTTATTTGACAACGCCAAACAGTAACAATTTTCACACGTGTAGGTATCCGGAGCAAATCCAGATATCTATTCAATTTACATCCCAAATCTAAATAGTATAGCCAATATAAAAAAAATATGGCAACGCTTAACACTTTGTAAACGTGAATATTGATCGGCTGAGTGCGTTCATGCCACACACAATTTTTTCTCTTAGCCTTTTCTAATATAAGGTTGTTTATTTAGGCCTCAAAATCTGAAGTTTTTCTGAGGCGAATATTTTAATGATAGTAGATCTTGCGAATAAGAAAGGTCGCCAATCAACGACGACTAAATTTATTAGACGATAATATCTACAGAATACCAAGTTGTTCGTATTGAATTGAATTTTCCATGCTTGAATTGTTGATCCCATGAATTTTCGTGCTGTGCATAGTTAATGAATAAACTCTTCAGAGGCATATCGATTTATATTCCAAAACGTTTTTCTGAAGGAATTCTAGCAGTCGATTTGGAGATGTGTGTAATTAGTTTCAATGGATTTGAATGTATTAGCTTCGCTTTGTTGCATTTTATTGTGCAAACTTCGCTCTTAATATACGATTGTTATTTATTAATATACGATTATCTTTATTTTCCGAGAAATGCAATTAGTAATAAACGTTGTGAATAGAAATGATGCCAAC
>KK116124.1:1200176-1230147 GCA_000611955.2 Stegodyphus mimosarum
ATTCCTGCAGATACTTCATTATTCAGTATCTTTAAATATAACACATGGCGATAATATTGGGTGGCAACAGTTTGAAAAGTGAACCAACGCAGAAATTGAAACGACGTAAAATGCCGTTTTGAGACCAAAAGCCCTTTGGATTTAACGTCCCTTTGGGCTAATAATTTTTGTTTCGCGATGTATGTACAGAAATCGCTTCAGCGGCTGAAAGTGAGTCTGAAAAAAATAGCAATGTTTTTTAGTTGGATTTTTATAACAATAATTTATTCAATTGCAACTTTAATTGCCTCCAGTCCTTCCTCGAAATGGGCTAAAAGAAGAATAGAATGCAAAAAGCTCTGAATACACACCAGCTCCAACTTTTTCGAGCATTTTCGATCCCTCAGTATATAAATAAAGTCAATTATTCTTCGGTAAATGTTGAAGTAGATAAACTTTCTGAGAATTTCCATTAATTTTTCGGATAATTAAAGAAGAAATATCGAAGGGCTTTATTCTTAACGGTATCAGAAACGTCATCTTTACATTCGAAAGCATAATTTACTCAAAAAACTATTTTTTTTTAAATTCCATTAATGTACAGCCTTACAAATTAAAATATTTTTTATTCAAAACTTACCTAAGGAGAACATGGTGTAGGTCTCTTTTACATCAGTTAAGTCCTGCATTTCTGCTCTCCGTACTCAGCGAACTGCCTCTGGAACTGTAATAGTTTATCTTCTGTGGTATTTTATGCATCGTAAACTAAAAATGAAGGGAGTTGGTCGTTGCAATTACGCAATAAAAAATGTTTTAATAACATGCATTTCAAGGTGACATTAAAAAGTTCAAAGCTTGCTATTTAAGTAAATAAGGAAGTTGTGTTGTAAACAAATCGATTTTTTTTAGTTTATAGAAATGCGAGGTGAACGAGAGAAAGGCCGTCGGCCATGCCTTGATTTGGATCATATTTCAAGGACAATTTTTGTTTCTTATATAGTATAATAATATATCGAAGAAAAAATGTTATTAATTAAAAAAAAGGCTATATAATTATGAATGCAGAAAGAAAATGGATACGATAATATCCTTAATCTGACTGGGAATTTGAACAAATAACGAATACGTAACTTGAAATCACGCTTAAAATTCTGTTTTTTTTAAAGGCTCCGATAGCGTTGTAAATATTTATCTGAACTCAAGGGCAAATTATAATTAGAAATATACAAAGGTGGGACGAATCCTACATATTTTGGAATCTTTGAGATCCTTCTAATACGAATAGTAATGAGAATAAAAACGAAAAAAACCGTTTTTCTTATTTTTAAATATTTAACGCAAGACCATCATGTTCTTCGCTCTTAAACCATAAAATTGTATTCGACAGACGTATCACAAAATAATTTAAAAAGAGCGTATGTTTAGAATTTCCGATACAGTCTCGCGCGCTGGAAACATATATATATTCTCCTTGTACAGTGTTTCCATTGCTCACTATGAAATTGCTGAGTTTATTCATCAAAAATTCGTTTAAGGTTTACAAAATATAAAATAGATAATAAAACAAAGTCCGAATTCCAAATTTGGTCTTCCAGATGCCCATATTCGAGTGGACGGCTACAATATCCAAAATTGCGCTTCTGGGCAAGTTGCACGTTTGGGCTAAAATAATATGGTTAATTTTAAAAATTACACTTACCTTTGTAAAGAAGATTGGGATTACAGAGGCTGTTCGCAAATTTTTTAGACGATGTATATTGTATTCATAAAACTAAATTACATAAAATTCTTGTGTTTTAAATGTTCTATTTGACATTCCTTATTCTGAACTATCTTTCGACACCGCAATTTCCAGGATAATAATGCCTTTTGAAGTGTCAGAAGATGTATTCTATCCCATTCCTCCCGAACCGCTTTCCAAAGTCTTGTAAGGGTTTTGGGACAACGTTTGGATAATGCACTTTTTAAAAGCCCGAAAGCACAAAGATCCATAGGTGACACATCGGGAGATTTAGTTGGGATATCAGTGAAGGGTATGGCCTTGATACCAGTTTTTTGTTCCATTTCGTTTAGGAAATTTACAGTGGATTTTGATGTGTGACTGCTAGCTTTGTCCCGATGGAGTCTCACAGATGGATGGCACTGTGGGTAAAGCGATGATATTTCATTCAGAAAAATTGGCGATAAAATATGTTCCTGATAGTATTTGAAGTTAAGCTTGACATTTGTTTGCATTCTCTTTATTTTTAACTTGCCATTATAAGAAAAACCAGAAATGATCATGAATCCCTTAGAAAAACTTTCTTTCGATTCTTTGAACCATGTACTTAAATTTTTTTCTCCCCTTTTATGATAATAAATGGCTCTTTTTTTGTTACAATCATTTAAATACACCCATACTTCATCTATTGTGACAATTGGTTTCCATTTTTCTTTGGATAAGTGTTTCTCATATAGAATTCTGCAGCATGTCCTGCGTTGAGCGATATGCTTCGGAAGACGATTCACTTTGCGTTTTTTCGCTTTCTTAAGATTTAAATCAACGTTTATCATTTTGTTTACAGTGGACACCGAGCATTTTAATGATTTTGCAACTGTCTTTTGACTAGGGGGATTTTCTTTTAACATTAAACAACGTACCTTTGCAATAGTCGAAGATGTCCGTTTTTCCCTTGGATACTTGTTTGGAATTTTTGTCCCACTGGAGGCTCCAATATGACGTTTTTTTTCCCTTTCTTGTTGATGATATTACCTATCGACGCTTTAGATATCACAAAACCATGACTCTCGCATCGTTTTTGGATAACGGAGTATGCATATTTCTCTTCGGAAAGAGCGTAAATATAGCGTTCGAACCACTGCTTTGTTAAATTCGCGATTTTGAATAAAAACAAAACTTTTAAGCCACAGACGATAATTTTGGCTTTTAAAAACATAGTACAATTGCAATTACTGCTTTTGCAGCAATCGAATTTTTATTACCGTTTACCCAAATCGTCTAAAAAATGTGCGAACAGCCTCTGTATTTAAAATACAGCCAAACATACAAGGGCTATCTGGCTAAGGAAAGGGATGCCACCTGGAAGATGTTTTAATACGGTTCATATTAGCTTTAAGCAAAAGAAATATCACGAAAACTCGCACGCAGCAGCCCGTTTTCCTAGGTCGAATTATTAGCGTTCAACGGTTCTAGGCTTCATCAACTGATATGCTACTAAGAAGATACAAATGAAATTGTGTTAATGAAGCACACAATTTAAACTCTTAAATAGGCAGGTTTTTTTTCTTTACGTAACTGGCAAAATATACTTGCGTATAAAACAAATTATAATCAACATTGTAAAGACTAAATTTGTGGCTGAGTAGTTTAACTTATAGATAAGACTCCGTCAGTGGCCGAATGGTTAATACAGCTGATTGCTGGTACTTCATGATGGGTTCAAACATAGGTAAACTGGATAACTGCATGGGTGGTTTTTGTGGGTTTCTCTATGTGTAACGTGAGTACGAGAGGGTTTCCCTTCGAAAGTTCTCTATGGTAACACCCCCTATCCTTAGGCAGATAGCCCTAAAGTGTTTTGTCCCATTCAAATAACCAATCTAGCTTTCATTTTTGTCAATTCATTGATTACGTCACATAACTAATGTTCTCTAATACCAAGTTTAATAACGGATCCTCACATTATAAAACATAAACACGCCTCTTAGACACCTGTTAGTGTGACGCTTCTTAATCTGACCGTGCCTTATGTTATCATTCGTATACTGTTATTGAATTACAGAAGTCCCGCCCGTTTGTTTATGAAAACATGGAAAATCAACAACTCGGTTATCAACCGTTATCAACAACTCGGTTAGGATCAAAATAACATAAATTTTTTAAACTGAAATAAAACCGCTAACTAAATTTCTGGCAGAAAAATGTTGCCAAATAAGGGATTAAATAGCCAAACATTTGATTTCAATTTTAGTCAACCATTCCAAATTAGGAAAAAAAAAGTTTGACCTTCACTCTAACGAATTTGAAGGTGACCAGATACAGGTCTTCTTTTTCAGGCAGAATTTCGGCAGAATGTTTCCCCTTGCTCCTGGATGGGGTAAAAAGATCTTTTGAAAACATCTACGCTCAACTAAGGTTATAAGGTATTTCTCCCGCCTTCGTGGTGTAGTGGTCAGCAAGCTGGGCGCGTATTCCAGAGGTCCGTGGTTCGGGTCCCGGCGAAGGCGTGGCTCATTTCTTCACTTTCCTGTTTCAGAAATCCTCTACACTGGCGCCCGAACTAAAAAAAGGCGATGGATGATGATTCTCCACCTACAGAAATTTGGCGATTGGTCTCAAACCCCAGTCGCCCTTTAGAAGGGGGAGTATATAAGGTATTTCTCCCGCTTTCTTCGCATGCCTTCGTGGTGTAGAGGTCAGCACGCTCGGTGCGTATTCGAGAGGTCTGTGGTTCTATTCCCGGCGAAGGCGTTGCTCATTTTTCATGTCGCCTGCTTCGAAATAACCTAATGTCTCTACATGGTTGCTTTTTTTTGTGGGACTTAAAATTTTACACTGGCAAGTTTTCTTCTAATGTTAGATGCTCTGTTAAATGTCTTCTAATGTTAGATTACTTTATGCAATCGTTCGGTTAATGCTATCAAAATAGCCGGGAACAAACGTGATCAATTGACATTAGCCAACGTACCACGTTTAATTTAACGTTGTCTGTTGGCATCGTTAAATTAAACGTGACATTCTAAGTATTTCTAGCAGTGTTCTTGTTTTCAAAGAAAGTGTTGTCATTAAAATGTTTCTTTCTATTTAGCTTTTTATTTATTGAAATAACTCATGTAAAAATATTTCTTAGGTTTAGGGAAAAACAATTGCATTAGAAAATATGTTTTCCACCTGCAAGTATCAAAGTGACGCATAAATATTTCTACAGAAAATTAATTTTCTCAAGCTGGCTTGTAACGGAAAGAATTCATTTAATCAGATTGTTTTTTTCGCTAGTTTTCAAGGCCCCCGAGAGTGGTTGATGGTTAAGACTACTGAATGCTGAAAGTTCGTTTTGAATTGGAACTCAGTCGAAAGGGATGGTTAGTTTCAACACATGGTTCTCCCCATGTGTTACGTCAATGCGAGTCACTTTACACTAGAAAGTTCTAGGCGGCCGATAGCTATCGTAAGCTTTGCCATATTCCAATAATGTAACCTAATTCATAGACAAACAGTGTCATGCATATTGCATAGCGCTTACATAGCATAATACGTATTGCTGCTTTTCTGCAGTGAAGTGAATAAAACCATTCAACACCAGTAGTTCGATCAAGTTCCATACAAGGCTGGCTGTATGAGGCATTTCCTCTGTTATTAACATGTGCAACTGGGTGATGAGAGAGAGAACTCTCGCCTTAGTGGAAGAATTTCCTCCCGAATTTTTTCCACTAAGGCTCCGATTTGCAAGCGGTTACATACATCCGGGAGTTATTATAGTAATAGGTTATCTGTCTCCAAAACTAACAAGGCGGTTCGAGAATTTTCGAGAAATCGCAGTACACTGATTACTTGAAAATTTCGGCAGATGTCGCTAGTTAATGTTGCTGAAACTGGGTAATGATCACAGTTGCCACCGGGTTAATATTGATGATCTAAATAGCATTGAAATTGCAACGGTGTGTTCTTGATTTCAAACGCTTTTGTTGGATGACAGGAATAAAACTGTATTCTATTTGTAGGTTTTAAAGTTCAGGCTCAAAAGATGAAAATATTTAAAATCCTCAGAAATAAGCAGGTAAGGGACAAGGACTTTTGAAGACCGGTGCTACCTGTATGGCTTTCAGTATTCTTTTGCTCCATGCCTCTCTAAATTAAAAAACAAATTTCGTTCATAAATTCTGCCGTTCGGAGCGGCCGCAGTAATTTCATCCGTTCTGAGTTTAAGCGAAATCAGTACTCCCATTTCTTGGATCCTATTTTTAAAAATACCAGCAAAGTAACATTTACTGAATTACAAATGTTTCACCGTGTAAAATGCTGTTTAATAGAAAAATATTACGGAAAACGTAATTGTTTTCAAGGACATATTTTAATGATCTTAGCAGAACCTTTATTAAACGGGTATTTATCAATCGAGTCTGCTAACTAAGCTGGCAAACAGTCTAAAGAAATCAATGAAAAGATGCAGCAACATTAGTATGAATGTAAAAAATATTAGTGATATCTCTGAATTTTCTTATCAATGATTTATCTTTTTGCCTTTCTTATCCACGATGGATGTTTTAATGGCCTTCCTACTGCTATAGACTAAAAACTCCAAAAACAACAAGAATAAAAAATCTGATATGCACACCGACACCACATGATTTTATTGTACAGCATATTAAATGATACAATTTTTGCTGAATTTCATTTAAACATTTTCCCTCGAATATCGTTAATGATCCATTTCTCATTCAATTAATTACGTTCTCATTTCACGGCGAGGGAAAATATATAAAAACTTAAAATATCTTCACTAAAAATTGTGAAATATATATAAAATACCAAATACGTTTAAAAACATGTAAAGAAAAACAATTTTTGCGATTAGAATTTGTTTCAATCTAATTTAAAATAGTGAAACAAGCAATTCGGTCAGCGGGCAGGAAGACAGAATTTTCGGTGCAAAAACTGATAGTTAACTTTTCTGTCAAACTGGACAAATAGACCTTGAAATTCATGAAACCAACTGACTTAATTCATTATTCTATTATGAGTTTCAAATGTAAACACATGACATTCTCGTTAGGCCAAGCGCTATTTAAACTTTTAAACTGTTGATAATTCTACAGCTATTGCATGCAAACCTAAAAGCCTAAAACCCTTAACCGAAACATAAGGAAAACATAATTTAATCATTTTTAAAGCAAAAAAAAAATGCAATATTTACAAACACATAAGAAGGAAAAACTAAGCTCACCGTAGCAGAGTGCAGAGCTGGGACAAGGGTGAGACAAGTGAGGTACTAGCCTCAGGTGGATCACTAGGAGAAGCGCCAAATTGGCCATGCGAATTCGAAAATTACTTTTATTATGTGTTTAAACTTGTCAGTTATTTTTAGGGGAAATAAGCTTCGGCAAACGTAAATTAATAAAACAATAGGAAGACTTGTCAGAAAGCATGGAAATTAATGCAACGTGTATTTCAATGTTATTTCTTATTAACCAAAAAATGATTTTTTTAACATTCTCATTTGAAAGTTATAAATAATTGCTATATTATTTTTCTGAATTTATAAAGCAACGATTAAAATACTTTAAGAATTATGATATTTTGATTCAATACAGTTACTTTTGTTTAATACAAATATAGCTATTTTGATACCCATATAAGGGTGCTCATTTACCTTTTTGCCTCAGGTGAAAAATATCTTGGTACGGCTCTGGCAGAGTGGCAGTATATATTTATATACGTTTGGTGTAGCCGATTGCAACGAAAAATGGAGATGCACACCTATATGTTATAACAGTCTCATATACAAAATTTCAGGGTTCCACTGTTGTTGGGTTATGCGAGATATACACATATGCGCGTACACACGTACACGCGTCACGAAAGCGTCTCTTCTGAATCCATTTTAAATGTATTTTACAAAACGTTTTGTAAAAAGGAGCCTTTTGTTCTGCCCTTACGTAATGATTTCTGGTAAAAAAAATTGTTCTGATGGATTCTAGAGCACTGGATATGAATGTTTTCTTCCAAAAATTATACTCGAAATTTTTTAGGATTACAGTACTATTTTGCTCCATACAAGGAAGCACAAAATCTGAAGTAAATTAGATTTAAAGTTGCCTCCGAGGGCTTATTTATACTTTCATTGAGCTCATAGTTTGTTTATCTGCTCTTGGACTCACAAAAAGGTTTGCCTTTTCAACTTTGTTTTTAAACACCTGTTTCTTCGCACTTAATCAACATGAATTTCAACAGTAAAGGAAAAAAAATAAAAACAACATATCTTATAATTAACGACACATTGTTAAGCGTGACCATGCACGTTTTCAACCAGAGGAACTATTATTCTCGAAATTCACTTTTGCGTCGAATCTCTTTTGTTGTCCATTTCACTTTTCAAATAGCTAGCTGCTGGGGAAATTAGAGAGGCTTAATAAACATTTTAATCTATGTTAATCGAGTTTTCGATTATCCGATGTGGTAACGGTTAATTACTTTGAATAATCGACGTTCTATGGTACTTAATTACTATTTATTAAAGGAGTTATATCCCCTATTAAATTATGTAGAATCTGAGGGTATGCATGTATTGTACGTATGTATATATGCAGGGATGTTGTGTTCCTCGAACTGTAGAGGGAGAAGCGGCGGCACCTACACCATCCAAATGTTCAGCATACCTGATCCTCCACCAGAACATGGATATACCTAAGCCTAAATTTAGAATTTAGAATTTTTTAAAAAAAATTTATTTTATGTTTTACGCGTACTTAATGAAATTTTGCCTAAAACATCAGGGATTTTAAAGAATTATGTTGGCACTAGGTGAAAACAAAGTATTTATGTGCCAAAATTTTATCAGAGTACTTGGGGATTCAAAAGATATGTGTTGTCATTAGGCAAAACTTAAGATGGCTTTGTTTTCAAATATAATAAACAAAGCTAGTGATTTAAAAGAAATGTGCGAAATATTTTTACCTTCCACCCGCCAGTGTGTTGCATTCGGCAAAATGTAAGTTTTTTTTAAAGCAATAAACGCGGTCTTCATCTCCTTTGCATCTAATTACAAGCATGACCTGTAAAATAACACTAGCTGGACTCATTAAAATCATTATTTTTTATAATATTTTGGGCAACTGCCAGTGAGGCAAATATTTATATTCAAGAAGAGCTTATTAATGGCTTAAAAGGTTTCCCAATGATTCAAGGATAAAGCTAAAACTGTTGAAAACTGTAACAAGGTTCCTTCCAGTGTTTAACGTAACCTTGCAGCATTCAGTTCTATAAAATTAATAATTGAATTATTTTTGTGCTTACCGGAAGCATCATCTTGCTTCATTCATAAAATCAGTAACTGAATTGTTTCTATTCTTACAGGAAGCATCATCTTGCTTCATTCATAAAATCAGTAACTGAATTATTTCTTTTCTTACAGGAAGCATCATCTTGCTTCATTCATAAATTCAGTAACTGAATTATTTCTGTGCTTACCGAAAGCATCATCTTGTTTCATTCATTAACTCAGTAACTGAATTGTTTCTGTTCTTACAGGAAGCATCATCTTGCTTCATTCATAAATTCAGTAACTGAATTATTTCTGTGTTTACCGGAAGCATCACCTTGCTTTATTCATGAACTCAGTAACTGAATTTTTTCTGTTCTTACAGGAAGCATCATCTTGCGTCATTCATAAATTCGGTAACTGAATTATTTCTGTGCTTATCGGAAGCATCATCTTGCTTCATTCAGTGTTACAAAATGAATAATTGAATTATTTCTTTTCTTACAGGAAGCATCATCTTGCTTCATTCATAAAATCAGTAACTGAATTATTTCTGTACTTACCAGAAACACTATCTTCTTTTCTTCATAAACTTAACAACTGAATGAAGCTTCTGCTTACCGGAAGCAGAATTATTTTTGTGCTCACCGAAAACATCATGTTCCTTTATTCATAAAATAAGTAATTGAATTATTTGTCTGCTTACCGGAAGCATCATCTTGCTTCATTCATAAAATTAATAACTGTATTACTGTTGTGTTTACCGGAAGCATAATTTTGTTTCACTGAGTTCTATAAAATCAATAATTGAGTTATCTCTTTGCTTACCGGAAACGAAGTACTTAACGAAGCGTGCGTTTCTTACTTCAATTAATGGCCAATACGCGAGAGAAAAATAAGCGTCAAGGTTATGATTCTCTCAAAATGAAATATTTGCCAATTCCTGTGAAGAATTCAATCATTTGTTAAAAGGAAGAGAACTGCTGAAGGAAATACAGGCAATTGATAAAAAATATTGAAGAACATTACCTTTATTTCTTAGTATCTCATTGTTTTCCTCGTTATTTTGTGTTCCTAACTGAATTGTTGACGAAATAAGAATTGAGTTCATGTTTTAATTGAGACCTCTGCTTACTGAACTATAAAAATAAATTTCAGCTCTTTTAAGAATGAACTAACGTTATTAATTCGGATGTTGACGTAGTAAAGACAAAATTTCCGTCACTTTCTTCCTGGAACTGATGTACAGAGAGCAAATTTCGCTTTAAGGCTGAATATAAATATCATGCGTTAAAACCACTATACCCTCTAGGTGGCTGAAATTTAATATGGTTTGTTGGCAGAGATTATCAATAAAGATGGCTCAGGTGGAATAACGAAACATTTTGGAGAGTACTACACGAATAGACACTTAAGACTAACATGGGAACATACTGTTCTGTATATTTGAAAAGTGAAGTATTTAACATTAATCTATAAAAATACTGAATGTTTCTAATCAGCTATACTGTTAGTGAAACGCATTTTTACTTAAATCAATACGAATATATAGTATTCTTAAATATCTATCGCTTTTAAATAGCTTAATTTGTTATCAAAATAACAGTCAGATTCAATCAGAAAAGCAACATTTTTATATTTAGCAGAACGCAGCAGACTATTTACATAATTATGAACAGCACAAACCTTCGATCAGAGGTAAGGCCTCCGGCCCAGGCACCCAGGTGTACGGACACCATTCTACGGCTTGAGATTAATAGCCTTAAAAAGTAAAGGTGGGGAGTCGCCCACGCAACATGGGATTTACCTGTTTCGAATAAAAGATGTTAAAAAAAAAACCCCGAGAAATATTACGAAAGAGAACATTTCTACGAAGCAATTCTGAAAAGGTGAATGCTTGTTGAAAAACATTTGTTATGAAATAAATATTGTAGAACTATTTATTTCAAAGAATAACACATGGGATTTCCGTGTCGAAAGTGACAGTGAAATCATATTTTACCATTTCTGTCAGCGGATGCAACATCTCATCTCCGGACGAGCATTCTTTTTTGCGGTCGCTCCTTTGAGGAAGGAAGAATTCCATTCGGCTATTTTCATGAGTTCTTCCTACTAGTAACCAGAATAGCAACAATTCATACTTAGCAAGCAATAGAAAACCGCAAGATATTTACGTAGGAATTGAACTAAGAACACTATGCGGTTTCAAAAATAAGGCAATTTTAGTTTGACTAATGAATAAATAAGAATTACAAGGAGGATAGAAGCTTATTAATTGGATTTATATTTGCCGTAAGGCTTCATACCGTAAGGCTAGATTTTGATCCCGCCTATAAATATTCATGAAGTCTCTCCGAACCAGATGATAAATACGATAACTGTACTGTAATAATAAATTTCATTCTCGTTCGACGGCTTTTAATCACTAAAGTTAATTAAAAAGATGCCTAATTAAATTTTTCATTCTCTTAACTTCATTGTAGGAGCCAAATATTATATAATATACTACGTATAGTAAATATATATATATTTCACTATAAGTTATAAAAGAAAACTCTCCATATTACATGTCCAAGCAACGGAAATTTAGTTTAAAAACAACATTGAAAAGATAATTTTCGGAATTAAAAATTTTTTTTATAGAATTTTCAGTTCTCCTTGCTTTGAACACAGTAAAGGAAAAACTAAATCACAAAAATGCCAAAATCAAAAGAAAACTTTTTAAGTATTGAAAAACCAGTTAATGTTATTGATAGCAGATTAATCAATCGACTTATCAAGGGGATTAACCAACCTACCATCAATTAACAGTAACTAAAATAAGAGAGAGTGTTTCATCTTACTTCCAAGTAAGTCTCAAATTATTTGCTAGATTCAAACCACTAATTGATACTCAATCAAAATAAAGATATTAATCACTAAACCAAAAGAATCCTATTAAAAAGCAAATAATCTTTAAGATTAAAAATTTTTTTACTAAGAACACAATTAATCTAAACGAGATGCTTACTTTAAAAGACATATCCCCTATACTCTCTTTTCATTTCAAAAACAAAAGTAGATTCAAGAACAAATTTTAAATTAAAAAAAAAATATATAAGAAGATTAAAAGTAATAATCCATAAAGTTAAAGTTAAAAACTGTAGTAAAAAAACAAACAAACTAGTAAGCAAAAATTAACCAACTTGCCTTCGAAATTGCCTTTTTTGCTTCCATTTCTTAATACGTACTTGCATTCCAGTCATTTGGTTTTAAAATTTCCAAGGCAAGTTGGTTAATTTTTGCTTACTAGTTTGTTTTTTTACTACAGTTTTTAACTTTAATTTTATGGATTATTTCTTATAATTTTATTATGATTTTTTAAAATTTGTTCTTGAATCTACTTTTTTTTTGAAATGAAAAGAGAGTGTAGGGGATATGTCTTTTAAAGTAAGCATCTCGTTTAGATTAATTGTGTTCTTAGTAAAAAAAATTAATCTTAAAGATTATTTGCTTTTTAACAGGATTCTTTTGGTTTTGTGATAATATCTTTATTTTGATTGAGTATCAATTAGTGATTTGAATCTAGCAAATAACTTGATGCTTACTTGGAAGTACGATAAAACACTCTCTCTTATTTTAGTTACTGTTAATTGATGGTAGATTGGTTTATCTCCTTGATAAGTCGATTAATCTGCTGTCAATAACATTAACTGGTTTTTCAATACTTAAAAAGTTTACTTTTGATTTTGGCATTTTTGCGATTTAGTTTTTCCTTTACTGTGTTCAAAGCAAGAAGAACTGAAAATTCTATAAAATTTTTTTAAATTCTGAAAAATATCTTTTCAATGTTGTTTTTAAATTAAATTTCCGTTGCTTGGAGATGTAATATGGAGAGTTTTCTTTTTATAATTTATAGTGAATTATTGCTTTATTACTTTGCATCTTTAACGCAAGAATTAACGCTTTATTAATTTACTTTTAATTACTTTCATTATATATATATATATATATATATATATGTGTGTGTGTATATATATTAAGTATATCATAATGCTGTATGTATATATATATATTGCATTATGATATACACAGCATTCTATAATACTGTATACTATAATGACTACATTGTGAAGAATATACTATATTCATTATAGTACACAGCATTATAGTATGTAGTATATTATAGCACACTATTACCTATAGTATTATAGTATGTATAGTACAGAGGTGAGGAACGTGCAGCCTCCGTGAGTATCTTGAGCGGTCTCTGTTGTTGTCTGTAACAATTAAAGCTGTTGTTTTAATTGTTATTTAATTATACAGACTTCGACAATTTGAAAATTAATAACATTAAATAAGGTGCTGCCATCTATTGAGATAACATGAATTAGAATGGTGCAGCGTTGCAAGCAGTCTTTCAAATTCTTAAATGATTGCCGTTCTGTGCACTTTCAGTTTGTTAACGTCCGACAATAGAAATTCTTCTGTTCTGTTCTTATTGTTGGCCATGGCTCACACTTACTTGAAATACACTAACCTTGTTGCTATACTAGCTGCCACTCACCAGACACAGTGACGGTGGCTGTTCTCATAAGTATCTTTTAGAAGAGAGACAGACAGTACACACTTTTCTCCTTCTGCCCGCACCCCTCAGCATTTTCCTATATGTTGCCGAGTTGGTGATTTGTAGTTAGTGCGTGCTTGTAACAGTCTCGTTTCGTATTGCTATCGGACACTCTAAAACTCTAATTATTGTTTGACTTACTTGAGGTTTTTATATTAATATACGGTTTTACAGTACTTTTACTAAGTATACGCTTTTTTAAAGATACTATTTGATATTCGTTTTTTGTCCATCATGTCAACTTGTAAGAGAAAAAATTAAATGAAGGAAACAGAACATTTAATGTAGACTGGGAGTTAGATTATTTCTTTAATTCTGTGAAAGATAAAATGGTGTACTTATTGTGCACTACAGTTTTGACTGTAATGTAAAAAGTGAATGCAAATAAACACTATTTAACTTGATATTATATTTAAGGAGGTGAATCTTGGCAGTAGGTATGTGAGATCCAGAAAAATTTGATAAATAAAAACAGCTGTCTCTTTCAAGAAGAACTATAACAGATCGGCAACACGAATTAGCTGAAAATGTAACAAAGCAACTTCGTACAATTATACAAAATGTTGCATGTTTGTTTAAATGAAAGCACTGATAAAATTGACTCGGCGCAAGTTTTATATTTGGTTCGTGCTGTAATTAAAGGTTTTCAGTGTTACGAAGAGTACTCTAACTGAAAAAACTCTCGGAGTTGGCACATTCGAAAATTTCAGAGAAGCATGCCATCGATCACAATTAAATGGCTGTAATTTAGTCGGTGTCCGCATCAATGGCGCACCTTCCTTGAGAGGTAAAATAAAGGAAAACTTGAAAAAACTGATAGCATTTCACTACATTTTGCATCAAAATCTTTGCTCAAAAATAACTATTTTACAAGACACTCTGGATAGATCTATTTCGATTGTCAACTATATTCTCGCAAATGCAATACGTCGTCGTGAATTTCGGCAGATGCTAAATTTAGACGAAGAAACGTACAGTATTGATTTACGTACTACTGGAAGATTCGCTGGCTATCAACAGGACAGCTTTTGATAAAAGTTTTGACTTTACGAAAACAAATTTCAAAGTTTTACAAGAACAGGGAAAACTATGTGATCTATTAGATGAAGCATTTTGCAGAAACATTGCATTTTTGTCTGATATTATGACAAAACAAAACAACTTAAATATTTGCCTGCAAGGTAAAACGAAGCATATCTATGAAATGTGGCAAAAGATCCAAGCGTTTCTAAAAGAATTAATATTTTCAAACCATTGCTGTCTTGTTCGGATATATTTGCTGAACGCTTCCCGGAGCTAGCAAAAATATTGAATGAGCAAAAGTGTAAAAATAAAATATTCGAGGTGTCTTCGATTTTTTAATAGAAGAATACATTGAAGTGACAAAAGTCAAGGGATAGCTCCTAATATTTTGTCGGTCCTCCTTTTGCCCGGCGAAGAGCAGCAACTCGACGTGGCATGGACTCAACAAGTCGTTGGAAGTCCTCTGCAGAAATATTGAGCCATGCTGCCTCTATAGACGTTCATAATTGTGAAAGTGTTGACGGTGCATGGTTTTGGGCACGAACTGACCTCTCGATAATGTCCCATAAATGTTCGATGGGATTCATGTCGGGCGATCTAGGTGGCCAGATCATTCGCTGGAATTGTCCAGAATGTTCTTCTAACCAATCGCGAACAATTGTGGCCCGGTGACATGGCGCATTGTCATCCATAAAAATCCCATCGTTGTTTGAGTACGTGAAGTCCATGAATGGCTGTAAGTGATCTCCAAGTAGCTGAAGGTATCTATTTCCAGTCAATGATCGGTTCAGTTGCACCAGAGGACCGAGTCCATGCCATGTAAAAACAGCCCAGACCATCATGGAACCACCACCAACTTGAACAGTGCCTTGTTGACAACTTGGATCCATGGCTTCGTGGGGTCTGCGCCACACTCGAGCCCTACCATCAGCTCTTACCAACTGAAATTGTGACTCATCTGACCAAGCCACGGTTTTCCATTCGTTTAGAGACCAACCGATATGCTCACGAGCCCACGAGAGTCGCTGCAGGCGATGTCGTGCTGTCAGTAAAGGTACTCGAGTCGGTCTTCTGCTGGCGTAGCCCAAGGAAGACAAATTTCGCCGCACTGTCCTATCGGACACGTCCCTCGTACGTCCCACATTGATTTCTGCGGTTATTTGACGCAGTGTTGCTTGTCTGTGAACATTGACAACTCTACGCAGACGTCGCTGGTCTCGGTCGTTAAGTGCAGGTGGTCGGCCACTGCGCTGTCCATGGTGGGATGTTATGCCTGAAATTAGATACTCTCGGCCCACTCTTGACACTGTGGATATCCGAAATGGAATGACCCTCGCGTCTAGCTCCAACTACCATTCCGCGTTCAAAGTCTGTTAATTCTCGTCGTTCGGCCATAATCACGTCACAGCCTCTTCACATGAATAACTTGAACACAAATGAAAGCCCTGCCAAAGCACTTCGCATTTATACATTTTCTACGCGATACTACTGCCATCTGTATATTTGCATACTGCTATCCCATGACTTTTGTCACTTCAGTGTATATTGATAGGTTTGCAGATATTGAGTAGCACACTTCTGCTATAAAACTGGCAGTTGAACGACATTTATTGAATATATCCAAATCTCCTACGGAACTACAAATGGTGTTATTGGAGTTGCGGGTAGATAAAATCTGAAAATCTCCTTATGTGGCTAGAAAGGATACCATAGAAATCTGGAAAAATGCTCTTGAATATCCGTGCCTTCGACAGTATGCACGCCGTTTACTTTCCTGCTTTGTAAGTACTTGCTGCTTGGCAATATTTTCTCTCATGATGAAAATCAAAAGTAGCTTGAAAACGCGAATTAAAGATGTTCATTTAGAAGATCTACTAAAGCTGCGCGCTACGAAGCTTGATCCAAATATTGAATTACTTTCAGGCAAGAAACAAATGCAAATATCCCACGAAATTAAATTTTCCGTCGGATTTTAACCTTATTTTACATACTCTTGCTATGTCGGTTTTTTATAACTTAATATCTTCTATTCTTCTTTCAATTCTTTTTCTATATAATGTCATAAATTTACTGAAAAATACGTCTACTTCATTATTTTTATTGGAACAGTATTTAAATATATGGAGTTGTTTATTAAAAAAATTAAAGATTAATGTTATAATAAGTTACTAGCCTTATGTGAATGCAAAAATATTTTATATTATAAATTTTTATTTTAATAAATGACACAATGGTTTTTTTGCATTATTTCTATGTAATGGAATGAAGTGATAAAACGATACAAAAACTATTCATAATTTCTCAAAAGTCGCATTTATAGGTATATCAACTTATGCGGCCTTCCTTGTCACTGCCTAATTTAAATATGGCCTCTAATTGTAAAACGTTTCCCTACCTCTGTTATAGTATATATACTACCCCGACATGGAAGATGGAACATCAAGAAGGAGTGGCCCGAAAATTATGCAAATTTTAGGGTAGACGTACGTCACCGAGTTATGCGAATGATGTGAAATGCGTAGCTCTCCAGCGCACGTTGAAGACGTATAAGGGAAGGACTCTGTAGAATGTTCAATTTTCGTGCCGCTTTTTTTGATAAGGAATTCATCGTAGAAAATTAGTTCTCGTCTCAGAGGACGCGTGTAATAGCAGAGAATGCCAGGCCGTCGTCAACGGAGGCAGTTCCAGCAGACAGACGATTTTACGAGGGGCACGATGATCGGACTGAGAAAAGAGGTTGGTCCATACGGCAAATCTTAGTTGACACACCCCTAAACGCCTCCATAGTGCACCGGCTGTGGCAACGACGGTTGGAATAAGGAAATGTGGCAACTTCGAGTGGTGTCGGTGCAGCCAGAGTGACGTCAGGACGCGTGGATTGACGCATCCGCCGACAAACGGTGGCGCATCCGCAAGTTATTTCTACTTCGATTCTGCAGCATGTTCAAGACACTTTCGATATTCCCATATCGATTAGAACCATTTGCTGTCGATTGGTGGTTAGAAGCGTGCACTCGTGGCGTCTGTTAAGAAGACTGCAATTGATACCACATCATAGACTCCTACGTTTTCAATGGTGCAGGGCTCGAGCAATGTGGACGACGGAGTGGCACAGGGTCATATTCTCAGATGAATCATGTTTCTCTTTCTCGAATGGTAGTCGCTGTGTACGAGTTTGTCATCTATGTGGAGACAGGTCGTACCCGGCAGCAATTGTGAAATGCCCCACCGCACGACAAAGTAGCATCATGGTTTTGGGCACTATTGCGTACGATTTCAGGCTCAGCTCTAGTTGGTATTCATGGCACTCTGACAGCCCAACGATACGCGGAGGATGTGCTGCGGCCGGTGATACTTCCCTACCTTCAGGAGGTTCCTAATGCCTTTTATCAGCAAGATAATGCCCTACCATACATGTTCACATCAGTTAACGTGCTCTGTAAGGTATACAGATGCTTCCCTGGCCACCGTTCTCTCCTGATCTCTTACCAATCAAACATATTTGGGATGTGATTGGACGCCTTTTGCAGACCCTGCCATTGCCGCATTCCGAAGACGAACTGTGGCAAATGGTTGACGAGGAATGGAGAGCTATACTTTTGGACACCATCCGTAGTCTCATTGACTCTCTACGCACACGTGTTGCTTCGCGTATCGCCGTCCAAGATGGTCCTACTTTACCTTAGGTCGTCCCCCCTGGGGTCGACGTAGAAAACTCTGTGAAGCTACTGGCTAAGATCTGTACCTAGGCAGTCTCGGTCACGGGGCTATACGAATTATGAGCCTAGTGGTTCTGGAGGCCCCGGAAAGATCACTTAGTGGCCGGCCAAATTCTAGCTATCCACGAATTCAGAACCCAACTCAATTGCACGTGCATTCTGCCAGGATTTCTTGCTCAAAATGAGCCACCCTATATAAACATCTGAGGCTTTTCCGCGATGCGTAATGGCAGACCACATGCTGAGTTGATCAATGTTAAACGAATTTTGGTTACTCGCATGCTCCCGTGTCGAGTCGTTTTGAGGGTGCAGGTCGTTTCGTAGCAGCTCCGCGTTTACTGTTTTTAACAGCGATTGTTTTCATCCGATGTACAAGAAAGCAGTTGGATAGTTAAGGATTAAGTTGATATCAAATTTATCTTTCTGTGACTTCTGAATAATTTTTCTTATGAATTTCTAAAGTTTACGCTCATATTTACGAGTAAAAGCGCCATTTCGCCAACTTTTTCGCCATATAGAGAAGCCTACGCAAGCCGGAGCCACAAGATATTTATACCGTCAGAACCCAAGATATTTCAAGCATCAAAAAGAGCTACGTCTGGATTACGTAAATCAAATGGATATTTAATTATGCTAAATTAATTGTCAAAATTTAGCGTTTATCTTTGCTGATCACGAACTGTTCCCAACGGTCAAGACCGTTGGGAAGAGTTCCCCACGAGCCATCCCCACCCCACAGTGCTTCTGCTAATCCGTCAAGGACATTCGCATCCATAAATTACGGGCTATTGGAGCTCTCTCATTAAGCTTGCTAATTAAGCCCCTAATTGGCGTAGCGAGTTAGTTCAAGCGGCAATCAGCCTTACAAGTTCTGGAAGGCCGAAGATTCTAAATGTGAGAAAATCGGAGCATACCTTCCGAAAATATAAATTTTTCTACATTTTTCGAACTGAGAAATCCTCATCACTTCTTAGTGTGTGTGCTACGTCTCTGTGTTTACAGTGTGTGTTTACATAAATTTTTGTGCTTCTGTATTTATATTTGTGGATTACCTTGGATACCGCAGCCTAACTACGGATGAAGAACAGAGAAGCTTAGCGGCCAAAGTAGGCCTCCTGTTTTAAATCTTAACAATCTTATTTAATTACACGGCTAATTGCACCTCTTTTTAATTTTACACTACACACCTGCCATTAAAGTCCTGTAAATCAGCATCCCTCTGTGTGTATCTCCGGCAAAGCCTTTTTCTAGATTTTGACATTCGGTCTCATCAATCTGTCAGGTTAATTAATTAATTAATTATTAATAATTTGTCAAGTTGTTAACAAATTTACGTGCCTTTAGTCATTTCGCATGTTTTTCAATGCCTCTTAATTGACTTTGTATGCATCTCTAGGCGCATCGCCATTCTGCATTGTATTTTGCTTAGCTAATTAAGAGTTTTTATTTAAGTGATTGACAAAGATTTATTGTGACTTTTGTAAATACTCCACTGTCTGATTAACAGACTTATGTTATCAAGCTCATTTTATAATTAGCGAATTTTGTATCATCATTTTATTACATATCTTTGATTAACTGGTGTGATGATTAATTAGAATATTAATTATTGTGCTCATTATCTAAATTACTAGAATTCTTTAGTTCATATTACAGTGTGCTTTGTAACACTGTTAATATACAGTGTTCATTTACTGTGTGCCAATAGTGTTTACGAGCAGGTTCTTTTAGTCAAATAGAGAAATAGTGATAAATAGTGAATTTTTGGAATAGTGAATATTAGTGAATTAGTGTGACTTGGAACAGTGAATATTAGTCAATTAGTAAAACTAGTGACATAGTGAAATTGGGAGAAATAGTGAATTTATAGCGAAATCCGTGTCAAATAGGGAAATAGTGAAAAACAGTGAATAGGGTTTTACAGTGATGTTGACATAAGTGTTTCAGCCATTTTCGTGTTATGCCTGAAATAGTGACAGCATCTCTGTGTACCATGAGCTACAAAAAATAGCACTGTGAGTCATCATAGAATAGAGCCCATCCAGTGCACACTCTCCAACTCAGTGCTCACGACAGTACGCAACTCAAATTTAAGTGATTACGACTATTCCTCAGTGGCACACAAAGCGCTACCTTATAGTCTCTACAATTACCATGTCCCGTCACTCAGTGATACCCATTGACGGCGAAACCTCTATTCTTCAAAACGTACTAAAGCCCACAGAACTTCTGACCTCTGACCAACCACACGCAGACAAAGTCGCAACTCTATGTGAGGTTTTTAAGCAACTATCTGCAACCTACAGAGGTAATAAATATCTCTTGCCTGCGGACCTCAGAGATCGCCTACTAAGCTCTTTGGAGGCATTACAGAAACTGGCTCTAACAGGCCCCTATTACTCCAACACAACTGCATACGCATCTGAATGTCCATGCTACCGACGCACTGCAGAATTTATCCGAAGTAACACGGATTACTAGCCATTCATCTCCAGCGGTCCAGCAGCACCACCACTCGAGTACACAGCCTCACAAAGCAATAATCAATGCATCCTATAAACTCAACGAAAATTCTATCCACTGTTTGCAAATAACCCTACAGAGAGCCAAGGCAGCAGTGACTCAGCTAATACAGTTCACAATAATATCTGGAATAAACATAATAATGGCACATCAGAAATGGAAGTGCAGTGGGCTTCCCACTAGAATGGGAAATCTTCCAGAAATCCGACAGCAGTAACCTTCCTAGGGCTATCTTAATTAACTGCAACAGAGACTGTTCGCCTGCCGTCATCCCACTTGAACGAGATAACGTTGCAATAGCGCTCGAATTACAAGATACCTCACTGCAGTTTGAGTAGCAATACTCGCCTCCAACAGACGACTTACTTACTACCACACACTTCCTATCTAATATCTTTTGTAAAATCAAAATCTCCAACAAGATAAAAGCGGGAGACTATAATGTCCACAATACGGTCTGCGGCTACACAACAACAGACATAAAAGGTCGCTTCTTGGAAGATTTCATTTCATCCTACAACCCCACTTTGCACAACACATGCGACGCGCCACCCACATTTGATCGAATCCATGCACAAGGCTGGGCAAACTTGACCATCAGCACGGCCACAGCGACACACCTAGTCCAAGACTGCAAAGTGGATGACGAAGTACGCCTCAGCGACTATCGCTATATCACTTTCAACCCAACCAACGACAGTCAATGTTATCAAGCGAATGAACTTACCCGGCAGACAGAAAGAGCATTCACCAACAAAGTACTCAGAACACTGCTGGGCAATATGGAACAGCAGCTGACGCAGGCAAAAACCAAAAAAGATCTAGAAAACTTCCCAGCTGAAATCCAAAAATGCATTCAACAAGCCTGCAACGACAAGCTTCCACAGAGGAGTGCCAAAAAGCTTCGCACTCTGAACTGGTGGAATAGCGAGCTCAGCACGCAACAAAAGAAGTGTAGAGCCCTGCGCCGTAAACTGAAAGAAGAGTGCAGGCTCAACCTACCTGCCATCACTTTACCCATTTACCAAAGAGAAAGAGTGCGTTACAAAAGATCTATTCTACAAGTTAAATTAAATTTCTGGCATACCTTCTGCACAGACTCAAAAAACATATACGGCATTCATCACAAGATTATGACGGATAAACTCTACAACCCGGCACAGCTGCACATCACGGACAACACCACTGCAACACAGGACTATACAAAAGATACTCTGCACAAAGTACTGGATGCTGTCTTCAGTCAAGACAATCCGGCTAATGATTCAGAACTTCATGCAGCCACCCGTGCAGAGCAAAGGCCCTCCATCGCGCGACCAGATCGTGCAATCACCATGAACTAAAGCATACACTGGCACACTTCCCGAAGAAAAAGGCCCCCGTCCAGATGGAATCGATTACGCCATAGAAAAACAGTCATCATAGTAACCGCGGACCTATTTGTCAAACTGTTTAATAGGCTACTAGACACAGGCACCTTCACGGAATTCTTTAAAATCGTCCAGATGGTGCTGTTCCTCAAGAAAAAAAGAGACCCGGCTGATGTTGAATCTTTTATACCAATTTGCCTTCTGCCGGCCTTGGGCAAAATATTTGACAAAAATTCTAATGAACATCTTGCGACATCACTTGCACATAAAGAATAAGCCCTCGGCAAAGCGGTTTTCTCCCCGACACATCCGCTATTCATGCACTACACGACATAAGCAATGCCATCATGTCCAACAAGATTAGCGGTCACCATACGCCACATATTAGCTTAGATTTAAAAAGTGCATTTGACACCCTATGGTGGCCGGCCATCATGCAAGCATTAAGGAACTCGGACTGCCCAAGTAACATCTACTACAACATAGGCCACTACCTGCAAGACAGGACGCGCATGACTGTACATTTCGCAGGCATAATCGAACGCAAACAAACCAGAGGATGCCCACAAGGGTCCTGCGTTGGCCCGCACCTCTGGAACTTGACATTCAATGAAGTGCTCACAGCTGCCTGGCTAGAGCATACAGAAAGTTTTGCCTATGCCGATGATGCGGTACTGATAGTCAAAGGACACTCTCGAGAAGTACTTCAGCAAAACTGTAATGAGACCTGCCATATGTGACAGAAGATCTGCGATTCGCTAAAACTTGTAATTGCGGAACACAAGTCTCAAATCCTATTAGTACCAAAGAAAGGAAGCTCCCTGGCACGAAGACCTCGAATTACTATCAACAGACAACGTTTAAAAATAGCGAAGGAGCTCAAATACCTCGGTATTACAATAGACGAGAAGTTAACGTGGATAACCCCCTTACTAACAATAAAGAAACGCACTTCGACCATAGCCAAACAGCTCCGCCAATTCCAAGGCTACAGATGGGGTCTAAACCATCATGTACAAAAGGAACTGCACACCACGGTCATCGAAAAACTCTTGACGTATGTTGTAGCTGTGTGAGCACTCCCCATGCAGGGCAGAAAGGCACCTATTAACCATACAGCATCCTTTCGCTTTGAGCTTTACTAGAGCGTACAGCACAACATCGACAGATGCACTCAATGTTCTTGTAGGATGACTCCCGCTGCACATAAGAATAGAGGAAGAAGCTGCTCGTCAAGCTTTGATTCACCTACGAATACCGATCACTTATGACAGTGGTTACTTCACACCGGATACGTTCGAAGGAAAACAACCATTTGTCAACGTCTATCCGGCAGACTACGGAACTGACGTCAAGCTATACGTCCCGCCCTCGACAAACGACAGACCTTTCAGCCATATCATATATACGGATGGCTGGCGTGGGAAGCGCCGTAATAATCATGTCCAACAATAACATCATTGCCCAATGGAAAGGACAATTAGCAGACAACAATAGCGTTTTCCAGGAAGAGCTATACGCTATAAGCAGATAGCAATAGCGCAAGGTATACGTTATCTGCTGTCCCATAACTTAACAACCAGATCAACAATAAAATCTGATAGTTTCTCAGCAGTTTATGCCATAGGTAATCCCGAACATCCGTCTTCAATCATAAAAGGCATCCAGCAGGACCTCAGAGCTAACCAAAACTTTGACATACACATAGAATGGGTCAAGGCTCACGCGGGAGAGCAGGGTAATGAACTGACAGACGGCATTGCCAAGGAAGAGACAAACGGCAGCGCAGACGAACATGTCTCAACCCCCTGGCCCATTTCCAACCTGAAAAGGACTTTCTCAAAGCCACAGGCAAATGGCAGGAAGAGTAAGACAACAGCAGCACAGGTCGACGCACACATTACCATCTCACGCAAGGTCTCCTAAGAGAGATATTGTGGAAACTCTCACCTAACGAGGTACATCTTCGGACACAAGCCATTTCCCGTATACCTCGAGAGATTTGCAATTAGCCATTCAAATGCGCGCATCTGCAGAGAGCTAGGCTCCCCAGAACATTATCTCGCTAGCTGTGTCTTCCGTCTTCGTTTACTGTTTGTAGTAGGTAATGGTAAAACTAAAGACCTGTGCGGTTATTGCTCGTGTTTCTGTTTGAATAAAGTGTATTTTTTTTGTGTCTTCGGTTTTTATTTATTGTTTGTAGTAGGTGCCAGGAATAAAGAAAGATATAACGGATGTTTGAAACCCACTTATCTTTTTTGAATTACCTTTTGATGAACTGCTTGTGCTTCACATTGCTAGAGAATTAACCGTTTTGCAGACCAGTATATGAAACAACATCATGCGAAAGAAAAATCAAGAAGAAAATCATAGCATCCTACCAATTCGGAAGAAATATATGTTTTTTTAGGTATACTGATCGGTCGGTATTGACCCCTTGGACGGTCAATAACATTTTAAATTGATCCGGAGATAATCAATGATTGATTGAGGTCGATAGGTGAATATGCACCGGCAATAACATAATCAAGATACCACTGATCGCAAAAAATAAATTAATAAATAAAATTGGTAATTAATCATTTAAGAAAAACTCAAATAAATACAAGGGAAAGACAAAAAAATTATTTAACATATTTTAAAATCAATGATATTTGTTTAAATATATAAGTCTTTTATGCAATAAGTTCAGTATAAAAAATAAAACACAATAATAAAATATGGATGTGGACATCACATGACGTCTTTGTACGGACTATTAAATTATATACACCTTTTAATGCACTTTAGTTAAATATAAGGCAAGACGAAAATGACATCAAAATCTGCAAATTTTGCAATTAAATATCCCAGTCAATTTTTATCCTGCGGGAATAAAACCTCTTATGATTTTATTTTTTCAAAACGAGTATAAAACTTTTCCAAATATAAGTACGGGAACTGGACAGCGAATTCAAAGTTCGTTCGTTATATGTGAAAAATTACTAATTTGACATTCCCAAAACGTCAATATTTTTGCCATTTAAAATACTTCTGTAAATGGAATTATATGACCGCTAATAACGATTGCGCAAAGAAAGGCCGTGTAAGGACTTTTAAACCGGGTAAGAAGTTGAGTATACATATATATATGTCTCGCACTGCCAACTGTAGTAAAAAAGGGTAGGTGCATAACTAGATGTTATTGCAGTCCCATATACAAAATTTCAACGTTCTGAGGCAAGTTATTTTTGAGTTATGCCTCATATATACATACACTCATGTCCATAAATTAAGGATAATGCAAAATCAGGCAAAGGAAGAGTTAGAAGCAAAACAAATTTGACTTATTTGTAAAGATTATTTATTAAATAAAAGGTAAACAGCAAAAGAAGATGCTATATGTTTGATATTATTAAAAATATTTGTGATTTTTTCTCCCTGGAGCAAATTACAAAAAAAAACCTATTTACAAAAAAACAATATTACATGGTTGGTATGATTGTTAATACATTGTATGTCTCCCAGACGATGCAATACAGTCCGTACAGCGCCTAGGCATGCTGAGTATCAAATTATCGATCTGATCTTGGGGGATATTACACCACTCAAAAAGCAATGCTCTCCAAAGTTCCGGTAGACATGTAGGAGGAGGTTGACGGGCTACAACTCGTCGGCCAAGCATCTCCCACACGTACTCTACTGGATTTAAGTCCGGTGAGAATGCTGGCCAGTCCATACGGGTTATATCCTCCGATTGAAGGCATTCGCTTACGATGTTTGCACGGTGAGGACGGGCGTTGTCATCCATAAACACAAATTGTGCGCCCATGGCGCCCTGAAACAAACGTACATTTTGTTCCAGAATGACGTATCGATAGATTTGGCTTGTCATGGTTCCAATTTGAACATGCAGGTCAGTTCTGGAACCCAGAATAATTCCACCCCAAACGAGCACTCCTGCACCACCGTAACGGTGTAATTCAATGATGTTTTCTTGGTGGTAACGGGTACCTGGAGCTCTCCATATGAAAGTCCGGCGAGAATCAGACTGCAAGCTAAACCTGGACTCCTCGGAAAACATCACACAAGCCCACTGTTGCGGTGTCCACAATGCATGCTCTCTACTCCAGGCTAACCGCAGGCGATAGTGAGTTGCAGTAAGTGGAACGCATCTGACAGGTCTACGAGCATATAGACCAATGTGCCCTAAGCGTCTGTACATAGTCTGCTTTGAAATTGTCGTACCAGTGGCTGAAGCGAGCTGACGAGACAGGTCTGAGGCTGTGCTCCGCCTGTTTCTTTTGGCAGTAACTGCCAAATACCGGTCCTCATTCGGCGTTGTAACTCACCTGTGCTGTAACGTCTACTCACATTACCATCATCTTGGAATTGTTGCCAAAGCTTGGAGAAGACACTCTGGTCAATTCGAAGTTCGTCTGATGCTTCCAGTTGGGTACGCCCACATTCCAGACGGCCGATAATTCTACCACGTTAAAAATCGTCCAAATGTGTCCTTTGTGTCATAACTATTCGATTATTGCACTGAAATGCTTATAAAGCGCCTGCGAACAATTTTACTTCTTTGCCTGTATTCCTTATATACACTCTCGTCATTGTTACGTACCATCGGTGTCATCTGGTTACTTCCTGATATTTGCATATTATTCTTGAAGATGTGTGTAGTGATTTTACAGGTGATTTATTTATTTTAGAGTTCGATTTCCACGTGACTCTGAATTATCCTTAATTTATGGACATGAGTGTACATACATACGTACGTGCGCACAGACGCTACGAAAAAATGTCTTCAGAATCCATTTTAAATCATTTTTATAATTTTTTAAGGGAAAAAGAGTCCTTTCTTCTGTCCTTACGTTCAGATATCACGAAAAAATATCGTTAAATTACATTCGATAGCCGTCAGAGTGGATATTTTCGTTGAAATATGATACCCGAAATTTTTCGCGATTACAATACTTCCTTTTTTACTTAGTACAAGGAAGTAAAAAGGGTTAAGAATATGTTTTATAACCTATGAAATTTGAAAACTTCATATTCAATATAATTTTATAGGACGAAAATCAAAATGTCCGATACTCTCACAAATTTTACCGATTTTCAAAAATTCGCCTAAAATTCAGACATGAAGTTACATTTTTCATGCAAATTTCATTGGAGAGAGGTCTTTCGGTTGCATTCTATGGTGTAAATAGCAAAATTATTGTATGCTTCTTACATATGTAGGTACAGACGTCGCGAAAAAAATTCCTTTTAAACTATTTTTACAATCCGTTTTGGAAAAAAGAGTCCTTTATTTTGTTCGTAGGCAGAGACGTAATGCAGAAAAGTCGTTCATATGGGTTCGGGAATTGTCAAAATGGATATTTCCGTTGAAATATGATAGCCGAAAGTTTTGGCGATTATAATACTTCCTTGTATGGAGTAAAGGAAGTAATTATAGTACTTCCTTGTAGGGAGAAAAGGAAGTAACGTAAAATTCGTAAAAAAATCATGAAAGTACGAAGACAAAAAGAAGAAAATTCGTAAAAATACGAAGACAGCAAAATTAGCAAGGAAAACAAGAAACAGGTTGAATATTTTTTATGAATAAGAAGTTTATGCGAAATATTAAAACTTTATTGCACCAATACTTAAAGCGCAGCCATCACATTCATTAAAATAGAATTTTTGAGGCATGAGAATTTCTTATTTTACTTCAGAAAATTTGTTTATGTTAGTAAAACTAATAACAATAATAATAAATTTAATTAAGATAAATCTAATTAAAGGTTTTTTCAAACCTTTCTATTCGTTTCTCTATCTAACTGCTGCTTTTAACTTATGAATAAGTAATTATTTGTATTATGATTACGCTGTATATTATGTATTATAGAGAAAATGTAAGGGTGTGGCATCAACCAATTTCTTACATCGATCTCTGTTTTGAAGAATGTCATCAACCATTTCGCGGGCCGGCGGATGAAAAGTGTTTTAGAATTTTGAAATTAAAGGTTTTTTTATCTCAAAAATATGCGCAGAAGTTTTATTTATTTTCCATATGCTATTTTGACATTTTATAAATCTTTTGTATGCACTGAGAAGAGGGCAAACTGACCTCCCCCTCCACCCCGGGCTGGAACAGCTATGGTTGTACCATTGTTGTATCTTTTCGTCTCGTCAAATGTTATCTACAAAGCAGAAAACACGAGTTCAGTTGAATTTACGTTGATTATAGATCAAACGCCATCTGGTGGTTAAAGTTGTAACAAAAACGGGAAAAGAAATAAATTGTTCAAAGAACTTCGTTTATACAGTTCTGCGTTGGTTGCGCGACAAAGAGTAGCATATTCACGCTAAAACTAAAATATTTTAAATGCTTTTTGACTGAGTCATCCTGCATTTACAAAAACAAAAATCAGAAGAGAAAATACGGAAAGAAATGTGTATTTCTTCCTTATGTTTATCTTCTTTTCATAAATATGCAGTTCTACATTGGTTGCATGCGAAAGAGTAGTATTCTAAAACTAAAATATTTTAAATGCTTTATGAGCGATTCATCCTGTATTTACAAAAAAAATAATGAGAAAATGTTCCATGACACTGCCTTTTAGAGAGTGATTACAATGTTTCTTTATGTAATACTTGCTTTCGAAACTGAGAATTTTAAGGCTTTCTTACCATTACATCATCGGATTTGTTATCTAATGGTATGTTATCTCGGATAAAATAGCATTTGTCATTGCAATTGCGTCTGCTATTTTTACTTTAAGCGAAAAGTTTTATTAAGTGTGTCTTTATGCATTTCGCTCGAAAAGGTGCAAATTTTTAGCAACAGAAGCGCTATTAGCCCCAAACTTTACTTTTTTCTCCCTATCACTTTTTAAATGCTAGCACCAAATGTTATCGCTATGTATATTTTTAAAGAAATAGTATAACGAATATAAAAATATATGACAACACAAATAAAATAACGCTGCCACCATGTTACTTCTGTGCATTATTTTTAAAGAAATAATATAGTCAATACATAAAAAATGTACGGCAACACAAATAAAAGCATGATATCACCAAATAAGATTGCTATATATTTTTTTAAAGAAATAATATAGCGAACATAAAAAACACATCACAAATAAAGAAATATTGCCACCAAATGTTATTTTTATGTAGTATTTTTAAAGGTATAATACATCGAATAGAAAGAAAATATATGGCAACATTTAATATTTTATCAGGAATTCTAAAGCTATCCGATGTAAATTTTTTTTATCCTGCAGCCACCAGTTTGTTCCCATTTGGCGAAGCATAACATTTTAATCTTCTTTGAAATTTAATCTGCCTGTTATTGATTAACAACTAGCGATTTCTAAGCAATAAACGCAGTTCTTTATCGTTTTTATTAATTACTAGTTATCATGCTTTTATTTGTGTTGCGTACATTTTTTATGTATTGATTATATTATTTCTTTAAAAGTAATGCACAGAAGTATCGTGGTGGCAGCGTTATTTTATTTGTGTTGTCATATATTTTTATATTCATTATACTATTTATTTAAAAATAATACATGGCGATAACATTTGGTGCTAGCATTTAAAAAGTGATAGGGAGAAAAAAAGTAAAGTTTGGGGCTAATGGCACTTCTGTTGCAAGAATTTGCACCTTTTCGAGCAAAATGCATAAAGACACAATTAATAAAACTTTTCGCTTAAAGTAAAAATAGCAGACGCAATTGCAATGACAAATGCTATTTTCAAATGACACTAGCAGGATTAATTAAAAACATTATATAT
>KK116124.1:1230164-1303611 GCA_000611955.2 Stegodyphus mimosarum
AATGCCAGTGGCTAGTTATTTGAAAAGTAAATAAAAAAAAAATGTGATTCGAAGCAAAAGTAAGATTCCAGAATGAAAAAGAAATATATGGCAACATTTCAGACCACATTCAGACATTCTAAAAATATGCAATTTAAAAAAAATCCTGATTTTTTATTGAATTTTACGTAGCGCAAGTCGAAAGAAAGAGATGCTTAATAATAAAGCTAAAAACACAAAAACGTTGTGTCAGCAGGAGGCAGTCCAAGAGCAGGCAGATAAAATATGGGCTGAACGAGGCCATAAAAAGCACTAACAAACCTTCTTGTTATAATCCGAAATCTTTCGGAAATTTTTTTGATTTTTTAAAAATTTTAAACTCTAGTATTTATCAAGTGGGAATTTTAAAATCTGAGAATTAACAACCATTAAGCATAATTGCGCGAAATGTTTTCAATATTCGCTGCACATAAAGTCTGCAACTGATATTAAATTTTATTACCAAGAAAGAGAGGTAAACAGGATCACCAACCAATTAAAATATTTCGTACTAATTTATATGAAAGATTTTAACCATGGGTCTTTCAGTTTACTAATTGGATCCGCTAATTATCTGCGTCACAAAAGCAGGCAGGTGTGAATGCCATAGTATCTTTACATTCTCCCTCATTCAAAGGTCGACAATATTTTGCACGCTGCAATAGAGATTATTAAGCTTTTAGGAGAGGAAAAATCCCTTGTAGTCTAGTCAGAATATGAACCACTATCTTCCAGTTTACTAACCATTTTCACCACAGAATAACGCACGGGGAAGTATGGTACTTATTTACATTCCCTCCCCTCACTGTTCAACTGTAGTGAGGCAGAAGAGCCCGTAGATCAAAGTCAGGTAGAGAAGAGTTGTCATCTACCGTATATTAGTTCGGACACCAGTATAGAGATCATTCCGTTTTCAGAAACCTGTTAACGTATAATACATTTTTGCCCTCTCCATGAGTCAAAGAACAGATCATCTAATTTGGTAGCTATATGTCATGTGGATGAGATCTTCAAATGTATCAACTTACACCATAATCTCATGCATGGGGAAATGCGCGATACTTATTGACAGAATAAGTATTCAAGTAATGCAACTTTCTGTAATTAAATTAAAAAAAAACATTCACTCAGCTAAGGACAAATGAAGCATAAAATTTCTGTTTTATCTTTTTAATGAGTTCATTTAAAACAGAAGGGTTTCAGAGAAAAGGAGAATTGCATTTAATGGGTAATTGCATAATTCTTAGAAGGCTTGATGACAGCATATATACATATCCCAACATAACGTTTTTTCACATAAAATCATCATAAATCAATTTCCTAAACGAAGAATAGTAATAAATATCATTTCCAATGCTTCATTAAAACTTTGTTGTAGAATTCCAACAATACGATGTTTTGAAATAAAGTTAAAAGCGACATTGCACTGTAATCCTTACAGGGGAAGTTATATTCTTTGAAAGAACATCAAGTGATAAAGATAAGATATTTAACACAAATTGCCTTTCAAGAACATTATTGATAAAATCACAAATTTTTCAGAGTAACAATTTTGCAGTCATAGGAAATTAAGCATTTTTGCTGACGAAAAGTTTAGTCTATGTGTTAAATAATGTTTATAATTCAGTCAAGCATTAAGCTTGTAACAATACTTTTTAATTGAATCTTTCAGCTTTCTCGGAATTTTTCATCCTTGAAATCTGTATCATTCTGGTATGTTTCCTGTCGCTGAGCCTTTGTACTTCCTCATACCACTTAAAGGAAATATTTTAATAGCGAAGCACTTTCGGTTCCCAAATAATGAGTGTAAACAGGTTTAATGTACTCAAGTGTTTTACTGTAATCAAGCTCTCCGGTACATAACTAATGTATCCATGCAACTTAATAATGTATCTAATGTAATAATGCACTTAACTGACGGATAATATTTAATGTAATATTGCAAGTATTTGATTAAGCTTAAGAATTATTGTTATTATTAGTGGTAGTAGTAATATTTCATCTATTTAAGAATTATGACAACGTGCGTCCAAGAGAACCACCAATTCATTCTAACAGCTACTGATCATATGTATTCACGCAGCTAACGCATTCATGTAACATCATCCAGGTCCCTGTTTGTTCATGCGACTTCACAGAGAAGCAAATGCATTCCCGAGGCAGGCGTCCTGGGACTAGGGAGCTGCTGGTTTAAGATAATGGAGGGTATGGGACTTATACCTGCTTACTTTATAAGGTATTTCTCCCGCCTTCTTCGCATGCCTTCGTGGTGTAGTGATCAGCACGTGTGACCGAGAGGTCCATGGTTCGATTCCCGGCGAAGGCATGGCTCATTTTTCATCTTGACAGCTTCGGAATACCTTAATGACACTGCAGCTTTTGTTAGAGACCAGGTGTCCCCGTTCTCCGTCACCTGTCTGTACGTACGGTCGGGATAAAGGACTTTTTTTCCAAAATAGATTTAAAATGGATCCGAAAGCGATATTTTCGCGACATCTGTACGTACGTATGTGCGTATGTATATATCTCGCATAACTCAAAAACGATTAGTTGAAGAACACTGAAATTTCGCATATAGGACTGTTATAAAATGTAGTTGTGTACCTCGCGTTTTCATTCTAATTGACAGTATCGAACGTATATATATATACCAACCCTCCCTTACTCGGATTAAAAGTTCTTACCCCGGCATTATGTTCGGAATTATTGGTCGCAATCATACACACCCAACTACAGAAGTGTTTTAAACTTGAAAATATTCCTGTTTTGGCAATGTCAAATTGTAGCATTCATTATTTTAATTAACCAAATTATTTTTAGTTTGAACTTTCCTATCGAATTCTCAAAGTTTCAGTTGCTGCCCGAGTTTAGCGCGAGTGAGATATTTATGCAAATCGCATATATCTGTTAGCAGTTAAAAGGCAGGAGTTAACGAGGGGAAAAACAGAGCCTTGGATTTATCGCCGTAAGGCTGTGCGCGCAAAGATTTCCTCTGTCTACTGAAAGTTCGCCTTCATAGGCAATTTGCAATTACCAGTGTTTGCTAGTGAAATTCGCATAATTGCATTTCACTAAGAGTTAAGCTTCCCTCGCCGTCCTATTTAGAATTAAGTTAGGTATTGAATTTGTTAACACACTTTAGTTTAATATTATTTTAGTTCAGCCCAAGTAGTGGCTTACTCTCGATTTGAAGAGTTGTAAATATTTGAATTAAAGGGTCACTTTTAAACCCTCCTTCTGACTTTGTAGTTCTTCACACTAAAGGACATAGCCTAGATCTGCTCACTGTCCTCAACATAAGGTTTCACAGTTTATGCTCACGAAAAGAGTCAAGAGATTGAAGGAGAAACCTTACACTGGCGCCCGAACAACTAAAAGGATGGAAGGAAGTTGGAATATGCCTACTACATCCCAAAATCCAGCTGCAATGCCTGATGGATTTGGATTCATAGTGGAAACCATCAGAGCAGCCATGAAGCCGGCAGTAGTTTTTGATGCCAGAGGACCTGTGAACACATTCCTGGAAAAGTTAGAAGCGCATTTTTTGCTGTATCCAGTTCCGGAACATCAGAAGGTCATATTAGCGACAGGAGCATTGAGGGGCCAAGCAGCGACCTGGTATAAGTGCATCGGAAAATGTCTGCTGGGAGAACCAGGAACGCCGACTTACACGTACGAGAATTTTAAACTAGCAATTTTGAGAGCGTTTCCTGTGGTTAAAGACCGTGCGAAACTCGAAGCTGAGTTGTTTAGCAAGTATCAACAGCGGGTGGATGAACTATCGGAATTTATTTTGAGAAAAATACAAGTCTTTAAATTATTGTATGGCACGAGGCCGGACCCGGAGATTATCCAGATAATCCTGCCCAGATTGTTACCATCGATACAAGATTTCATGGAGCTAAGAAATCCCGTAACGCTGGACAAGCTGTTTGAACTCGCCGTACAATTCGAGAGCCGGCGAGCGGCCGAAAATCAACGGAGACAATCGTATGAACAGCGGCTGCAGGGGAACCAGAATGCCGAAGGAAGAAACAGACGATGGCCGAGAACTACTGGTACCAGTCAAAATGCGAGCGGTCAACCGCGCCAAGTACAGCGCCAACAAAATAATTCCAACTACGGAAGAAAATCATTCTCCCCAGGCAGAAGCCAGCAACAGAAGAAAACACCCGCAAAGCATTTAAACTACTAAGGAATATTGCGGGGAAGGGGGTGCAATGTTCCGAGGAGAAGAAAAATCCCTCTGAAGTACAGCTAAATACGGTCATGGTGAGAAACATTGAATTACCGAGACTGCAGTTACTAATTAACAACGTACCCGCTACAGCTCTGTTGGATACCGGCGCTCAAGGAAGCTGTTTGGCAGAAGAATTTTTTAAGAAGCACTTTCGTAGATATCGTCTGCATAGCGTGGAAGGAATGAAGGTGGTAGCAGCCCAAGGAAAAACGTGTCAATGCATGGGAAAAATCGAGCTGTACATCAAAATCGGCGAAGAACAAAAAAAAATTATGTTTCTTGTAGTGAAGAACCTCCAAGCATCGGTTATTTTAGGAACAGATTTCTTTGCAGCTGTGGATGCGAAAATCGATTTTGAAAACTCCACCTTGCAAGTAACCATGGACCCAGTTAAAAAGAAATCAACACCTCCCCCTGAAGTGGATTTAAGCCATCTAACGCCCGAAGAACAGGACAAGTTTCGGGAGTTGGTAAGTAATTTCGCTGATTTATTTGATGATATTCCAGGATTCACCCAGATCGTAGCACACGAAATTAAATTAACTACGGATGAACCTATACGTCAGCGTCCTTACAAGTACGACAAAGTTAAGGAGGAAATAATAAAATACCATATTGATGAAATGTTAAGAAACAAAATAATAACTCCTATTTCTAGTGCATATGCGAGTCCGGTTGTTTTATGTAAGAAAAATAATGATTTGCCGTTAACTGATCCATTAAGGTACAGGTTCGCTATTGACTACAGAAAGCTTAATAGTATAACAAAATTTCCAACTTACCCACTTCCGGTAATTGATGAAATTCTAAGAAGTATTAAATCGACAAAATACATAACCACCCTAGATTTGACATCCGGATATTTTCAGATAAGCATAAAGCCGGAAGATGTTCACAAAACAGCATTCATAACAAAATACGGTACATATGGCTTTTTGCGTATGCCTTTTGGATTGTCGGGAGCCCCGGCCACGTTTCAGAGGTGCATGGACAAAATTTTAAGGCCGGTAATAGGAAAAAGTACATTTATTTATCTTGACGATATAATTGTTACTTCAGAATCGCTGGAAGAACATATTAAAGACCTTCGAGAAGTCTTTACTCTTTTGAAAGATGCAGGACTTAAAGTGAACATTAAGAAATGTAAATTCGCGGCAAAAGAACTCAAATATTTAGGGTACAAAATTTCTCAAAGGGGGATCGAAACAGATAAATCTAAAGTTATAGCAGTGAAAAATTACCCAATTCCGAATACAGCCAAAAAGTTAGCGACTTTCTTGGGTATGTGCTCATATTATAGAATTTTTATTAAAAATTTCGCAGAAATTGCTGAACCATTGTTAAAGTTGAGAAGGAAAAGAGTTCGTTTTGCGTGGTCTTCAGAAGCAAACGCCGCGTTTGAGAAGTTAAAAGAATCTTTAATTAATGCACCGGTTCTAAAGTTCCCAGAGAAAGACAAGGGTCTAGAAATTTATGCAGACGCATCAGATTACGCAATCGGAGCCGTGTTAACACAAAATAGAAAAGCGATTGCCTTTTTTAGTCGTACATTGAATGATACGCAAAGAAATTATTCGGCAACGGAGCGTGAAACTTTAGCAGTGCTCGCAGCTGTTCAAAAATTTTGTGTATATTTTGGGAGTTCTCCCGTAACAGTATATTCAGATCATGCGGCAGTTACCAGATTATTTTCAGGAAAGAATCTTTCGCCACGCTTAATTCGGTGGACCCTAAAGTTGCAAGAATTTAATCTCATTATCAAACACACACCGGGAAAAGACAATGTAGTGGCCGACGCATTATCTAGAATAAAGTTAGACGAGAACGGCGAGAAAGTAAAAATAGCGATGCTTCAGGCAAAGGTCATTGACTCTCGAGAGACTGTAATAGAAGAAATTGCTAGGGATCCCGAATTCGGAAATATTTATAATTATTTAAAAGACCCAGATAACTTCCAGCATATAGACATTAATGCAATACGAAGCAGAGCACAGAACTATGAAATCATTGATGGTCTCTTATTTTATACTAAAGTTACGAATCAAAATAGTGAATACAGACCAGTCATCCCGGCCAAATTAATTTTAAGTATCTTGCAAGAGCTCCACGATTCGCCTGTCTCGGGCCATTTTGGAATTAGAAAAACAATACAACGCGTACGCGAGGCGGTATATTTTCCGCAATTACAAAAGATAGTTAAAAATTACTGCCAGACTTGTCACACGTGTCAGATAAATAATGACGTAAATTTCCGCCCGGCCGGGTTATTAACTAGTATTGAGTCTAGGTTCCCCAATGAAATAATTGGTATTGACCTCTTAGGCCCCTACCCCAGGAGTCATGTAAATAAGGCACGATTTTTATTAGTCATTGTGGATCATTTCAGTAAATGGGTTGAGTTGATACCACTTAAGCGGGCTTCAGCAAAAGTCGTTGCAGATTCGTTTTTGAACAAATATATTTTAAGATATGGATGTCCAGCGAGGGTGATTAGCGATAATGGTCCCCAGTTTGTAAGCAGTACATTTAAAATGATGTGTGACAAGTTGGGCATTAAGCATATGAAAATGGTACCCTACCGCCCACAATCAAATATAGCGGAACGGGTAAATAAGAATATTGTAAAATTGATTAGAAATTATGTGCAAAAGCACCATTCTAACTGGGATGACTGCGTCGAAGAATTTGCATTCGCCCTCAGAACGGCTAAGCACGAGACAACGAAGAAATCCCCCGCCGAATTGTTTTTGGGCAGGAAGATAATGACCCCCTTAGATAAATTATTTTATGTGAAAGATAGAGCGCCGGAATTTCAAATGGGTGAAATAGAAAAAATGTTGAAGGAGGCAGAAAAGTGCTCCCGGGAAGCGCAAAAGAAACAAAAGATTTACTACGATTCAAAAAGAAGAACCGTAGAATATAAAGTGGGGGAGGAGGTGTTGAAACAAGCCCACGCACTTTCATGCGCAGCAAAAGATAAGGTCGCAAAATTTTGCCCAAGATGGCATGGTCCTTTTGAAATTACAAGAATAGTTGAATGCCGTGCATATTTAAAGAATGAGAAGGGCGAAGAGACTGTGGCAAATTTCGATCAAATTAAACATTATTATCGAAGAGCTAATAATAATATTTTGAAAGACATGTTGCAGGGTCCAGCCTCACAGAATTTTTCTAAGATTCAAGAGCCCCAACCAGGTCCCTCAAAAACAAGAGAACCCAGTTTGAAAAGGAGGTTACCAGAAGAGAGGAAGCCGCAGCCGAAGAAAAGACCACCCCAAAAAGAAAAAAGGACAAACGCTAAGCAACAGTCTCAGCAACCAAAGCGTCTAAGGAAGGAACGTCCAAATGAAAACACTATGAAAGCTCCACCACTACGGAGGGAACAGAACGGCGAGAAGCGAGCCGCCGAAGGTGCCAACCCACAACGAAGGAGCCTACGAGTGCAGGAGAAGGAACGAGCCAGTCTGGAGAGGGAGCAAAGACTTCAGCACAAACGGAAAGCGCCACCCACCATTCGTCCCAACAAGGTGTTTCTGGAGGAAAGAAGATCGACCAAACGAAAGGCAGCCCCAGAGTTTCAATCTAGGAGTAACAAGCAAAGAATAGCCCAAGCCACAGTATATCCAACCTTTCAGGAATGGACAAAAAAACGCCTAAAAGACTGGCAGAAAGATAAGTAGATTCTTTATTTTCTTTTAAAATTCACACAGTTATGTTTCTGATTTAAGTGCAAGTTGCAGATTTAAAAGGGAAGTTACCCGAGTCAAAAGCCGGTTGCCGAAAGCGTAAAGGACACGCTTGAAGGAACAACTTAATTATGCAGCGGAAGAAATTCGAGAGTTCAGTTGAAAAACTGTGAGACTTCGTGAAATGTTCTTTGTAATCCAGAACATGGGATTCATCGATTTTAGTCAAAAGACTCTCTGTAAATAGGAAATTGAATTGTGTTAATTAAAAGCAACTAGTACGTAAGTTGTATAGCAAAACTGTTGTATTATATTTTTCTATGTATAAATAATGAATGCATTTAATGTAAAACTGTTTTCTATGTAATGCATGATTTGTTGTAAGCCTTAAGCACTGGTTTTGTTTATATCGAATATTTTGGAAAAGCGTAAAGGATACGCAAGTTAAAATTAAAATGTAATGTAAAAGCGTAAAGCGCGCTAAATTAGAAAGTGAATATATAAGTGTTATTTAACGCAATGAGCATTTAAAGAAAATTTGAATTGAAGATTGAAAGAATGAATTATATGTATGAAATGCAATTGAAATGTTTGAATGTTGTACGTAGTGTTCTCTGGTTTCACACAAAAGTTTAAAGTTCATTTCATGTTAGAACCTCAGGGCATTTCAGATTTGTTTTAGGGGAAGTCTGAGGTCTTGAAAGTCGAAGAATTAACCCCAATAGAATTGAAGTCAGGTGGTAGTTGTGAACACTTGACAAAGTAAAACTGCGTGTTTTTCACAAACACCACATTTGGCCAGAGAACAAGGGGGAAGTTTTAAAAATGAATGAGTGTAAAATGAATGCGTTTGGCGAAAAGCGCTAATAGAAATTAAAAAACGCGAATACCTAAAGCGCGAATAAAAGTCATTACGGAAAGCATCAGAGGAAGGGAATGTTGTACTTTTCAGGTGAAATGTACTTATAACATGAAATTAAAATTTATTTCCTTCCAGATTGGAAGGAACCAGATAGTATCCAGCCAAATTCCTGATGGATCTTTTTGATGTGAAGACGGAAAAAGATATTCTATGTTAAAATATCTAAGACACAAACAGAGAGTTAAACTAAATTTAAAACTTACAATTGTAAAGGATGGCGAATAGGAAGGAAAATTTAGATTTAGAATTTAGCATCTTCACTAAAAGCCGATTTTAGGCTACTTAGTTTCAGACTACTAAATTCTGGGAGCAACTATGTAGCATTCATTATTTTAATTAACCAAATTATTTTTAGTTTGAACTTTCCTATCGAATTCTCAAAGTTTCAGTTGCTGCCCGAATTTAGCGCGAGTGAGATATTTATGCAAATCGCATATATCTGTTAGCAGTTAAAAGGCAGGAGTTAACGAGGGGAAAGACAGAGCCTTGGATTTATCGCCGTAAGGCTGTGCGCGCAAAGATTTCCTCTGTCTACTGAAAGTTCGCCTTCATAGGCAATTTGCAATTACCAGTGTTTGCTAGTGAAATTCGCATAATTGCATTTCACTAAGAGTTAAGCTTCCCTCGCCGTCCTATTTAGAATTAAGTTAGGTATTGAATTTGTTAACACACTTTAGTTTAATATTATTTTAGTTCAGCCCAAGTAGTGGCTTACTCTCGATTTGAAGAGTTGTAAATATTTGAATTAAAGGGTCACTTTTAAACCCTCATTCCTGACTTTGTAGTTTTTCAACACTAAGGACATAGCCTAGATCTGCTCACTGTCCTCCACATAAGGTTTCACAGTTCATGCTCACGAAAAGAGTCAAGAGATTGAAGGAGAAACCTTACAAAATTAAAAAAAAATTAATTTCCATAAATAACGAAATCTAACTTTTAGTGTCGTGTTCCAGTTCTTACAGAGGCTGTTCGCACATTTTTTAGACGATTTTGGTAAGTGGTAATAAAAAATCGTTTGCTGCAAAAGAAGTAATTGCAATTGTACTATGTTTTTAAAAGTCTTATCGTCTGTGGCTTGAAAGTTTTGTTTTTATTCAAAATGGCGAATTTAACAAAGCAGTGGTTCGAAGGTTACATTTACGCTCTTTCCGAAGAGAAATATGCATACCCCGTTATCCAAAAACGATGTGAGAGTCATGGTTTTGTGATATCTAAAGCGTCGATAGGTAATATCATCAACAAGAAAGGAAAAAAACGTCAAATTGGAGCCTCAAGTGGGACAAAAATTCCAAGCAAGTATCCAAGGATAAAACGGACTATTGCAAAGGTACGTTGTTTAATGTTAAAAGAAAATCCCCCTAGTTAAAGGACAGTTGCAAAATCATTAAAATGCTCGGTGTCCACTGTAAACAAAATGATAAACGTTGATTTAAATATTAAGAAAGCAAAAAAACGACGCAAAGTGCATCGTCTTCTTCCAAAGCATATCGCTCGACGCAGGACACGCTGCAGAATTCTATATGAGAAACACTTATCCAAAGAAAAACGGAAAACAATTGTCACAATAGATGAAGTATGGATGTATTTAAATGATTGTAACAAAAAAAGAGCCATTTATTATCATAAAAGGGGAGAAAAAAATTTAAGTACATATTTCAAAGAATCGAAAGAAAGTTTTTCTAAGGGATTCATGATTGTTTCTGGTTTTTCTTATAATGGCAAGTTAAAAATAAAGAGAGTGCAAAAAAATGTCAAGATTAACTCCAAATACTATCAGGAACATATTTTATTGCCAATGTTTCTGAATGAAATACCATCGCTTTACCCACAGCGCCATCAATCTGTGAAACTCCATCAGGACACATCAAAATCCACTGTAAATTTCCTAAAAGAAATGGAACAAAAAACTAGTATCAAGACCATACTCTTCACTGATATCCCTACTCAATCTCCCGATGTGTTACCTATGGATTTTTGTGCTTTCGGACTTTTAAAAACTGCATTATCCAAACGTTGTCCCAAAACCCTAACAGGACTCTGGAAAGCTGTTCGGGAGGAATGGGATAGAATACCTCTTCTGACACTTCAAAAGGCATTATTATCCTGGAAATTGCGGTGTCGAAAGATAGTTCAGAATAAGGGATATCAAATAGAACATTTAAAACACAAGAATTTTTTGTAATTTAGTTTTGTGAATGCAATATACATCGTCTAACAAATGTGAGAACTGCCTCTGTATATTCGGAAAAGTTTAATAGTCGTTATGTAAAAATAAAATTGTGAGAAGTTTGACTACACGTCAAAAACTGACCAGGATATTAAATTTGCAAATTTGCAGTTTTTGATGTCATTTTCAGCTTGCCCTGATGATCGTGTAATTAAATTAGGATAATTCGAAGAAATAAATTTAAATTAAGTGCCAATTAAAATGTACGTAATTTAATATGCCGTGCAAGGAAGTGATGTGAATGATGTAACATAAGATTTTTTTCTCTTTAAAAAAGAAATATGTAAGATAAAAATAAATGAAGCAATTTTTGATTAGCAATAAGCCTTCTTACATTTTGTAGTTTCATTTGGACGTTTCCCTTTTCTGTACTAAAAATAATCACTCTTTATGATATTTCAAACTAAAATGCGTCTTTTAGAAATTAATCTCTGTTATGTCATCTTACCTAACGCTGAAGTACAGGTATTTGATAGCCAATCAGGTGGAAGATTCCATCTGAAACCGAAACGTTTTGACTCCTCTCTTCCCGCGCTTTTTCTTGAATAGTGCGAATCGAATGTAAGATCTGAATACAGTTGACGAGCCAGATTTGTTTTTAAGGAAAACGAAACGTTTTGTCAAGAAATTAGAAAATATTTAATTTTAATTTTGGTTATTAAATATTCATCAAAACATAAATAAACTATAATAATATCACAAAAAATTTTCAAATTTATATATATATATATACATTTTTTCTATTTGAAATGTAAAGATTGGCACTTGTAACACATTTCGGTTGGTTACACTTTGTAAACAACCAAACTGTATACACTTGTAAGGTTTTAGTTAAACTAACAAAGTTTTATTTTAATTTAAATCTTTCTATCTTTTCTCAGTTTCAACTTCCTGTCAGAAGAAGCGCGCGTTTTCAGCTTATGCTAATTTGAAGTAGAGCCAAGTACTATTTAAACCAGAGGTAGAAACCTCTCAGAGTGAAGAGAGCTTTTAGTCTCAGATCACGGTCTTTCTGTTCGACGTTCGCTTGACCAGCTAGCAGCTAAATTCTAAGCCATAGTGCTTACTACGTCATTGCTTATTGAAATAAATTCAAGTGCGCTAGTATTAGTAATTCTTGCTACGCACCATTTAGTTACAGGCCAACTCCGCGAAGAACTCTGTGAGCAAAGATCAATTAAATTTCTATTTAGCTTTTAGTTTAAATTTATCTGATTGTTCATTTAGACCCAAGTGTGGTCTTTTACTTTCTGTATCCCTCCCGAGTTGGGAAGTGATTTGTAAATAATATTGATTTAATAAAAGAGGATTTTAAATCCCTTTCAAGTGCAGTTATTATACAACTGAAGCACAGTATCTACAACCAGAACATAGCTGTATTCAGCTCTCTGTTCCAGATCAGGACTTAAGGACTTTAAGGAGTTACTTTAAGATGTTTGCGAAGAACACGCACAGAACACACAGTCCTGACACACTGACAGCTAAATATTAAATTCTTAGATTAACATTTCTTTCAAATAAATGTAACATGTTTAATTAACCACTTTTATATTTTTAAATTAAAACCTTATATTCTTTAAAAATCGAGTTTTATACACAGGAATTCAGTACTGAAAATGAAGGACTTTTATTTAGAATGCAATAAAAAATTTAGATTAGATGATTTCATTAAAAAATCTGATGCGGACATCACATAACTTCCTTGTACGGAATGTACAATTATACGCAGTTTATGCTGCATTTCATTTAAACTTCGAAATTCATTAGAGATATATTTCTCATTCCATTAATTCAGTTCTCTCTTCGCGTCAAGGCAAAAACAAATAAAACAACAAAATATCTTCATTAAAAACAGAAAACATAAAACTTCAAATACAGCTAAAACAATCAAAAAAATTTTAATTAAAATTAGAGTTTCAACTCAAAAACAAGAAATTCGGCCAGCGGGCTAGAAGGCAGATTTTTCGGTGCACAAAACGGAAAGTGTACTTTGGTCCCACTCGGCATAAGGGAACTGAAGGTGCAGAAACTGACTTTATTCAATATTCTGCGTTTCAATACGTTTCAAATATAAACATATATGACTGCTAAGGCAAAAAAAATTAGGCTTAGGAGCACTTAAACCAATTTTAAATTGTTGATAATTCTACAAGGACTGCATGCAGATTAACTAAAGGCATAAAAAGCTTAACCGGAAGCTAAGAACAAATAACAACAAGAGAGGTTGTATCCAAAAAGGGAGGTGCACAACTACACATGTTCTAGCAGTCCTATACACAAAGTTTCAACGTTCTGAGGCTACTCGTTTCCGTTTTATACGAGATAATGCATACAGTACAGAAGTAACGAAAACAAAATCTCTTCTGAATCCATTTCAAATCAATTTTAAAATCCGTTTGGGAAAAACAGTCCTTTATTCTGTCCTTACTTACAGATGTCACGCGAAAACATCGTTAATTTGCATTCGATATCTGTCAAAATTAGTATTTTCGTTGAAAAATGATCCCTGAAATTTTTCGAGATTGCAATACTTCCTTTACTTTGTAGAGACATTAAGTTATTTCGAAGCAGAAGATGCCCTCGCCGGGACTCGATCGCGGACCTCTCGAAACGCGCCGAGTGTGCTGACCATTCCTATTATTATATTCGACACTTAACCACAAAGGCACGCTAAGACGGCGGCTGAAATACCTTACCGAGTCGAGTAATAGAGTCGGGATATATATACTATATATATATATATATACTTTTATTCAAGAAGGGAGTTGCACAACTGCAGATTATAGCATTTCTATATGGCTGCTATGGGTAAAAAAAATTAGGCTTAATAGGCACTTAAATAAATAGATAAAATAGACAAAATTTCAAATTAGACGGAAAATTAGAAATTAATTAGAAATAATTAATCTAATTAGAAATAAAAAAAAATTTAAACGTTCCGAGGCTATTAGTTTTTGAATTGTGCTAGATATATACATACATACGTACAGACGTCATGAAAAAAATCTCTTCTGAATCCATTTTAATTCCATTTTGCAATCTGTTTTGGGAAAAAAACTCCGTTATTTTGTCCTTACGTACAGATGTCACACAAAGTATGGTTAAATTGCATTTGGCAGCTTTCAAAATGGATATTTTCGTTGAAATATGATACCTGAAATTTTTCGTTATTACAATACCTCCTTTACTTCGTACAAGTAAGTAAAGAGAGAAAGAAAGAGGAATGAAAATCTGAAAGGATTAAGATTTTTACGTCGTTTCATTGGGTTTGTTAAGAATTTTTATGCTCTCGCTGAGCTCGCAGTTTATCAATCTGCTCTTGTATTCGCTCCTGGTGACACAACATGTTTTTCTGTTTGTAATTTTATTATTAAACGCCACTGTTTTCACCCTCACGCCGCATAAAGTGGAATTCCACTGGAAAATCAAATTTTAAAAAACAACGTATTTGTAGAATTCATGATACAGGGTTAAGTATTGCTAAACATTTTTTTTATCAAGGAAAGGTTCATTCTTGAGTCGAATCACGTTTATTGTTCGTTTCATTTTTCAAAAAAAAAAAAAAAAAAAAAAAAAAAGAAAAAAACTAATAAAGCGGGTCGCCTATATGTAATACACATGAGATAAAGAATATATGTAAATCAGCTTTATAATTTAATTTAATAGTAGCCTCTTAATTCCTTATTTTTAATTTGGTTATTTCCTCTTTATTCTAAAAATAATAGTAAAATTTTTAGTCTGCTTCATTTGTAGATTAATTTATGCCAGAGCTTGCGTAACGCTGATGACGTACTTATTTTGGAACCTAAACTTCGAGAACTCAAACCTTTGCAACCTAAATCAAAACCAACCTTCTTTGGTGAGCAGCCATACTGAATAAAGACACTTCATTTGTAAACTCTATATCTGCTTAGACGTAATTTCACTGTGTTCTGTTCCTGTCGCAATTGTGTTAAAAATGTAAATGTTCTGAAAATATTCACGATTAGCCAACATATTGCTTTAGAATTTTCGATACAATGTTAAGTGTGCCACTGACTTTTTTTTTCAATGTTCGTCATCAGTTCATCGTATCAATGTTCACCTATCAATGTTCGTCATCAGTTCATTGAATCAATGTTCTTTGTAGGTTCTCTTTAGTAAGGTAATTTAACTAACTGATTTTATATTTTTAACTTTATTTACTAAACATCACTTATTTCGCTGTTACTCCACTCAGAATTCGACAGCAAAATCACAAAATAATTGGAAACAGAATATCATTAGAAATTCTGGTAGAATGCTGAATATTAGCATACATTTTTCTTTAAAAATAATGTTACGAAATTTTGTATTTAGATAGCTAATTTTAGTAAATTGTTGTGTACAATGCAGCGAGAGATAAATTTTAAGGGAAAGCAATGCCGGAAAAGTAAACATACAGGGGCACGTGCATTTAACATTGAGTAAATGGATATTTCGGTATTTGGTATTGAAATTGAATAAATGTAATTGACCCCTATGTTAGCTGTAACCGTCATTCCACACTCATTTTGCTTTCCAGTAATCTCGAGAAAATACTAGAACTATCTCGTGACAGGTTGAAAGCTATAAAAGGCCGGAGAGAGAGCGTCTGAGTTCAGTTGCTTAGTTATTGTTGTTGCGAGATGTTTAGTTCCGCATTAACTGAGATATTCGAGTTAATTTTTTCATTGGATGAGCGTTTGAATTACGTTTTATTTAATGTTTTTAGTAGTCTGAAGTATAAATAATGATACACTAAGTTGTAACGTTCTACCTTCCTGCTGTTGTGTACAACCTTGAGAGATAGTGATTGCACTGACGAAGGGTTAAAACTGCCCTTTATTAAACTCTTTAACTTATTCACAATGCATCATCTTGACGCTAACATACTATGCGACAACTAGTATCAAACAGCAGAATCAAACTTAAAATAAGAAATATTCACAGATAGTAGAACTATACTACAGGTTTCATATAATCCTGTAGTCTACAGCGCGCAAATGAGGAGTCTAGTGACAGCAAGGCGCTTTAAGCCACGTCAAAACCAGCAGTACTGCTAAACAGAAGTTTGCGTATAAGCACGCACGGCAATATCCCGGACTCTATCTTTCTCTACTAGAATGTCGATATTCTTCTACTGGTAGAATTTGCATTTTTTGCGCGCGCTACTAAATTTAAATATTCTGGCACTGACAATTAGGGGAATGAAGGCTTATAGGAAAGTAACTTAAAATTAAAATTAACTGGTTATTTAAAATAAATATAAATCCCTACAACGTAATACTGAACACTCGTACAATTGTTTCTGTTGAAATTCCAGAGTTCTGAAATATTTCTTTTGATAAAAATAAATTTGAGTCATCTATTATTGGACTTGTGCATTCAATCTATTACGAACCCGTACGCACGCAACAATAATATATGGAGATAAAAACAAATGGCGGCATCTTTTTGTTTGAAAACTGTCACGAACACAGAAATAATACTAACCAAAAAAGAAATTGGTTCAGATTAAAAGTGCGTATAGAGGTTAATAACACATCTGGGGCTAATTATAGCATTCTAGCTAGCTTTTCTTAAAGTAATTTGTTGTTAAGTGTTATAAGAATATTCAATAATGAAAACGTATTACAGTATTACAGTAAAGTGCTTTTAATAAGAAATTACCTATGATAAGGAATTATTAAAATAAAGGATTACTTTTAGCAAGAGAATTCCCACGATAACTGAGGGAACAAACGCTTACTCAACTCATCTGTTTCGATAACCAATTTACGTGATCGAAATCAAAATTTGAACGTTCTTTACAAGAGGAAATTACAAAACTCCTCATATCCCAAGCAGCATGCATTCGTCAACTGCATGCGCAAAATGCGTGCAATTTATTAATGATCCTTCGTATAAAAACCTGATGTGGACATCGCATGATTTCCTTGTACAGCACACATTTCTTGCCGCACTTCATTGAAACTTATTTCCTCGAATTTCATTACAGATATATTTCTCATTCAATCAACGCAGTTCTCACTTCGCAGCAAGGTAAAAATACGCAAAACTCAAAGCATCTTCATTAAAATTATAAAATACAGAAAAATCTAAAACATCAGATACAGTTAAAAAAAATTTACAATTAAAATTAGAATTTCTGCGGGAAAGCAAGCATACGGACAGAAAGACAACATTTTCGGTGCACACAATTGAGAATTAGGTTTTGGTTCCATTGAGAAAAAGGACATTGAAGTTGATGGACCAAATGACTATTCTACAAAGAGTACTATTATTAATTCACTATTAATTCTACTAATAATCTACTAAAAGTAAACAACTGGTGGCCTCGTTAGACCTAGCACCACTTAAACTTTTAAATTGGTGATAATTCCGCAGCTATTGTTTGCGGATTACTAAAAGTATAAAAACCTTAACCAGAGCATAAGAACAACGTAATTAAATTATATTTAAAGCAAAAAATTTACCAGCCTATATGAATAAAACATTGAACTCACCGAGCCGGATTAGAGAGTGGATATATATACATATATCGCTTTTCAGTTATGCGAGATGCATACGTATGTACGTATACATATGTACAGACGTCACGAAAAAGGTCCCTTCTGAATCTATTTTGCTATCCTTTTTGGGAAAAAAGTCCTTTATTCTGTTCATACTTACAGATGTCAAACAAACAAACAAAAAATTCCTTCAGATGGATTCGACAGCGGTCAAAATGGATTTGCTGAAAAATGCTAACTGAAATTTTTCGTGATTACAATACTTTCTTTATCTTGTGCAGGGAAGTAAAGAACGTAAAAACTAGATTTATAAATATCAGAAAAAGTGCCCAGAAAAAAGATATTTTTGAGTTTTGAGTTTCTGTGTACGTAAGATATACGCAAAATAGTATGCTTGGCATAATGATGTGATTATAATTTTTATTCACAGAGTTTACGTAAAACTTTGGTGTATTTCAAAAATTTACGTACATAATTTGTAGGAATTTGCGTATTTTTATGGTATAGACCTAAATTCTTCCAATGTTTTATTTCATATAAACGTACAATTTTAGTAAAATTTACGTAAATCTCGTCTACATTTTTACTGCATGTATTTCTGGTAGCTGTTAATCTCCCTTATTTTTTCTTCCCACATACGTATAATTTTGATAAAAATTCATGTAAAGCTCCTTTAATTTTTACTGTGCAGAAACGCGTATTTTGATATGTAAATCTTCAACTGCGTTTATAAGCCATTTTTCTTAAAATCCTACATTTATTTTTATATCTGTCAAGAAATATTTCGGTATTGTATTTTTTCTATATGTGCATAGCGATTAAAATGTGAAAACGTTTGTTTAAAAGGATATCACTTTGCTACATTCACATTTTCAGTTACACACAACTGAAATACAGTATACAGGAGACATAACTGTTCGTTCATAGAATTTATAACACACCATCCTCACTTTTTTCCATAAATTTAAGGAACTAAAACAAGAAACTGAAAGTTTTACACTAAGCAACATTTAGTTTATATTAAGCTGCTAAAATGTATTAACTCAATATTTTAATAAATACAATTAAGAAAGAGAAACTTTGAATTTAGAAAAGAATGCGTTAATTTTTATTCTGAGGCCATTAAAAAGGAAAAGTGATTTCGGAAAAAAAAAATGATAAATAAAATCTTTACTTGACCTCGATTTTGGATACTTAACTTTATATTATGACATAACAGACTGATGTTAACTTTTATGAATCCAGTTTTGTTTCCCGGTCGCTCGTTTTATTGGAGAAACGCATCGAAGGCCAAATGCAAGGCCAGACGTAAATAAGATGAGTGAATATTACAACTTTTTTTTTGAAGATTTGTAACTTTCTATAGCAATAGCTAAGAATATCTTTAATTGATCGTTTCTAATATTATAAAAATGATTCTATATGCATGTATGCATATTCCTAGAACTGTGGGAAAACGAAGGCACCTAGAGCCAAGCAAGTTTGGAATCACATAAACCTCCATTTGAATGCATGCACCTCGAAAAGAGAATTTTGAATTTCTAATTTTTTTTCTTACCTATTTCATATCTATTACAAATTTAATAACATTTGATTAATAAATACAGCGATTCAAAAGCTAGCCGTGGTAACACTGTTCGAAATAAAACATTTCTCTCTCCAGAGCGCCAGTCTGTTGCCATTTGGCAAAATAGAAGGCATTTATCATTTTACCCTGGTGCTATATCGTTCAAATCAAACAAGTGTCCTCTTCGAACGTTTACGGTAAAGTAACTTAATTCCGTTCACATTATTCTTTATTATGTTTGAGCTTGACTAGAAGAAGATTAAAAAAATACAGAAAGTGCGATTATATGATGCTAAACGTTCTCTCTTTATATGGGGCTTGAATCTCAGCGAACCAGTTGGATGCATGGACGGTTTCGTCGTTTTTTCCATGTGTAGCATGGATACGAGTCAGTTATTCTTAGAAAGTCCTCTACGAAGGCATCCCTGGCTTTAGGCAGATAACTTTCGAGTGCTTTGTATAATGAACATAAATCAAATCAAACTTCTTTCTGTATCTATCTCTCTCTCTATATATAGATACATATGTAAGGTATAACAAAACACGATGGCTGCTTTAGGAATAATTGAAAGACAGACAGAGTAGCATAGGGTTGATAACTAGGAAAAGGAACTAGGAAAAGAATGACGTAGTTGCCTCGCGAAGTAGTATTTATACTAGGTTAGCTGCACAAAGTATTGCTATGATTGGTTAATTTTGGGTTTTAGTTTCATTTTCAAGCAATGTTATATAACATGGAAAGATCTCGAATTTGAGAGAACAAGATTTAAAAGAGAGAATTAAGTCTAGAATAGTTAATTTTGAGGTCGCCAATTATTCTTAAAGCAGGCTTCGTATTTTTTGTATCTTACATGTAAGATACATTAATTTGGATTTGGATTAATGATATCATTAAGAAACCACGAAATAGGAAAGCTCCTGACTTTGATAATATCAACAACGTCGCAATTAAATGGCTACCGCCCGGAGGTATTTCCAGATTCACAGGTATTCTGAATGCATGCTTGTACAATTCTTATTTCCCGAAACAATGGAAAATAGCCTAAATGATTGTTCTCCCCATGCCAGGCAAGGACTTAAAGAAGCCACAGGGATACCGGCCGATTAGCTTACTTCCCGGGCTGGGAAAAATACTGGAGCTAGTAATTTTAAATAGAATACAGCCGCACATGGATCAGCTTCCACTGGAACAGTCTGGGTTCCGTAGGTCACTGTCAATGACCAAGCAACTAGTCAGATTAAATGAGTTCACCGGAGGAGTTCTTCATAATCGTCAGAATGTTGCCTTACTCATGCTGGACGTGGCGAAAGCCTACGACAGCGTTTGGCATGAGGGGCTAATTCACAAGCTTATTGGTTTAAACTTCAGCAGGGAGATAATACATGTCATCTACAACTTCTTCAAAGGGTGCAATTTCTTCGTGAACGTGGGAAAAGATACTTCAGAAAAGAAACGGATTCACTCAGGCACCCTCAGGGATCGATCCTAGGCCCGATTATCTATCTCTTCTATGTTGCCGACATACCCAAGATTAATACGGATCACAATTTATTCCTAGGCTGCTACGCCGACGACACAGCTGTTGCTATGAAGTCGGCTAGCCAAGATCTTGACAAGCTCGAAAACTTCATGTCCCAACTGAAAATATGGTGTATCAAGTGGCGAATTGTAATAAATGCAGATAAGTCACAGCTGTTAATCATTAAACGGAAAAAAATTTAGGATACCCCCTCAGACCAAACTCAAGCTTTTTAACACGGAAATACCACTGGTCACTAAAGCTACCTATCTCGGCATCAAGTATACTGAAAATTTCAAATTCCAATTCCCCCAGAAATCCCCAGAGAAATCCTCAGAGAAAGACATTCCCTGAGTTTTAAATGGATTCATCCCTGTAGTGATTGTTTTCGTTTCACTAAGAGAAATACTCGCAAACTGCCTGCGAATGTCACGCCGAACATTTTCCTTCTGACTGCTGACCTTTATCTTATCTACCCTAACACAAGAACCGATCCATCACAACGGAGCAAGCACGGCCTGATATTCAGTTTACGATTTCCCAAAATCCTCTGCATTCACCTTCTCTAATTTATTAAGGATGATTTGAAAACCTAAGGAGTAAAGAGACAACCATAAGAGTGAGCGAGATTAAAGCTACAGGAAAGTTTAATGAAAATACGAGGCATGTTTTAAAGTTACTGCTTTGAAAGTCTGGCACGACAACGCTTCGGTCGAAAAGCCATACACGTTATTACGGAAACATTCAATCGCGTTAACTCTTGTTTTTGAGTATTTAAAATAGCTCCGACGACTGTGAAATACTGTCGGTGATTCCTTTACTTAGGGCTAAAGATGTGAAAGCGGCTGAAATTCATCTTCAGAGTAGTGAAGTTATAAGATATTTCTCCCACCTTCTTCGCATGCCTTCGTGGTGTAATAGTCAAGCACACTGGGCGCGTATTCCAGAGGTCCGTGGTTCCTGTCCTGGGGAAGGCATTGCTTATTTTTCATCTCTCCTGCTTTGAAACAACCTAATGTCTCTACACTAGCCCCCGAACTAAAAAGTTGGTGGGGGATGATTTTCCACCACCGGGATTTGGCGACTGGGTCTCCTGAACCCAGGAAGGAGGACAATATATTCTTCGTACTTGCAACTTAACTTCGCACTTAAAAGGGGGAGTATATAAGGTATTTCTCCCGACTTCTTCGCATGCCTTCGTGGTGGAATGGTCAGCACACTCGACGAATAACCGAGAGATCGGTGGATAGATTCCCGGCGAAGGCTTTGCTCATTCTTCTGCTTCCAGAAAAAAAATTCCTAATGTCTTTACAAGTGGCGCCGTGCCCGAACTAAATAGTGGTGGATGATGATTCTCCACCAGCACGATTTGGCGATTGGGGCCCCTAATGCCCAGTCGCTCTTTGAAAAAAGAGGAAGTATGTAAGGTATATCTTCTGCCGTTTTCGCCTGCCTTCGTGGTGTAGTGGTCAGCACGCTCGATGCATAACCGAGAGGTCCTTGGTTCGATTCCTGGCGAAGGCTTTGCTCATTTTTCACTCCTCCTGCTTCAAAATAACATATTGTCTCTACAAAGTAAGCGGAGAAAACATTATAAAAGATGGAATAATACGAAAATGGATTAGAGCTTTTACAAAGGGCCGCATGAATGTTCAAGATGATGAATGAAGTGGGTGACCTTCTGTCATTACTGAAGATTTAGATAGCATCCTCTTGATCAACCAACTTTATCACCCTCCCTACAGCCCCGATCTAGAGCCCACCCATGCATTTGAAGAAGCATCTGAGTGTTCTTCGCCACAACGACAATGATGAGGTCAAAACGACCGTACCGCAGTGGTTGTCAAATCAGGCGCCATACTTCTATGAAGAGAGGATTTAAAAACTAGTTGTACGATACGATAAAAGCCTTAATATTAGCGGAAATTATCTAGAAAAGCAGACTGTACAGGTTCAGGCATAGGCTTTTATGTAAAAATAAAAAGAGGTACAGGCTTTTATGTAAAAATAAAATTGGTAAGAATATTCTGTCTCTTATTTCTAAACAGTATTTTCTTTAAAATCTTGCCCGTTACAATATCTTCTATAGTGTAATGTTAACATTTACATGTATTCTTACTGGAATGTGGTTTCTTTTAAAAAAAATAGTACTGTGACAGATACCTATAGTTTATCCGTGAGTACTTATCATCCGTTATGCCTTCACTGCAATCGTGTTCTATGCGTAATTTACTGGAAACATGAAATATTTTGAGATTTTGCTCTGAAACTTTGTGTGGCGTAAGTGCGAAGAAAGTGATGTTTAATAATAAGGCTAAAAAACAAAAACAAAAAAGAATTATGTTAGAACGAGTGGGTCATCCGGCGCAACGTTACAATCTGATTCCCTTCAGGTCTTCTTTCTTTGTTTGCTTTTTTAATATATACAGGAAGTACATAAAATTCCGGAATATTCTTAAAAATTTTTTGAAGACGAAGTATCAGTAGTGGAAATTAAGAAAGTACGTAATTTCAAAAGGTATATATATATATGACTTTTTTTATTATTTCAGGTGTACTCAGTTCCATATACTGCCGCTAGGTGGTGTCAGAAGCAAGATGGCGCTTTCTGGAGCTGAGAATACCTTTTGTGTGGTAGAATTTGACAAAATGAAGAGTGTAACGGATGTCCAACGAAAATTTAGGATGAATCACGGAAAAGTAGTTCCAACCAGGCAATGTACAACTGGCATAGAAAGTTCGTTGAAACTGGATGTTTGTGTGTGAAGCAGAAAAGCAGTCAGTCAGGCTTTAGTATAAGAAACACTGAACGAGTAAGAGATGTGTTCACAAGAAATCCTAGAAAATCTGTACGTGCGTGAGCTGAAAATGCCAACAATAATTGTATGGAGTGTAAACGTAAAACATTAGACACGAGACGGTACATACTACTATTACATGCCCAAAACTATGCCACACGATTCAAGATTTGTTCTGCAGTGCAGATGAAAGACAATGATTTTGTTAATTTTTTAAACTTTTTCTGATGAAGCAACATTCTCCGCAAATGGAAAAGTGAACAGACACAGTTGCAGAATTTGTGGAACATAAAAACCAGCATTATATTGTAGAGCACAAGCGGTATTCTTGGTGGGTCAATGCTTTTTGTGCCATGGCTCATTGGAAACTTCATGGGCATTTCATTTTTGGAAGAATCAATTGAAACTTGACAATCCTTCCTCTAAATCTTGCAGAACTGGTGAGTGTCGTTCTTGAAGAATGACTCTAATAATTTTGTACTTCAGCTAAAGAGAGCCAATACACATTTCCACCGTTTTGTTAGGATAGCAGAGCTCCCCAATCTTTGGATTGGTCGTGGTAGGATAACTAATCAATGTGTACCGAAAGGGCCTCCTAGGTCCCCTGATATCACCTTTTCTGATATCAGGGGTTTTTCTGTGGCGTTTATTCGTTCGTTACAATTATTACCGAGATATCACGCGAAGTGCGACGTTTCCGGCCCATGATTAAAGGCCCAGTGGGCACTTTACAGTAATTAAATGTGAACAGGTGGCGGAGATCAAAAGTGGAAGAAAAAGGGGGTGATCATGCATCACATTCCGTGAGAGGTGAAAAACGAACTGATGGAAAGCGATCTCAGGAAGCGTTGCCATTGCAAAGCTGAACTGTACGTAAATCGTAAAACCCAAAAGAGGACAAGGCAATCTTGACATGCAGGCGTAAGGCGCATTTACAATTCGAAATATGAGCATACTGTGAAGGTACAATCAGAAAATCAGGAAATGAGCTGTGGTGTGGGCGAAATGGGAAGATGAGGCAAACTATGAAGTGATCAGATTAATTACTCGATATGTCTATGAAGGCAAAGTGCTGCAGTGATCTGAAATGCACGCGATTACGTGGGAACATTTGAGTCACGGGTGAGGTGGGCCGCATACGGTCTTATGTCTCAGTCCTCTGCAAGCGTAACGTAGTTTATGCTCGCAGTTCTTCGCTTTTCTGAAGAAATCGTCGTTCATTTTATGCAGAAATTCTTTGACGGTCTCAATCTTCAGGTCTTTATGAAGTGTGTTGTTAGAAACAAAGAAGTGAACATTAGTCGTTACACGAAGCAACTCGTTCTGTGTGACCTGCAACTTTTGAATATCTTTATCTCGGGCCGAGGCCCAGGTAAGAGAAGGGTAGGCAAAAATAGGCCTAATAATGGCAATGTAAATGTGCCTTTTACGACTCAGGCCGAGTTTGGAGTCTCCATTAAGCAAAGGAGTTAGCCGTTGAACCACTCCTAGTGTCTTTCCCCAAACGTGCTTAATGTGTTGATAGGAAAGAATATTTCAAAAAATTTCAGAATCTGGCGCTAAATTCCTGTGGGGTGGGAGAAGACTATACGCGATAAAATACGTTATATATGCTAAAACCGAAGAGAATATATTAAAAATCTACAAAGAAATGCTTTGAACCGTATATAGAACGAATGTTCTGATTTGTTCTGGAATTATGTAGGTAAACCTTTATGCATTCCTGAATTAACCGAAGAAAGAAAGAAATTATTCGTTACTATGATGTTAAGTGAATGATTATCGAAAAACGAGGAATTATAGAGCTTCAGGTAACAAACATCTAGTTCCTTAGTAGCAAGAGTTAAAATTAGAAGTTATGCTTGTGATTTAATCTCAAGTTGTAGAAAAAACAACATAGAAATAGATCTATTCTGAATATCCAAGGAAAACTGCATGTATATGTACGTATATTTGCATTAACTTTTATGCAAATATAGCCGGAAATATTAGTAATTTCTAGCATGCAGCAATTGTGCGGATTTGTTGCAGGTGTAAAATCAACCGGTTTTCTATGAAGCTTGACAAGTTGCAGCGTGAGAATTTCATATTCCCAAATTTAGTTTTTATATACTTTTCAAGAAAGACTAGCATGCATAAATAATAAAGTATTACAGTAGTAATATCATTTGAAAATATAGGGTGTTTTAACAAAACTCCGGATTTATTATGTCCAAAAGAATACTTTATTCTTAGAAAATGAAACTCAGTATTTTTACATTCCTATAATATGTAATGTTCTGAGTAAAGAATGCCGTGTTTGGTTTCACGTGATACCACAGGTACTCTAGCAAAAAAGGGGGGGCACGCAGTTCTGTATCTCCCGTTCTACTGGGCCGATTGAGGAAAATTTTCATGTTTTGAAAGCACGACTTAGGATTGTTATATAGAAAAATGTCTGAATTTTTCTGGTTAAGAAAATGTAATAAGCGTAATCTTATTTATTTAGGAAAATTAGAATTATTCTAATGCATTTTGTTTCTTTACTCTTTGGGTTAATAGTTTTATTTTAGTATTAATTTGTTCATTAAATTATTGATTTGGAAAACGGTGCTTTAATGCTAATTTTGTTTGCTAAATTTAATTGGAGAATTTGTGAAATAAGGAAATAATATGTATGTGTAAAATCAAGAGAGCTACCGAAGCGAAATTTTGCTGTGTCATTCTAATTTCAAAGTACGGGAAACGAGTGGAACATTCTAGAAACGTTTTCCTATTTTCCTTGGGTTGGAGTACGTGATGTATTTCAATAAAGGTCAAGGGTTACCTTAAAAGGTCAACAGGTTTTGGGGAAGTGCTGGTATTCTGGTTTTGTGGTATTTTCGTGTGTTCGTCATTTGTTCCTCGGCTATCTTTGGTGTTGGTGACTTGTTCCTCTGCCGTTAATGCTGCAGTAGCTTCAATTATGCTACCCAACCGTTCTTACCACTGAAGTTCGGGGAGTCGAACTTGATAAGCGATACTTGCAAATTGTGGTACTTGGTACTTGATAAGCGAAACTTGAAAATTGCGGGGTTGAGGATTTCCTTCCGTGATCTTGCGAGAACTTGCGACGTACATCACTTTTGAAGGAAATGCGATGTAGTGTGTACTCATGTAGTCAGACGGAGCAGATTAGAGAAGGCTGATACTTCGAGGCGAATTATCTTTATGAGTATGCTGTGAAAAAATATATGGGAAAAATTTAGCAGCTGGTCGAAGCTATGCATGCAGGTGTGTAAGTGAGCTCCCGTAGAAATTAGCATTCGCTTGCTGCACGTGTAATCTTACTCCATGAGGGTTACATCTTCACAGTGAGTTCCATATCCTGCTACATCCAGCTGAAATGTGCTGATACGACTAAAAATCGCAGCTATCGTGTTTCTTTGGAGCCGTTTGATTGAAATATGACAATATTCCCACCAGAGAGAAGTAGTAACTGCATATCTTCAGGTGGCCGTTGTTCACTTGCATCTCCCGAACTGTCTCGACTTGGCTGAATTAAGGATATGTTTCTTGTATATTCTGTCAGGAACTTCACGACTACGCAGGCTCCTCGAGGAGAATTTGGTACAACTTGACTGCCAGCCAGATTCGTTCCCGACCTTCTGAGTTCCTGCTCCCGTCCCAGCGCTGAGTGACATCGGCAAACTCGTTCCGACTAGATCAGTCATTTTTTTATATTATGTTAAGCCTAGAATTTCTGAAATTCTCTTTACTTGCGCACAATCAGAGTAAAGGTAAAAAGACTTGAAATGATTGGGCAGTTTGAATTTTCTTCGCTGTCTTTTTCCTGATGTCGATAACAATGAAAATAACTCAGTTCATGGACTTTTATTGAAATAGCAGTAAATCCAGTAATGGTTATTTAGGAACTTATTTTATTGTGATGAAATGAAAAATGCCATATTAAAAGTGTAAAGAACTGTTCTGTACCCGGATAAAACAATAGAAATTTTGGGGTACCCCAAATTATGTTAAAACACGATTTTTCTTTCAATGTATGTGCTTCTACTGATTTTTGTTATTTATCCAGTAACCTAAGGCCCTAAATTGAATAAAAGAGATTAATTGGCTAAAATGCTCTACTTATTATTTGTATTTCCTAACATGATCACTTACCATGCGCGGTCCCGGTATTAATAAACACTACGCATTGTCTACTTAACTGCGGTTTTAAATTTGAATTTTGTGAAAATGGATCTAAAACATGGATTATGAGTTAGATTATAAATTAGGACACATCTTCCTTTAAGTTTAAATAATTTTCAAACACTTAAACTTACTTAAAGTAAATCAAAGATTAAATATTATGTCGGAAAAAGGCACAATATTACAATGGTGCAGTGATCTTAGCTCTTTGGGAGACGCGGCACAATATTACAGGATATATATTAGATTTATATATAGCATTGTTCTAACATAGGTGTTTTGACACAAAATCGGACTTTTTTTAAAGGACATACTAATTTTTTTCATATTTCGATTCTACGACTCAAATTATTCCAAAGTGCCATGTTTTCTAAATATCGCCCGAGTAGGTTGTAGAGTCATTAGGTTATTTCGAAGCAGGAGACATGAAAAATGAGCAACGCCTTCGCCGGGAATCGAACCACAGGACTCTCGGTTACGCGTCGAGCGTGCTGACCACTACACCACGAAAGCAGACGAAGAAGGCGGGAGAAATACCTTATAAGGTTTTAAAAAATAGTTTTCAAAATTTTAATTCCTCAATGTTAATTGAATTTATATATTTTTAATAACATCGCTTTTATTTGTTAAACTTACTAGATTCCTTCTTTCACAGTTCGAAATTTGGGTTCAATCCGAATAAAATTTGCAGCTATTTTTCTATCTGTTTTTAAAATTTGTATTCTTTGGTAATACATTTTTCGAAAAACGTTTTTAATCGTAACCCACGAAATGTTTACCATCACCTTAAATTAGAAATATTTCTAAGCATACCTGCAAAGAAGTTGAGTCCAGATTTTATTCAAAATTTCCCAAAATATACGTTATTATATATATATTGGTCATTTTGAAATTTGGTATATTTTTTAAAAGTTATAATAATGCCAAATGTGGCTTACGTTTTCTGTTAAAATTATTTTAAAGAATAAATGATGCAACTATTTTTCCGCTCGTTCATAATGAAAGGAAATGAAAAGAGGCTATCATAAATTAAGAATTTCATCAAGTGAATTATTCTTGGTGCGTACTAAAAAAAGTGCGCCAAAATAAATTTGTGAATTTCTCGATAAGTCTCTCACCAAGTTTCACAAAATTTAATATTTAGCCATAATATGAGTGGTAGAATCGAAGTAGGGGAAAACATTGGTATGTCGTTTCAGGAAACGTCCGATTTTGGATCAAAATAGCTAGGTTAGAACAGTGTTTTATATCAATTTAATATATATCCTAAGTGGAGCTTTCGAGAAATGAAAAATGCAAATTAAATTTCGCCAATCGGCCTGTAGAACGGGAGATATCGAATAGTCGCCCCATCTATTTTGTGCAGTGTCACTTTAAAACTGTCAGTATCACATCTAAAGTTTTACTTAACTCTATGTTTTAACTTTTTTTACAACAGTTTTTCACTGAGATTATAAGTGGGAACGTGTGTAACTTTTATTTTTTTTATATTGTGAAAAAAATAAAGAGATAGGAATCCCTTTTGCTGTAGAAAGATTGTTTTCTTCGGATTAAATACGTTAAATGTTTGTTTTCCCGAATTGTACGAATGCTGGTAGCATATTTATATTCTGCGTTAACAGTCAGATTATTTCGCAGCTTTACTGCAACTTTGTTGACATGAAGCGCTATACAAAGGAACAGCCACCAACGGCCAAGCAGTAAAGTCGCTGAACATTGGTAGTTCGGTCTGGCGTTCGAATCCCCGTGAACGGGATGGCTGCATGGACGTTTTCGTGGTTTTCCCCATGTGAAACGAGTATAAAAGCCGGTTTCTCTTAGAAAATCCTCCGCGAAGGCATCCCTCCTATCAGGCAGATAGCCCTCTACAAAGTTTTCTTCTTGAAAATTCATTGCAAGAATGGCGAGTATCATGCACAGACTGTTAGAAAACCATGCAATCTCTTTCACTCAATGGAAAAACAGTTCGAAGACTGATAAACAAATTTCAGGATACAGTTTTTCATCAGACATAAAATCCCCCCCCCCCCGTTCCCGATCTAACCAGTCTCTTGAAAACATCGCTATTGTGCGTGACAGTGTTATTACAAGTCGAAAAGAATCCGAAATTAAGCAGAAACAACCAAAACATTTAAAAATGAAATTGAATGTGTCATTAGCCACCTCGATAAGCAGATACGTAAAAAAGGGATTACGAACTTCATCGAGAGAGCCATGCTTCGGATCAAGTCATGGAGGACATATGGCTTACACTATTCTTCATTTTTAAACTGGAACATTTACCTGTTGAAAATATGTTAAATATTTTCCATTTTCTGAAAATTAGCATTTTATTGGAAGTATTAAATCCGGCGATTTTGCTATTACGAAAATATAGGAAGAATAAAGACTTTTGAGGACACAGTAGACAGTTCTATTATAAAAATCTGATGTTCACACCACATGACTTCTCTACAGGGATATTAAGTTACGCACATCTCTTCCTGCACTCCATTTAAATTCATTTCCTCGAATTATTTAAACTTAATAAGCTGATTCCTCAAGGCAAGTTGAAAATGGCACCAAAAATTCCAAATTTTGAACTTGAATAGCCCAGTCAATTCTTGCTGCACGGGTGTCAAATTTTTGATGATTTCACTTTTTCGTAGCGAGTATAAAACTTTACCAAATATAAGTATAGGAATAAAGAAACCGCATTAAAAGTTAGACTTTCTTTTGTCCAAAATAATGTTTTTTTAAATTTAGCATTGCTAAAACATGAATATTTTCGGCTTTTAAAACAGTTCTGTAATTGGAAGTATATGATTACGACCACATTGCAAAAATAAAGCCAGGTAAAGACGTTAAAGCCGTACATGCCTTGTTGTTGTTGTTGCTTCACAGTAACATATATACATATGTTACTGTGAAAGACCGAAATTGGAGAACGTCGACTTTCACCTGAGAATGTCAACATTCACCAAATACGTCGGTGAAAGATCGAATATAACACTGCATTCTTGTACATTCGGGCCCTCACCGGTGTATGTCGACGATCGCAGATATGCTCTGGTGTAGGTCGAAAGGAGAGGCGACTGGCTGTTTTCCATAAATGCAGTTATAAAAGCAAGGGCCTCTCGTGCAATTCAAAGTCTAATAATAGTTTAAGTTGTTGCAATTAATCAGATTTGAATCACATAATTTAGTAAGTTTTTGATTACTATTATTTTATTTTCTCATTTACTACGTACTGTGTAATTAAGTAAGTTTTTTAACTTCTATTATTTTCCTTTCTCATTTTGAATGCATTGTGTGTTTTAAGTACTTGTGCGTTTTTTCGCGACTGTATGACGGAGAAGAAAATATAATATTCTCATATATTCAATATTCACCATTAGTACACGGTGAATGTCGACATTCACTGGTGTAAGTCAGAAATAAGAGTATTTGGAAAATATTTCGGACATACACCAAGCGACTATGTGAATGTTGACATTCACCGGTGAAAGTCGACATTCTCCAGATTTCGGTGTTTCACGTAACATATACGTAAAAACATTTGGTACTGCTGATTGCAAAAAAAGGGAGATGCACGACCAGATGCTATAACAGTTCCATATACAGAATTTCAACCTTCCACGGATAATCGTTTTTGAATTACGCGAGATGCATATGTACATACGTACAGACGTTACGAAGAAAGAGTTTTGGATCCATTTTACTATCCATTTTGGAGTTCTATACTCTATCTGTACGTAAAGACGTCAAGCAAAAAAATAGTCAAAGTGGCTGAGAGAATGTTAAAAATGGATTGTTCCACTGAATTCAGATTCCAGAAATTTCTTAAAATGACAATACTTCCTTTACTTACAAGCAAGTAATAAAATGTGTGCTGAAGAAGCTACGAGGTATTCTTTCATTTACAGCGAACACATTTCAATTTAATCGATCCTTTTTTATATTACACATTTGTATAATAATATAGATTTCTCTGACATTTTGCAGTTTACCTATAAGTGTTATCAAAAAGCGTAGTGTAGAAAATTTCAATAGCTGAATGTGAGAAATCTATGTTTAGTATTAGAACTCTGCATTAAGTTTCCTTTTCCTCCGCTTGATAATAACTTTTCCATGTATGCCCGATTTTCGTCCTCTCCTATTACACTATGGAAACAGTATCTGTCCACTCAAATAACGTTTATAAATCTGAAATTTCCATAAACCGAAAGAGCAACTCAGCATTTAACCTTGAGTAGAGAATTAATTAAGAATTAGTGCAAGAAACTTTGACCTAAATAACATGAAGCTACTCAAATGCTAAATTGAAATTAAGCACACGAGAAAAAGTTATTCGAAACACAATACTTGATCATGAGCATTATATTACACTATGCCGTGAAAAAAAATTACAGGGATTTCACAAATTTTCACTGTGCACTTTACAAAAGATTGAACTTTTTACTGCTTTCCCCTTGTAATCAAATCTAAGGCATGATTACCGCCTAGGCAGACAAGGCCAGTGCCTAAGGCATCAAGGAGCCCCCAATAATGCTTATAACGTTGTTTTTATCTGATAGAAACCAGAAAAGTGAGTTAAGAATCTCCTGAAAAGACACTCACCTAAGGCCCTGAAGACATTCCCTTACTTAAAGAGTTGTGGGTTTTGACCACCACGATATGATTTGCGTATTTCAATATGGAAAATTGTATTTAAATGCACTTTTGAATCTATATAATTTGGCCATTCATAGTACATAGTGCAACGGGTACATAGGGATTTTGTACAATAACTCCGAATGAGCGGAGAATTCAGAATTTATTATAAATAAAAATGACATAAAGCAAAATAAATACACAAAAAGAATCTGAAAGTTTTAAGATTTTTATATTACGCCCAAAGTTTTTTTTTTTAGCGTTTTGTGTGTTACCTTTGTTTATGAAATATCATGTTCTTCGCACTTAAACCATAAAACTCAGTTCAACAGCAACATCGAAAAATAGCTTAAAAAGAGCATCTCTTCAGAATTTTTGATACACAGTCTCGCGCGCTGGAGATAGAAATGTGTCTTTTTTCGTACAGTGTTGCTATTGCTTGCTTTGAAATCACTGAGTCTGTTAACCAAAAATTCATTAAAGTTTTACGAAATAGATAACAAACAAATTCCAAATTCCAAAGTTGGGCTTCCAGAGGGCCATATTGGAGTGAAGGACTACGTTATTCAAAATTTGTGTGCTGTTGTTTTTCCACAGTGCGAGAAACATATATACATTTACGCAGATTCTTCATTATTTCATTTCTTTAAATATAACATAGGGTGATAATATTTGGTGGCAACAATTTGAAAAGGGAAACAGCCTTTTAAAAGGTTCAATGCAAAATGCCAAAACGAAATTTATAGCCCTTCTGAGCTAACGCCCTTTGGGCAAAAAATAAAACGAACTGTTAAAAAATCAAGAAGAAAGCAGATATTCAGCAATATACCATAAGTATTCAAAATCACTCACCAAGTAAAAAGTAAAACACCAGCTAACTCTCTCTTAAACGGAAAACTGCATAGCTTATATTAGATGGCTCAAGATAAACCGAATGCAAACAAGTGAAGTCTCCGATGTCCGTTTCGATTTATCTTGGGTCACCCGATATTATAGCACTGGCAAGAGTGTGTTGTACGTGATAGGTAACGGAGGACGGGGACATATGGTAGCTAACAGAGATAGGCAGGTTATACTCTGGTTAGAAGCAACAACTCTCTGGAGTCCCGTATGAGCACCCTTTGGCAGTTTAGATTAGTAAAAATACAATGAGTAAAGTACAAGCAGGACATTTGGATTTAACAACAGTTTGGAATTATGTTATTATGTAATTATTACATAATCATGGAGTATTATGTTACAAATGTAAATGAGCAAATTACAATGAGTAAAGTACAAGCAGGACATCTGCGTATAACAAATGACAGTTTTGTGCGAATTGAGCATGCAGCAATTTACGTTCACACTGTGTGCATACTAGCTTGCTTGACTTCGCTGTTCACGGTTCATTGTAATTAGCATGATCCCACTACATTGCATTAAGTGTTCAGATTGCGTAAGGAATGCGCTGCAGCTTTGTATTGCACAATATATGCTGTTTTGTTAACTAAAGTGGAGATAGCTCAGTGAGCAAAAATCTTATATGATATGGAAGATGCATTGTCCCAAGTCTGTAGTCATGATGATAGTTTGACTTATCTTACCCACAGTCACACTTTTTTGTATAATAAAGCGTCTGTGAATGTCCACATTACTGAAGCACTGACGTAGGTGAGTGACATTGGTGAGTAGACAATGATAAACCCTCTGCTCCGAAGACTCACGTTTCAATGTCCGAAACGCCGAAGCGAAAGAAATAATGAGGAAATGGTTCATGGCCTGTGATAAAGTAATTTGTAGGATGGACTCGGGTCTTTGGAAGTTAACTTTCAGGAAAAAATCCTGTGTACGTCTGCCGGTATCACCTAAGTTCCATTCCAGTTGCCACTTCAGGGTGATATTTTGAAGCTACTCTTTTTTCAAGAGAAAGATTCGAGAAAAATCGGCTGTACGAAATGTCGAAAATGCCCTTCCCCGAATCTTCCTGAAAACTACCAAACTGGCGATATATTGTTAAATGCCGCCAACGTGGCTACAGAAATTATCGCAAAGGCTTACCAGAAGTTTTCTGCTCATCTTTCGCATCTACATGAGTTGTTTTTATAACTTAAACGTTGTTGCAGTCAAAATTGAAAGTCCATAAGTCTGCATAAGAAATTAAACACCTAAATACAGAAGAAATCGCACAAATTCGATTAAAATCTAAACTCATCAATCCAAAAATAGCAAATATATAAGTTAAAAAAAAGAGAGAAAAAAATCATGAAGAATTTAGATATTAAGATTGCATAAGAAGTTTTGTTAAGTTTTTTATGCTCTCGCTGAGCTCTCAGTTTACCAGTCTGCTCTTCGACTCACTCCTGACATAACTTCCTTTTGTCTTTTTAGCTTTATTATTAAACATCGCTTTCTTCGCACTTACGCAATATAAAATACGACAGTAAAATCAGAAAATTTTTAAAAGCAGTATTTTTTACTTTCAGCATATTAACGTTCAATTTTCTTAACCGAACGAGCTACACAAATCGTTTTGTCTGTTTAACTTTATTATTAAACATCTCCTTCTTCTCATATATTCCAGATAAAATTAAACAGTAAAATAACGAAATTTTAAGCAGCAACACAGTGCTACGAATTTGTACATAGACATGATTTTAGTGCAATTATATGTAAAATTGCTGTATTTTTCTGTGTAATGTAACATGAAAAATCGAGAGAGACAAGCCATGCCGGAAAAGTACGAATACAGGGGCAAGTCTATTTAATATTGAGTAAATGGGTATGGCGGTAATTTGACGAGAAATCGCCAAGCAGGCAAAGGTTATGGCGACTAATCGAGAAATCGCCAAAAGTCGCCAAACCATTTGGGGACATTTTGGTCCTGTACCTGAATCATCGTAGTAGGTAATGCAATTGAATAAATGTAATTGATTACTATATTAGCTGTAACCGCAATTCGACCCTTACATTCCCGTCCAGTAATTTCGAGAACCAGAAAGTACTAGAAATTTCTCGGAGATCGGATGAAAACTATATAACTGTTAGCTTAGCGTGAGTTTCGAATACTATCTCCGGTTTAGCTTCTCTCTTTAGCTGCGCTTGGCATTGCGTTGTATTTAACTTTCATAGTAACTTATAGTGTAACTACTGATTGTACTCTATGATATTGTAAAGAGTTGTAGCACTATCTTTGTGGTAAGTTCCAGATCTCTGAAGTGTTTTATCTGATAAAACAAATCTTATCAACCAGTCATCGCAGGTGTATGCATTCAATCTATTACGAACCAGTACGCACGCAGCAATATTTTTAGTGTGTTAAATACTACTACGCTTTTTTTTCACAGTTCATTATGTCAATGTGCTGTTTCTCCAATAAGATAACCTATACACAGAATGTTTTTTGTCCGAAGAAGGTTTTTCGTCCTTTAAGGTTTATTTTTAAGCACCACTTTCTTAGCTCTTAGGCCGCATAAAATTCAATAGAACAATCACAAAATTTTTAAAAGCAACATATATTCAGATATTCCGATACAACGTTCACTGTTACTACTTTTAATTTTTTCAATTATTCTTATCAGTGTGTTGATTTTTTAGCAGATGACCTACACAATTTTGTTTGTTTTTTAATTATTAAAATTTCGAGTCTGTTGCCATTCGAAAAAACGTAAGATATTATTCTTTCATATTTAACTTTAACCTCTCTGCTATTAATAAACAAGTTAAAGCATTTAAAACCATAGATGCTAGTCTTAAAAATATTATATTTATACTTTTTGATCTGATTGATTAAAATGAAAATGCACTTAATCAATCATATATTTAATTAAAAACATGAAATATTTTTATAGAAAAACATTACATATTTTTTCACTTTTTAAATATATAGAAGGTATATAATATTCTTCCGTTAGTTTAAACGCATATTCATCTAATATCCTATAAAATGTTTCGCTTTCCCATATGCGCCATCTCTATCGATAATTTACACTTATAAAGGATGTTAAACTTCAAGAAGCCTTTTTGGCAATCGTTAAAATCTGAACTATTTCAATTTTTAAAAATAAATGTTTTAGTCTATTTATTCAGTGAATGCAAATCTCAGTATCAAAAGGGATAAAACATATTCCCATTTATTAAATTCATTTTTTCTGCATTTTTGCCACATAAATGTTAACAAAATCACAAAATATTTATATAAACAATTTTTTATGAATTGTGGATGGAGTGTGGAGTCATTAGGTGAATTTGGAAGGAGAAGACGTGAAAAGTGAAAATGCTTTTGCCTGGACACGAGTAGTAAGCGGAACCTCCGCTTACTACTGACACGAACCTGGATCTCTCCAATACGTGCCGAGTGTGCTAACCGTTACACCACAAAGGCATGCAGAAAGGAGGGAGAAAATACTTCCCTTTTAAAGAGCGACTGGATATTAGGAGGCCAGTTGCCAAATCCTGCTGGTGAAGTATCATCATCCACCATCTTTTAACTCGGGCGCCACTATGGAATCATTAGGCTATTTTGGAGCAGGAGACATGAAAAATGAGCCCTCCCCAGGAGTCGGACCACGGACTTTTGAATACAAGTTGAGTGTACTAACAGTTACATCACGAAGGCATGCTGGAATGAGGGAGAAAAAAACCTTATATAGGACGACTGGGTCCTTTAACTGTTTGAGGGGCAGGAAAACTTTTTCAAGAAAACTCTTGTTTTATTTACTATATCAGGTGTTACAATGAAATTATTTTCGACAATTACACATATTTTGTCGAAGGAACGTGAAAAAAATGACCACGTATGGTGGTTAGGGTCAGTAACCACCGCCCACAGAACACATCGCTACAAAACAGTCTCTATGATACTCGTGGAAACAGTTTTCCCTTTTCAAGCAGAGTGCAACTTTGCATAAGCTACATTCCCACACTATTTTTACAGGCTTTTTCTTCGTGCTGCAGAGTGCAGATCGTCATGATGTTGTCTTCGATGGCTGATGCTTATTTTCTTGAAGACGAACTGCTGCATCAACTACTGGCTTATGTTTCTTGATCGCCATCTAGTGAGCTACGAGGGAACTTCAGAAACAGTCAATCTTGAAAACCACTCACACGAGTGAGTAAGACTTTCAATAGAAAAGGTGGTTACTGTAGGTAACCAGTGCCCTTCAAAAAGTTAAAGGGCGACTGGGATTAGATTTCCTAATCGTCAAATTCTGGTGGTGAAGAATCATCATCCACCACCTTTTGTTTTAGTTGGGGGGCCACTGTAGAGTCATTAGGTTATTGTAAAGCATGCGACATGAAAAATGAGCAATGCTGTTGCCCAGACTGGAACCCAACACCTCTCGAATACGGCACGAGTGTGCAACTGTTACAACACGAAGGCATGAAAAACGGAGGGAGAAAATACCTTATAAGTGTTGCCATACATATCTGATATTCGCTATATTATTTTTTTATAAATAATACACGGCGGTAACATTTAGCAACAAAATTCTTTTATTTGTTTTGCCATACATTTGTTTTACGCTCGCCATACCATTTCGTGTAAAATAATACATGATGGTCATATATTTCTTTAAAAATAATATATTTGGTGGCAACATCCTTTTGTGGAAAGGACAAAATAGTAGGGATTGTGACTGTTAATACCTCTTGTGCTTAAAAAAAGCCCTCTCCCTTCTCTTTGAACACAGCTTTCTACTTACAAACTTTTGCTTTCATATCAATAATTACTGTTCTAAAGATAACATCATATTTTTTGTCAAGGTAATTACTTCATATTTGGGCATAATTTTCAAATATGTCGCAATAAAATCAAATGGCGTCGCACAAAAACATTAACAAGTTAATGTCACCGAATTTGTCGACGATGGACATGTTATTACCGAGTCGGAAGAAAAAATTTTCCTTACGAAATGTCATCCGTTGATACTGTTTTCTACAAAAAAGAATTCAATGCCAAAGTTGCTCGTAAAACGTGCACGACAGTTAAATTTTCTCTTTTCCCAGAGAGATCGTTGATAGAACTCCACCCAAAGATTTTGGGATAAAACGCCCCGTTTATGGAATAAATTAGTTAAAATTTCCTTGTTTATTAAAATGAATAATTGACCTTCAATTTATAGACTGTGAAAATTCTGTAAGTGGGAATTATTAGTAAAACTCTTTGTACAGCCCCGATGATTTCATTTTTCTCCAGTTCAAGATGATATACAGGCTTGCCTAGACACTTCTGAGTTCCATTTCATTCTACTGAGATCGAGCTAATACCTTAATAAGAAAAGAGTTACGTGAAGCTTTTAATTTTCATTACAGGCAAAAACTGTAAATCATTACACTGTGCAACGTGTAAAGCGATAAAGCGGGTTTACTTTGATGTTATGGTGCATCCGCCAAATTAGCACGTTTAATTTTAAATTTAAAAGTTAGCAAACAATCAGCCTCAGTTTGGCCGAGGTTTTGAATAAAATTTTATTTATTTCAAGAGCGGCAGACATAGATCCATCTTCTTCAGGAGCCTCTAAAAATTCTTCTTCTCTTTTTTTTCCTAATTCTAAACTTTACACATGCATGATTCTTTTTCAACTAAAATTTAAATTCCTTTCAGGAACCTTTCTTTTAGATTTACTCCTAAAATTGTTTGACACAAAAGGTCTAATTTTCGTCATTTTTAAAAAAATTATTTAAAATTGAAAATTTATTATCATTTTGCTCCTTAGATTGGCGTAGCAGAAATGTTTTTGAAAATTTTGTATATGGTACTATTTCACATGGACTTTAGAGATTAATTTGTTATGTACTGAAGCCATTTACGCAATCCGCAAGGAGCAGAAAAACAAATCGGCATCATTACCATTTCATTAGTTTTACTTCAATAAGTAATAGAGTAAGGCTTAGAATTTAAATACTAGCTAGTCAGGCGAACATCGAACAGAGCAGCAGTGGTCTGAAACTAAACTCTCTCTCACTCTGAGACGTTCCTACCTATCGCTTAAATATAAACTTGGCTCCACTTCAAATTAGCATAAAGCTGAAACGCGCGCTTATTCTAACGGGAAGTTGAAATAAGAACAGATAGGAAAGGCAAATTAAAATAAAACTTTGTTAGTTTAAACTAAAACCTTACAAGGTCACTGCACCAATGTAATATTGTGCCTTTTCTGACACAATATCAACTGGTTATGCCGGGAATAAAATAAAAAAATATACCTATGTAATATTGCGGCATCAATGTAACATTCTGGGGTATTAATGAAATATTGTCTGTACTGCCATAATAAGATTTGGAATTAATTACTAACCTACTCTAATATTTCAAATTAAGTAAAATCATAGAGGAACATATTCGCTCCTTTAAAATTTTCTCTTAATAAAATTTTCCAGCAAATATTCGGTTATATGATCGTAATTACGTAGGAGATGGGTTGCGTTGTGTTATGAGTACTTCCTGGACCGTTATAGTGAATGATATGTATAACTTAAAACTAATAGCACATCATTCCTTTTAACCTAAATCATCAATTCATTTTCATCATAGGGCTCAAAGTGAATTACACTATTACCTTTTTCTTTACACATCTGGAATACCAATAAATATCATCAATCATTACTTTAAGAAGAAGAAAGTTCATTTTTCATTTCTATTAATTTCCCAAATTACAGTTTTGCCCACAACTTATAAACTCATTTGTGTTAGCCAAAAACAATGAACAAGAATTTACATATGAAGAACACAATTACTACTACCATAACACTGGCAAGGGTATCCCAATACTTTCTTCTGTTGCTACCTCCTGGTTAGCAGTAAGCCCTATTAAGCATTTACTTTAGATACAATTTATAATTCCGAATAAAATATGATATAATACATATAAAAGGCTTTTCAGCCGAGGCACAACTCTTAGTTATTATATACATTAAAAAAATCAGGAAACACCAGTAACGAGCAATTTCTGCTGGTAATGGTTCAGTTTCTAACTTAATAGATTATTAATTAAACCTTTTTCGAATCTTGATGAACCAAGAAAAAGCACTCTTAAATCCTAAGCATGGATAAAGTAAAAAACTTATCAGGCTGGTAACAATTTTGAAGGGGAACTGAAATTCTGCATTGGAACTGGAACGTCGACAGTTGTAAGCGGAAGTACGCCAATAGTCAATGGGAAACGAAAATTCCGCTATTCAGTCCTGCGCGGTAGCAAAGTTCCTGATCGAAAGCCTGAAGTAGAACTGGCTGTATTCATCTAACTCATCGTCGTTGAAGAAAGCTGAAGGAACCTGAGAATCTTTCAGGCATGAAGATTATACGCGCAACATAGCAAATCCGCATCTAGTTATCTCTAGTCAGTTCCATAATTAGGCCACCACTAGTCCGTTTTGTAGCATCATGGAACCATTTCGGCAAGAAGAGTAGGAAGGGACTATATGAATATGACTTTCCAATTCTGGGTACTCAGGCTTACACTGGAGGAACAGGATGTTATTTCAGTCAAACAGATGCAGAGAAATAATATAGCAACGATTTACTGTCGTAACCTCGTATTGCGAACTGGATGAAGCAGGATGAATAACTAGCTGTGAAACATAACCAAATGTCTCTAAGTAATTCTGATGAAAGCAAAACTGTAATTCGTTGAATGATAAAGGCCTAGGTCAAGGAAGGAGTAAAATGAGCCCTTCCGAAGGCCCAGGATGCAAGATTCTAAGAGTCTCTTCGTAGTGAAGAAAGGTCACATACTCACTCCAGCCGCCGAGCAAAAAGTGAAGTCGCAGTTGCAAGCTCCTTTCAAATCACGAAAAAAATTCCGACATCATAATTTTCAAAAATCGCACCTCCTTAACGACTAAATTTCAAAATTTCCGCCAAACCGCACAAAACGGCCTATTTGCGCAAGCGCAGCCAGTCAGAACCAGTAGCCAAAGTGAACACTTCTTAGCCAAGACCTTTAGACTTTCTTAGCCAAGATTACGAACTTTCCGATTAAATTTGATAAAGAAAAAAAATATCATTGAAGCATTCGTTTTCCGGCCGAAAATTCAAATAAGAAACTATTAATAAATTAAATTATTAATCCAAAGAATTAAATTAAATCTAATTTTCCTAAATAAATATAAGTTACTTAAACGTTTCTTCATAGAAAAGTTCAGACATTTTTCAACACAACAGAATTGGTAGAAAGTGCTTAGCAAATTATGGAACGTAGCATGGATTTATAAATAAGTAACTTGTTGTCAATAAATAGAACATTATTTCGAGTAATTGGGGGAAATAGTGTAGCTTTACGCATTCGAAACTTCTTGAGACTATGTGTAATGTGTGGGTTCCATGATAACCTTTTAATGAGGATCGCCCCAAGATAAAGGACCTACTTGGTACAGGGGATGGCCTTACCATATAATTGAAGATTGTTTGGGAACTTAACTTTCTTTGTAAATAGAACTGCAGTGGTCGTATCCACGTTGATCTTAATTTTCCATTTGGTCAGCTAAGTCTCTAGTAGGTAAATGTGATTTTGTAACCGTTGGATTGCTGAACCAACAAATGAAGTTTGAGTAAGGATCGCAGTGCCATCAGCATACATTACAAGTGTCGTGTTGGGTGTAGTTGGTATGTCATTCACGTAGATGTTGAATAGGGTGGGGCCCAAAAGGGACCCTGGGGAACCCCGGCTAGAACAGCTCGGGGGCTGAAAGTGTTCCAGAAACGGGAACAACAATGTGTCTACCGGACAGGTAGGAATGAATGATGTCAGTGATGTAGCTTGGAAAACTCAGGCAATGTATTTTGTATATGAGGGCATCCAGCCATACTCGGTCGAATGCTTTAGCAACGTCTAAGAATAATCCTCCCGTTACGTTTTTCTTTTGAAAGCCATCGGTAATGAGTTCTACAACTCGATATAACTGATGTGTTGTAGAATGCTTGGACCGAACACCAAATTGGTATGGTATCAGAAGGTTGGTCTGCGTCATGTGTTCATTCATTTTAGCTAAGATCACAGCTTCCATGAGCTTGCTGAGTGTCGGCAGAAGGCTGATGGGTCTGTACGATCCAGGTTCAGTTGATGGCTTGCCTGGCTTAAGCAGCGGAATTATCTTTGCTAGTTTCCAAATAGCAGGGAAATATTGTTTTTGAAGAATGGCATTGATGATCTTTGTGAAGTGACAGATGGTCTTCATAGGGAAGTGTTTCACCATGGCACGTATTTACTCAGTCTTCGAAATGAAGCCTTATATTCAAACAGCATGTGCATGCAACCCTTCTGGCCACTTTCAGCTTGCGAATGGAGATAAATCGGTTTACAACTCTGCCTTAAATTAGTTTGCCTCTTTGCCTAATGAAAATAAGACATAATTGTTCTTTGTTACATATATCATTGAATATTAGTAGACATAAGAAAAAACTCAGGTTGTATTAGGGGCATTTTTACTCCTTGTACGAAGTAAAGGGTTCTTGACATCTGTACGTACGGACAGAATAAAGAATTGTTTTTCCAAAACGAATTGCAACATGAATTTAAAATGAATTCAGAATAGATTTTTTTGTGACATCTCTACGTTCATACAAATCTATCTCGCGTAACTCAAAAACGAGTAGTCTTAGAATGTTAAAATTTTGTATATGATAATATTATAATATCTAGCTGTGCATTTCCATTTTCTGCACTCGGCCGCACTAAATCTGTAACTCGGTTCGGCGAGCTTAGTATTTTAATTGTTATATGTCAATCAAATGCGCATTTTTTTGCGCTTTAAATGTGATTGAATTATGTTGTTCTTATGTTCCGTTTAAGATTTTCACTCCTCTAGTCAATTTGAATGCAGTAGCTGTAAAATTGTCAACAATTTAAAAGTTTAAATGGAGCTAGGCCTAACGAGGACGCCATTTGTTTACATTTCAAACTCAACAGAATAATGAATTAATAAAATGGTGCAGCAACTTCAGTGTCGTTTTGCCAAGTGGGACTAAAAGTTAACTTTCAGTTTTGTACACCCAAAATTTTGTTTTCGTGCAATTTGACCGTTTTGCATGTTTGGGCGTAAAAACTCTAATTTTAATTATAATTTTTTTTTATTTAATTGTTTTTAAGTGTATTTTGTGTTAGGTTGCTCTGTATTTTACAATCTGTAATGAAGCTGTTTTGTGTTTTTACGTATTTTTGCATTATCGAGAAGTTAGAAATGAATTGATTGAATGAGAAATATATCTCTAATGAAATTCTAAGACATAAGTTTAAATAAAAGTCCAGCAAAAACGTGTATAAGTTTATATAGGCCAAACAGGAAAGTCATGTGGTGCCCGCATCAGATATTTTATTAAATCATACTTGATATATTTGAATATTACTTTTTTATTAAAAGTTGATTACAATATTTGGTCTATCAAAAACAGGGAAAAGTATGTGAAAAGTTACAGTTATTTTTTCGTTTGCCTCTCATATTTCTAGTACGATTTTTTTAATGAATTTATTAGTCCAGAGGGGCTTTAGTCCCCGAATACGTCTTCGTTTTTCGATTTTGCATTGCAAACATTAAAAGTTTGAATCACTTTTCAAACTGTTGCCACCAAAACTTTCAGCCCTGTGTTATATTTAAAGAAATTAAATAATGAAGAATCTGCATAAATGTATGCATATTTTTCCAAATGTTATAAAACAACGGTACCTAAAGCCATACAATTTTGAATAACGTACGTTTCGACCCGAATATACGCATCTGAAAGTCCAAATTTGGAAATCGGAATTTGTTTTATTATCTATTTCATATTTTCTAAAACTTTAACGCATTTTTCATGAAGAAACTTAAACGATTTAAAAGCGAGCAATGGCAACACTCTACGGAGAAAAAAACGTTTTATCTCCAGAGCGTGGAATTGTGTATCAGAAATTCTAAAGATATGCTCATTTTAAAATTATTTTGCGATATTGCAGTTGAACTGAATTTTACGGTTTAACTGCGAAGAATATGATATTTAATAAATAAAGGTAACACACAAAACGTTAAAAAAAAGCCCTTTGGACGTAATTTAAAATCTGAAACCTTTCAGTTTTTTTTATTAATCCTTTCATTTTTATGAGCAGTCTCGTTTCTTATTTAACCTTTTGCTTATTTCTAATAAAAAGAATTGTTATTGTTGCTTTATTTACGACTTTAGAAGCGTATGTAGTGTTTTTGTTTTCTGTGTCACATAACGATACGCCGTGACGTTCTTAATTCCTCTTTAGTATTCCTAACAGCACTCTTAGTCTTATTGAAGTTATGTGAGATTTGTTTCACAGGATCGCGTTCTTAGTATCATTATACAGGGCTCACAAAAATATGTCCCCGAGTTTGTTAATGAAAATGATTCATTGGTTTTGTGAAATTATTCGTTGAATCGTATTTGTCGCTTCTGTTTTGGAAACGTAGTCTCGAACTTCTGAGGAAGCAGCCAATCGATTTGTATGCCAAACACACAAAACCTTAGATTTCAGATCAACAGGAATTTCAATATCACCAGTTAATTCATCCGAAACTATCCGAATGATACGGAAATATTCTTCTTCTTGAGAAGCTAAATCAGAGATAAAATGAAACCGAAAACATTTCATTTTCTTTAGCCTCCAAAAGATATTATCGTTTTCAGTTCAGAATAAAATGCTGTTCGTTATAATTATGCATTTTTAGCAATCAGCGATGCGTAAGATCCTTCATTTATCTTCAATATTATAAATAAATGTTGCTTACAAGTGAAGGTAAGTAATCTGGAAAATCATTTTATTAGGAACAAAGTATTATCATGCACATTATTTTATATTAGGGAGAAAGTAATTTAAATAAAAAGAGTGCTTAAATAAATAAAAAAATAATAAAAGATTCAGGATGGGTTTAAGGTTTCTTATGCTCTCGCTGAGCCCGCAATTTATCTGCCTACTCTAGGATTCTTACCTGCTGACACAACATTTTTTTAACATCTTAACGTTATCATTGAACAACACTTCCTTTGCACTTATACTACATAAAATTTAACAACAAAATCACAAAATGTTTATAAGGATCATATCTTTAGAATTTCCGATACAGTGTTAAGTATTATCATACATTTTTTAGCCCAGAAAGGCTAATATTCTCAAGCTTCATTTTTGTTTTGAATGACTTTGTTGTCTGTTTCACTTTTCAAATAGCTACACGCTGGCGTGAGCAAAGCAATAAAATATTTACTATAAAGAAGAAAAAAATATATAACATTTCTAATAAACCCATCTAGTACCATTTCATACGTGTAGCTTTTAGTTAATAAAAGAAGCAAATGTCCACATATATTGCTTTTAAATCTTTAGTATATTAATCAGTAACAGACAAACTAAATTAAAAAAATTAAATATTTTAATATTTTATATCGGATAGCTTTAGAATTGCCAATAAAAGGTTAAACGTTGTCATACATTTTTTATCCTCGTGTATTATTTCTTCAAAAATAGTATATAGAGATATTTTAAAATAATACATTTCTTTAATAAATAAAAAAAGAAAAATTTGAAAGGTTAAATTACGCCCAAAGCGGCGTTTTTTAACATTTTGTGTGTTACCTTTGTTTATCAAATGTCATGTTCTTCGCACTTAAGCCATAAAATTCACTTCAAAAGCAATATCGCAAAATAATTTTAAAATCAGCATATCTTTAGAATTTTCGAATACAAGTCTCACGCGCTGGAGATAATTTTTTTTTTGTACAACGTTGCCATTGCTCGCTTTGAAATCGTTGAGTTTGTTAATCAAAATTTTTAAAGTTTTACAAAATATGAAATCGATAATGAAACAAATTTCAAATTTGGGCTTCCAGATGCCCATTATTCACAGGAAGATTACGTTATTCAAAATTTGATGGCTCTGGGTGTCGTCGTTTTATCACAATGCGAGAAAATAGATGCATTTATGCAGATTCTTCATTATTTAATTTCTTTAAATATAATACAGGGCGATAATATTTGGTGGACACAATTTGAAAAGTGAAACAACGCTTTGAGTGAATCAACGCAAAATGCCAAAACGAAATTAATAATCCTTCTGGGCAAATTGCCCCTCTGGACAAAAAATAATTTGTAAACTAGACGAGAAATTTCTTGAAAAGTCTTTTTAATTAATAATGAAAGTGTTAACAATTATGATTATGATATACATGATGCTGGTAATCGAGGGCGATCCTTAATATATATATGATCTAAGGGTAGCAACCATTAGTTGCCTCGTTTGCTTTCGTTACTTGTAAGCCCTGTAAAAATTCTAATTTTTTGGACTAAAGGCTTACCATGATTAGTTTTCTTTGAATTGGCATGATTCATAAAAAGCAAAATAGTTATTCTGAAAGAGCTGTCATAAAAACTGCTTAAAAGATTTAGTAAAAGAAAAAGTATGGGATGATTTTAATGAGTTCTTTCATAAAAATATTTAATATTTCTAATAGGCAACCCGCGACCTAAATGCACTTTTATTCAAATCAATCCGATTAAAAAGAAGAAAAAATATTTTTAAGAACTAATTGCTTTTCAATTACTTAGTTTGCTACTCAGTAACAGAATTATTAAGCTTGAAAGTTAAATACATAATGTTTTGCTGAATGGCAACATGTTGGTGCGTGAACATAAAAAGTATTCTGTTTGAGGCAGAGGTGAAACATTGCTTTTAGATAGCCGAGTTTGTTCATTAAAAACGAAAGATGAATGTCTTACATTTTGTCAAATGGCAATACTCTAGCGCTTTGAAGATGGAAGTGTTTTATTGCGAACAGTATTGCCACTGTTCGCTCTTAAATCGCGTACAAAATAAGAAATAAATCAAAAACAAATTAGAAATTCAATTTTCGGCCTTCGAGGTTCTTATATTTGAGCGGTGGACTACTTGTCAAAATTGGCTGGCTCTATATGCAGTTGTTTTCCTACAATTCGAGAAATATACATACATACATACATACATACAAATTTGTCGTTATTTAATTTTCTAAATATTACATGACAATAACATTTGGAGACAACAATTTGAATTTGACAACAATTCGTTCACATAAGTCGCACAGGCAAAAAATGAGTTTTGAAACCACACCTCTGCTACTAGAACCAGAAAATTCGAACAATATAATAATTGCAGTGATAGATATCAGACGATTACATAAGTACGTAATTTAATTGCACCTTTAAATATTATACAGTAAAAACCGTAAACGCTCTGACCGACAATGTAATAATATAATAATTGCAGTGATAGATATCAGACGATTACATAAGTACGTAATTTAATTGCACCTTTAAATATTATACAGTAAAAACCGTAAACGCTCTGACCGACAATGTTTCCACAATATATATATATATATATATTGTGGGATTTTACTTATTTAATTCTAAAGTTCTAACTTAGAACCCCACGAAAACTAACAAGCGAATAATCGCTTAAGTGTGTGAACAAAACACGTAAGACTTAAAGAGGGTTCACAACACTTTATTTTTCAGTTTATTTACAATCAGTTCCTACTTGGAACTTTACACAAAGCCTCCACTCGGGCTTAAATAATAATGAATTTAAATTAAACTAAATTAGCTTAACTAAGCTATCTGAAAGGTATAGCCGAAGCTATCCGAAATCTAACTAGTTAACCCCTAAGTACTAATTAAATCGGCGAAGCCAAGCAAGGGCCTAAGGTATGGCCGAGCGTAGTAACTAAGAGAAAAATTAGCCAAAGGCAAACGCGCGCTAATCAGAGAATCAGACTCTCTCAAAGTCGGTGAAGTCACGACTTAAATAGTACTCTTTCTCATTTACATTAACTGCGTTTCTGAAATTAAATTCTGGCAAGAAATTGTAAGCTGAAATTAGAATAAGATAGGAAATATATAAAACTTAAAATAACTGTTAATAAACTTAAGAGAAACCTTACAATATGTATAAAAAATGTTTAATACAAGTGATTCGATTTAAGCGCGCAACTTTCAGCTTTTAAAGCTTTCAGACTGTGCTTTTATTCAGTTCGGTGTGTGTAACTGCTTTAAAATGCATTACTACCTTGATAGTTTCATTATTCTGTTATACATATAATAAATAAATATTTTGCTGACTGTCACCTGAAACCCACGTCATTTGAATCATCGCTCCAGCCGTTGTTTTACAGCTGAGCTGAATTTTTTGCGATCTGGCTGGATGTAGTGTTTTATTTTTTTTAATTTTCGTTTTATTAACGTTTTAGTTACTTGGGACTCTTAGTTTGATTTCCCTGGTGCAGAGTTGTAATTGTTCTGTATTCTTTTGGACAGGACTGGTGATTTAGAGATTTGGGGGACCGTCTGGGTTGTTGGCTGCCCTCGTTTGTGGGGTGAAAGGGCCACTCCATTTTTGAAAATAGGGCCACTTTGTAGCCAGGTGGATCGCAGTCCTCTCCAAGTTGTTCCGCATTTTCTTCCCCTTTTTTATTAATTTCACCGCTTGAAAATCGAGAGGGGGAAAATTATGCAAATCATTTAATTTCTAAAGGACGCGGTTATACTAATACAGACTAACATTAACATTATAATATCTACGAAGATATTTTCATTTATACTTCCATGTAACGCGAATCTTTACCGTCCTTATCGTTGTCTCTACTACTTCTTAGCCCTCAAATTATTCATAAATTATTAAAAAGGGTGAATGTGCGGAGAACTTGGCGAACTTGTAGAATAAATGTTTAGTCAGTGTTTGCTTCCCTGTGATGGGTCTTTTCTGGTATTAGGCTGAAATAATGTTGAACAGTTAGAGGGGAAAGGTTCAGCGTGACATTCGCAGAAAATCTGCTAGGATTTGCTTTCATTAGATAAACGAAAACAATCACAAGCTAGACGAATCCACTTTGAAATTTAGGAGAATTCGTTTTCTGAATGCATCGAGGGAGGGTAAAATGATGAAATTATTTTTTATGTTTACAGAACATGGCGCTAAACTATTAGGGGGTAAATACGTGGGGAATGCGGTAATTATTTTGCTAAATTTGGTTAATTTAGATAACAGCAAAAGACATAAAGGCTACCTTCCTAAGGGGAAGGATACCTTGATGGACTTATTACATTTTAAGAAGAAATGGTTCGTTTTCATGTTACACATAGGGAAAACCCCGAAAATTGGCATGCAGCCAGCCTTAACCCGGGTCAAACTACTAATGCCTAGTTGTTTCATAGTTCAATTGGGTACTTTTATAAGGGACAGGAATAAACATTTACTTTAACGGAGGCCAACTTATAATATTGGAGTATTTTATCTTATTTTGCGAGGGATGTTCTATAACGAAAAAAAAATATTCCTTGTTACAAGAAAGTCATTTTTATTGCAATTGTCTCGATATAATATAACGTATTTTTATGCCTTGTTAGATTATGTATATAAGATTTCCTAGACTGGATGTAACAACACGACACGTGTAGTCATGTTTTGATAACCTTAAAAAGAGGAAAACATTAATTTAATCCTTGCGGATCGTCGTATTACTTCCCGAAGCTAATATTTCATTTAGAGCCAAGTTGTCTACACTCCACTCATAAATACGTTGAAAGCTAAATCTCTATTTTATGATAGATTACTCTTCCTTAAATGTATTTAAATCTTGCGGAGATTAAGAATGCAAATAAAGAAACAGGAATTAATCTGTTACAAAGGAGCAACATTTCTTTGCCATGCTCTATCGATTTAGGATTCATAGTTCCTTTCTATAACTAAAAACAATGAATGATAAAACTTCAAGTTTTAATGCACTAAAGTAATACCAAAATAACTCATTTTACCTTTTAATGCATTCAAATGACACCAAAATAACTAACTTTCCTTTTGGACAATGTGGTTTTAAACAGTTGATTGCAGTCATACTTTCTCACAGTTTAGGTTCAACGTTTGCGCATTACTAAAAGATATGTAATTTTTTTAAATATTACTAATTTAATTTCAGCAAATACTCTTAAACATTTTGAACGTATAAATCCTGATTTTCCTATTTTAATATTAGAAGGTTTGTTTAGAATATGAGCTCATATGTTATCCCAGTGTGACCAAAAGTTAAAAATCATGGCGATGTTTGTTTCAGATGGAGATGTATAATAAATATTCCGCCATTAAGGAGGCTTGCTTGTTCACAGTAGGAGAGCACTTAAAGTCATAATATAAAGCTCAGTACAAAAGAATATCGACAGTTGTATACGTGATGCAATAAAGAGTGAAGAACATTGTCAAAGTTGGACTCATGGCTTCTTTGGAAATAGAGACAGTTAATAACACAAATTCAGAAGCGAGTACTGATTGTATATAATGAGCAAGCTCCTACTCAAAGTCCCCGTATTTAACTGGATTAGGAACTTCAGCTTGGAAAAGGAAAGTCTGGTGAAATGTATATGCACATGGTTAAAGTTGGACAACATGACGTTTTTCGAAATAGAGACAGTTAGTAGCATAAATTTACAAGAGGATGTATATAATGAGTAAGCCTTTATTCAAGATCTCTACATTTAACTAGATTATGAGTTTCAGCTTGGGAAAAGAAAATATGCTGATAGGTATGCGCATATGGTCAAAGTTTCACTACATAAGTTCTTCCGAAACACAAACAGTTTTTTAGTACCATAAATTTTCAAGAGATTGTATATAAGGAGATAGTTCTTACACAAAATGTCTGCATTTAACTGGATTAAGAACTCCAGCTTGGGGAAGAAAAATGTAATCAAAGGAATATCATGTTGTCAAATTGGACCACACGACTTCTTTGGAGACAGAAACAGTTAGTAATAATAATGTACCAAGAATTGTTGCATAGGTTTGTGCAGTTTCGGTAAAGTGAAACAGAATCTGCATTGTCGACGATTCGCCATTAACGAACAGCTGTATGAAGTTGCCTGAGCATGGATTCGCTGTAATCTTAAACAGTGGTTTACTGCAGCAGTATGAAAACGTCTTAGCGAAAGGGAAACTTTATCCATTTGATGGAAATTACATGTAATATTCAGGTATATATTTTGACAATCTGCGTGATTACTGAATTATCCAATTTTGCCTGCATGGAAATTTTTGATCCATGGTCTGTTTACTGGCCGCTGACCACATTTGCTTCGATTCGAGTTCAAATCCTGTCAAATGGGCTTATCGTATGAATGTTCTCGTGATTGTCTCCATGTACGACGCAAGTACGAGCCAGTTTCGCTTAGAAAGGGCTCGAGAAAAGCATCCTTCAATCTACCATATTAGTTTTTTTTATTTTACTACATTAAAAAATAAATTTTTGACTAATGACGATTAAGCACGATTTGATTATGAGATCCATATAATATATTTATTTATATGGATCTTTTAATTTAATGAAAGATCTTACAATTTATTTAATTTTAGGTAATTTAGCAGAAGTTTTCTACAATAAACATCAACAGAAACGAGGAAATTAATCTAAACTTTCTGATGTAAACACCGCATGACTTCGTTGTACGGCTTATAAAATTGAACACAATTTTTTGGTGAACTTCATTTGAACTTATTTCCTCGAATTACGTAAGAGATATATTTCTCATTCAATTAATTCAGCTCTCGCATCGCGGTAAGGCAAAAATGAATAAAAACTGAAAGCTGTAAAATATAGGAAAGCATAACATCAAATACAGTTACAACAGTTAAAATAATTAACAATTAAAATTAAAGTTTCTACGTAAAAGCAAGCAGTTCGTTCAACCCGCAAGAAGACAGATTTCGGTGCACAAAACTGAAAGTTTACTTTTAGTCCCACTCGGTAAAAAGGCACTGAAGTTGGTGCGCAAACTGACTTAAATATCTCTTCTACTAAGAGTTTTAAATGTAAACAAATGGTGAATTTTCGAGGGTTAGCACCCCTTAAACTTTTAAACTGTTGATAATTCTACAACTATTGCATGCTGATAAACTTAAGGCATAAAACTTTTAACCAGAACAACTTAATTTAATCACTGTTTAGATTGAATTATGTTGTTGTTATTGTTGGAGTTTTTAAATACTAAATTAATAAAAGACCGAAGAAAATTTCTTCAATTGAAATATAAAAATCACATAGAAAAATGTTTGTTTTCTACAACACCAAACACGACCACATAGTCAGAAAATATGGACACACACACACACACACACATGTATATATATATGTGTGTATATATATATGTGTGTGTGTGTGTGTATGTTTGATGCTGCCGATTGCAATCTAAAGGGAAGGTTACCAATTACATGTTATTAGCAGTCTCATATACAAAATTCCAACATTCTAAGGCTACTCGTTTTTGAATTATGCGAAATACAGACATACGCACGTATGTACAGACCTCACGAAAACATAATCTCTTCTGAATCCATTTTACAATCAGTTTCCAATTTGTTTTCAAAAAAGAATCTTTTATTCTGTTGTTAGGTACAAAAGTCACGTAAAAACACAGTTGAAATGGATTCGAGAGCGGTAAAAATAGATGTTTCCGTTAAAATATGATACCGGAAATTTTCGTGATTATAATACTTCCTTTATGAATGTAACCAGTGCTAAAGAAGTTACTGTATGTATGAATGTATTTTTATCGTTTAACAATAATTTGCTTTTAACGCATGATTTAACAATTCTCATATATTCTGGATGACATGCAACTAATTTGGCGCTGTTGTTTATAGAAATAACTCCCAAATGACTTCGTTGTCATTGCTTCTGCTGTCATTGTTTTCATCAAATGCATGTTTTTTCCCTTTCCTTTTTGTATTTTCTATGGACAATTTTGTCTTACTCCAATGATTTATAATATTAATTTTTCTATCTTTCAATAATTAGCAAACTTAACTTTTTTGGCAGAGTTCAGAGAAAACTGTAACAAGGTTAATCCACTCCCGGATTATTCGGGATCCGCTGTAATAAAACTTTAATGTCAAAAAAATTAACTTAAAAGGTTCTTAAAATTTTAGCTAATAACTGTAATTAGTTGTAAAAGCAGAATACAATCTATTAGTTTATGGAAATAATAAGCAGAAATTAGAAATTTTATTTTGTCAATATTTTAATGCAGCAGGCGAAAGGAGAAGCCTTTATCTTGTTGCTATGTAGCGCTTGCAATTAAAGAACAACTTTTACTGCGTGCCAATCATTTTAAATGTACTTCACAACGTTTTTGACAGGCAGAATATGAAATATAAGGAACAAGATATTATATTAGTACAAAATCAAAAACATCCTTTCTTGATAAATAGGATATTGAGTATAATACATTCAGTATGAGGTTGAAACGGATATATTTAATTAATGCTGCTTACTTGCACTTATAGAGGTGTCTAGAAATGCAAGTAAGAAATATTAATTTCATTTATTCATAAAAATTGTTTTTTCCTTTCCAGATATGTTTCGCAGTTATTTTTCTGCCAGTCACGCTCAACCATCATAAAAACTTCAGTTGGATTTTGCAATTTTTAAAATAAAATGTATTGGATTAAGAAATCAATGATAATAAACGCGATGTAAACCAATAGTCATCGTTATTTTTATAACATGCACTGTCTTTGGCATCCGACGAAATTAAAAATGACTCTAATTACATATCATGAATTTTGGGATTGAAAATTAAATCATAATTATACATAAATGAGGTAGTTTAGAGCTGAATATCCCGAAATTCACACTACGTCGTCGAGAATTGAGCCCGAATCTTGAAATAATCAAACCCTTGGTGTTGGTGCACATGTTCAGGTGTACTCATGAATAGGAAAAAAAATTTATGAGATGCACTAATAACTGCTGAAAAAAGAATGTAAATATCTTTTTACTACCTTGTACGAAGGAACGAGGAAGTATTGTAATCGCGAAAAATTTCGAGTATCACACTTCAACGAAAATATCCATTTTGACCGCTATCGAATGCAATTTAACGATGTTTTTGAGTGACATTTGTACGTAAGGACAGAACAAAGAACTTTCATTCCCAAAACGGATTATAAAATGGATTTAGAATAGATTCAGAAGAGATTTTGTTCATGACGTCTGTACGTACGTATGTATCTCGCATAACTCAAAGACGAGTATCCTCAGAAAGTTGAAATTTTGTATAGAGGACTGCTACAACATACAGCTGTGCATCTCCGTCCGTGTTTCGTTAAAATCGGCTGTACCAAATATGTATATATATATATATATATATATACATTTTTGTTTTTGTAATTTGGTATTTTTTACAAAATTGTTTGTAATTTGGTATTTTAATAGAAAGAGGGGTCATTAGGCAAATTACACAAGTAAAAAAGACGCCTGGAATAGGTGAAAGAAAAAACAAAAGCTAAAAAATTTGCATAAAAACGCTTCTTAAAACAACTAACCATAATGTAGCGAAAATTGCTCTTCATTCGGGAAGAAGTAGGTTGTGCATATTCGTCGTCGAAGCTATATGCAGAGTCACTATCCCTGTCCCGTCAAGGGTTGGACGTCTTTGCGGCTCTTGCATTTTCAAATATCTGGCGTCTCTTCCTACAGTGCCTCAGAACATGTCCTGGGCATCCGCAATGAAAACAGAGAGGCACATTATCGTCAGTCGTCCCCAGATCTATCCTATATCGTGGAGTAGTTCTCTGGCTAGTTTCACGTTTTGCTGCGGCCTAACTGGAAGTGAAGGTTGCGTAGTGTTTTTGCTTCTTCCTGCTCCTGTGAGCGGTGCCAGCGCCTCCATAACCTCTTCCCGGACCACAGATGCTATGTCATCGGCGCTTCAGATTCTATTTCCATATAGCCCTGAACGTGGCTGCAGGACCTTCTAAAGCATTTCCCTGACGATGGCGCGCACTATAGACCTTTGTTCACCGGCGTCCGCATCGATCGACACCGCGGAGACATTAGGTAGCCTCTGAAATCACGGTCGGGCGATGCGTCTTCGTCGAAGGCTTTCTATGTGACGGCAGCGTTTCACGAAGGCATCTACGCTGTCATCGTCCTGGGATGGCACGACCTGTTACAAGTTCTCAGCAATACTTTTCATGAGATGGGCCACTTTCTCGTTTTCAGACATGGATGGGTTTGCTTTTTGGCAGACATCAAGAACATCTTGAATGCAAGCTTCAGACGTCTCATCAGTTCGCTGCACACGTGTGAGTAGTAATCGCTCAGCTTAGCGCTTTACGTTAGCCTCACAGGAAAATGTGTTCTTAAGATCATTCCTCAAAATAGTCCAACTAGTAAATGTATCTTCATTATTATCGAACCACTGTCGAGCGGGTCCGGCGAGGTAAAAAATGACGTTCGCCAGACATATTTGATCATCCCAGTGGTTATAGTTGGCGATTCGATCATAGTCCTTGAGCCATCCATTATATCTTCTTGGCTATTCCCGGTGAATATACACGGGCTTCTGGGTAGTTGATACGTCAGGATCGGTAACATCAACATCGGTAACGTTCCGTTTCGAGTAACACGGAACTAGCTCCTGCTGGAGGTTTCTGCTCGGTTTGCTTCTCTTCAACCATCTTCGTCGATCTTTTACTCGAATCCTGTAAGAGCCCAAACTCAGGAGGAAGTCATCGAATTGGCAGGCTTTGGCGTAACTCTGCGGTGGTAGTAACTGAGTGGTACCCTGCGGCTTCACCAAACTGTCTCGTAGATAAAGGGACGGTACAAATGAACAGGCAAGTACTCAAGTCTAAACTCAACACTTTATTAATTCGAACTGAATGAAGAACTACTTATATACAGCTGATGAACATGCTGGAAAGTTCCAGACTCGGAATGTTCTGAAACATAAAGAAAACAGGTTAATAAGAAGGAAATTTACATAAAAACCAATTATCAGGCATCTTGCCTTTGATAGCTTTCGAACCCGGGACTTTCGGATCTCGAGTCCTGCGTCTTTTCCACTAAGCTATGAGGAACTCAGTCAAGAAGAGCAATTTTCTTTACATTTGTAACTATGCCTATAATTCAGCCAAACAAGACACAACGGGATTCAGCCCATTCTTTCTCATTTATGGTAGAGAAATCCAGACTCCTCTCGACGTAATTTTTCCATACAGTGTCGAAGATTTCGACGATAGTTATGCGCAACATCTGATTACTAGAGCTGAAAAAGCTAGGCAGCTTGCAAAACTCTATATTCTTAAAGCGCAAACCACAAACAAGCTCCGATACGAAGAGAGGCATAGACCTGTCAGCTACAACATCGGAGACAGTCTGGGTCTTCACTCCAGTGCGAAAGGTTGGATTATCCGAAAAGCTTCTAAGACGCTACTTTGATCCTTATCGAGTAACACGACAGCTATCTGACGTGACGTACGAAGTAAAAAATATAGAATAAAATAGGAAACAACGGAATTCAAAAGACATTGTTCACGTTTTGAGATTGAAGCCTTATCTTGATCCAAAAGTACAACTAGACGATGAAAGAAAGCCCAATATTTCCAGGAAACCTCTTACAAGAAGCCGGACCAGATCGCAGCGGGAAGCTGCTTCTTCCTAAGAAGGGGAAAATGTACCGAAAATTGCTCCTTTTGACTGAGCTCCTCATAGTTTAGTGGAGATGACACAGGACTCGAGACCCGAAGGTCCCGGGTTTGAAACTTACTACAAGCAAGATGCCTGATAATCGAATTTTTATGTAAATTTCCTTCTTATTAACCTGTTTTCTTTATGTTCCAGAACACTCCGAGTCTGGAATATTCCAGCATGTTCATGAGCTGTATATAAGTAATTCTTCATTTAGTTTGAGTTAATAAAGTCTCGAGTACTTGCTTGTTAATTTGTACGATCCCTTCATCTAAGCGACAATTTTGAAAGGTATTTAAGACTTTTTCAGCTGTAAAAATAGTACTTTATTAGATCAAATGGCGGGTCAGAGGGAAAGGAAAAATCTAAAGGAGGCATTTTATAATCCTGAAGCAGGTTTTTCTAACGTCAAAAGACTGCAAGATAACCCAAATACCTCGAAAAGAAATCGAAACCTTTTTACATCAACAAGATGCCTATGCAAAATATAAAACACTAATTAGAAATTTTAGAAAACCAAGAATAAATTTTCCAAGCACTGGCAATCAATGGCAAAAATATTTTTTTTTTTTTTCAAAACCTAAGAAAAAACTACAGTGTTACAATAAATTTACAACCTTATGTTCATAAAAACGAATTGCGACTCACAGAAAATCAATCGGGTTTTATCGGACTAAACTGCAGATATCAGGAGTGTATTATTACGCCACTCTTATTCACAACTGATGCTAAATTTCACTGTATTGTCCTGTAACGGAAAGACTCCGCATTCTAATATTAATCTGCAATCATAAAAATCCAATTTCGTTTCTTAATTCTTTTCATAAAATTTATAAAATCACAGCAACATATTTTATTTTTTGAGATTATAACCCTGTGATTTTTATAACGCTGTTGCCACCAGAACTCGTTAGGATTTAAAGAATTAAACAAACCAGTAGTGAATGATATTGTTGCGAAAAAATTCGGCGGTTGCGCCTGTATGTAAACTTTCCGGCATAGCACTAGGGTTGCCATAAAATAGTGTATGGTAGGGTTGCCAGATTGGCGACTTTATCGCCCATTTGGCGACCAAATCGGCGATATCCCATGGCCCAATCGGGAAGCTTCTAAAATAACTTCCTGTCGAGATATTTCTCGAAACCTGTGGAACCTAAGGAAAAGCTATATAAACCCTTGCGTTTCTGAGAGCCGGTATATGTTGTGAGACTAGCTGCTTACTGTGAGTGCTAAGCTACGCGAGAGTTTTGTGAACGGAAAGCGATCGAGATAGTGCTTTGCCGTGAAGCTACCTTTACAGTATAGCTTGACAGTGTATTGGTTTTCGCAATCCATGTGCGTGTCTTTTAGTGCAGATTGTGCAGACAAGGACTTGATTCTAAACCTGGATACTTCTGCTTGTAAAGGATCGGATTCTATTCATGGTCCTGGTGTAAACATTGGAACTCGCTTTCAGGAAATAGAGGTAAATAAGCATGTACCTTCTGCTGTGAGTATCGAGGTGAACTGTACAAACGGTGCGAATAAACTACAGAGTGGTGAACGAACTGTTTCAGATCTTCCTGTGCAAGAAAAGTCTGAAAGGACTGAATCTTCAGACTGTGATATAAAAAACAGAAATACATCTGAGAACTGCCGTGGAAAAGTATTTGACCCGGGTATAACTTAGTGAAAAGCCTAAGACTAAAATCCATTCTGAACTTTAATAGTATAGTTTAAAATTGTTATGTGTTTAACTTGTGTATATAATTTGTATATAATGTAAATATTTGTTTCTTTAGTTATGTTATTTGTTTGTTTTATTACCTTTTGTATGTATCGAATTATGCTTCTGATCAAGGATTGTACTGCCCGGGACGTGCAGTCCTTGGGAGGGGGCAGTGTTACGAAAAATTCGGCGGTTGCGCCTGTATGTAAGCTTTCCGGCATAGCACTAGGGTTGCCATAAAATAGTGTATGGTAGGGTTGCCAGATTGGCGACTTTATCGCCCATTTGGCGACCAAATTGGCGATATCCCATGGTCCAATCGGGAAGCTTCTAGAATAACTTCCTGTCGAGATATTTCTCGAAACGTGTCGAACTTAAAGAAAAGCTATATAAACCCTTGCGTTTCTGAGAGCAGTTAGTTGCGAGATTGTGAAGCAGTGTGATTAGAGAGTGTGATTAATTGTGAGAATTGTGAGAAAAGCAGCTGACTGTGATTGCTACGCAAGAGTTTTGTGAACGGAAAGCGATCGAGATAGTGCTTTGCCGTGAAGCTACCTTTACAGTATAGCTTGACAGTGTATTGGTGATTGTTCCACGGTGTTTATTATAAGTTTAGTGTTGCCGTGAAGCTACCTTTACAGTTACAGCCTGAAGCTGTGTGGCTGATTGTTTCAGCGTATTTATTGTAGATTTTCGACGCTTTTAAAGGTAATTTTGGAACTGTGCTGTAAATAGTGATTCTTGTAAATAAATTGTGCTTTTTATTGTTCTGCATCGTGTTTTCATCGGATACTCTCAAATCCACGAACCCGTATAACGCAACAATATTATATTAATATGTCCTTTCAAGCAAGATATACTAAAAATAACTTAAATCTTTAGAGAATATCGGATTTATTACTGCTAATGACAGGTTAACACATCCATCCTGAAAAACACTTGATTGTGCAATGCTTTCGACGTTTCCAGGAGAAGAAATGTAACAGTACTATAAAAACCTTAATACTGTATAATTTGTTGGCATCTTTAATGGTCTACCTAAATAATTCCTATAATTAAGCTTGCAAAGAACGTTCTTTCTGCATTACATAATATTTTTATCTAGAAACTTTGTTTTTTCTTTAATAAATCGTGTTTGTGTAGATTTAAGCATAATAAATTCGTTTTCTTTGAGTGTTTTTCCGTCTATTGTAAACGGTAATTATGAATGTATTATTTTTTGAGACATGCCTTTCTTATCAGTGTTAATTTCGAAGAAAAATAACGATTTTTTGAAACCTTTTAAAAACTGGATGGATTATTCAATTAAAGTAATTGACGTGGACACCACTGACTTCCTTGTACGGCCTATTAAATTATATACATATCTTGCTGAACTTCATTTAAAATTATTTCATCGAACCGATCCTTCGAGGCAAGTTGAAAATGACATCAAAAATTGCAAATTTTGAAATTAAATATCCAGTTTAGTTTTTGACGTACGGGAGTCAAACTTACTGTATTTTTATTTTTTCATAAGGAGTATAAAACGTTTCCAAATACAAGGTGGGGCAAAGTCTCACATGCGTTTGAATATAATGCAACGTCGTTGCTTAGAAATACATACAGGTATACCTGTCTCAGATACATGGTTGGTAAATGTGGTGCGAAAATTTATGTCTTTCAAATGACTGCCATTATCAGCCTTAAAAAGAGCGCTCTTCGCAGTATATTATTCATAACTTTGCGAAGAATTGCCCTCTGTAGCTTACGAATCTCGGTCCGCATATTGGTTTTGCGCTGCTGAAGCTTGCTGATTTGTTAATATATACACGTTCATCGAGATGTCCCCAAAGGAAAGAATTTGGGGCTATTTAAGACTCGCATCACTCGTTGAATGTTTTCAGGAGTTATAAGGTATCTTCTCCCTCCTTTCAGAATGCTTTCGTGGTGTAGCAGTTAAAACACTCGGGGGGGGGGAATTCGAGAGGTCCAGATTCAAGTCCCGGCGAAGGCAATGCTCATTTTTCATGTACTCCAGCGTCAAAATATCCTGATGAATGAGCTCGAACCGAATGTCGGTATGCTCTTTGAGTGTGGAGCATGGATCTTTGATTTTCAAAATGAAGTTCTATGAGTTTCGTGCGCTGTTTAGGCTTCATCTTCCCATGGTGCATCACCCAAATGTACTTCATAGTCCTGAAAAAGGAAAAAAATCAAGTAAACAAATTACAAAAATTAAACTGGGGGCATTGCAACAAATGCGCGTCTTCTGCGCCACCCTGTATAAGTATAGGAACCGGGAGATCTTATTAAAAGTTAGGTTTCTTTAGTTGTTAAAAATTAATTTATTTTAAATGTGATATTATCAAAATATGAACATTTTCACCATTTAAAACATTTCTGTAAGTATATATGTAAAACCAAGGATTGCTAAAATATAGTATTTTTATACATGTCTATGAAGAGATTCAGACTTGCTTATGGGTGTGAATCCTGGATTTTAATTAAGGCGTAAGGAAACTCATCTATCCGTTTTGGAAAGGAAAGTCCTAAAAGAAATCTCTGTTGTGAGCATTGAGCGCTTATAGCGATGTGAACGTAATGACGAATTATAACAATTAAATAACAAAAATAATATTCCAAAACATATTAAAATTTATTGTATGAAATGTGCTGGACAAATTTTCCGAATGTATCCCCTTCATCTTTAATATCTAAATTTTTTAACTATAAACCAATAGGAAAATCAGTCAGAGATTGGTTTCGATGCATGGAATGTATAAGGATTTTAATGAATCCACTAACTTAATTTATTTTTTATAATTAGATATGTCGTGAATGGAATGCATTTTTAGTTAAATCAGTTAGATTAAAACATAAAACAATGTTATTAAGAACTGCTTTTATTTTTTAAAATTGCTTAGTTTTTCAATCAACAGCAGACATATTCAATTTGAAAGTTAAATATTTTACCTTTTGCAGAATGTCAACGCGCTGCACCTGGAGGATAAAAGTATTTTATTTTAACACATCATTTTATTTCAACACTGTGGTGACACATTCAATTCGAGTAGCCGAGTTTGTTGACTAAATTTGAAAGAGTAGTATCTTACACCTCTGCCGAATGTCAAACACTGGCTCAAATCTCTCAATCAAGTAATCGCAGATTTCAGTTTCATTGGAACACTGATTAAGCGTTTGTGATGAAACTTTCTTATTATCTTTAGAATTAGCAGCTAACTCTTTTACTGTTACATATTCCTAAATGAATGACCAGCATATATCCTATGCTACAGGCCCCCCCCGGGGGTTGACCTGGGAGCAATCCTGGGAAGTACTGACTAAGACCTGTACTTAGACAGTCTCAACCACGGAGAAAAATTAACAGTCTTCACAGGACTAGAGCCCGAGTTTATTCTCAGGTTGGTTCAGGCTTGGCAGGGACCGTACTGGTACTATCGTGTCTGCGACCTTGGTTGTGGGGACGTTACATGGTCAGATGGTGAAGGCCTTCCGAGGTGGGATGGGCTCCTCTCGGTGGGTACGGAGGGACGGCATTTACTGGCGTTTTATTCGATAAGACTATGTCGATGTTTGAGACGCGGCCCTGTGGATCTCTTCGTGATGGTCGCCTGTCGCTGCTCCATCGACGTTCTTCTTAGAGTTTCTTGAGTGTACTGCAGTTGATGATTGAGTTACGGCCCTGTGGATCTCTTAGTGATGGTCGCCTGTCGTTTTCTCCATCAACCAAAAATCTGGGACAATTTGTCCCTCTGTGCCGACCGGGGGGAGTGGCGCCCCCTTGGTTGGTCTCTGGAGTTTGAGCAATTTAAACCATTGAAAGGAAGACCTAAGTCTTCCAGGGCAAGGGCTCTCTCTCTGGTGTTATGTCCCTATCCTATGCTACAGGACACACATGACAATTCAGAAGTTTTACCTTGGTGTCTTCCGCTGCAGGCTAATCCAGCAAACGCATACATTATAACTGACGGACACTTTTAGCACAGATAATTCGTTTCATAGAATGATTAGGGCTCCAAAATCTTCAATACTTGTCTGAAGCTTGGTTCATTTCCTTTTTGCTAGTAAACAGCGAATGTCGTTTTAATCCCTAAGCATAGTACCCGCATTTAGATAAGTTGGGATGTATTAGTCTTCTTCCCAGTTTAGGAAAATGCTTAGAAAAATTGTTTGTTTATAGAATTACCTGGTTCCTGCACACTAGGAAACTGTTAAACAAAGCACAATTTGGTTTTACCCCTCATAAGATTTGTGAAAATGCTCTGTTATTCTTAAAAGACGTAGTGGATGAAGAAGAAGAGAAATTTATATACAGTTTTAGAGTTCCTAGATATCAAAGATGCTTTCGACCACGTCCAGTGGCCTGGGATACTTGCCTTTTTAAGGAAAGCTGGTCTTCCATGTAAATAGTTTTCGTCTTATTAAATATTTTCTGCATGACAGATTTGCATTGCTCTCCCTTGGCCATGTTTTTTCCTCCCGCACTTCGGAAAGAGGTTGCTCTCAAGGCTTGGTTTATGGACTCTTACTGTGGAATTTAATTATGAATGATTTACTCAATAGACTCTCACACTGCCCGAGTTGTAAAGCAGATGCTTTTGCTGATGATCTACTAATTTGTTTTCAAGAGAAGTGTCCCAATACTTTCTTTAACACGGCTCAGAACACCCTTAATATAATTTCCGATAGGTCCAGAGAACAGAAATTGGAATTCAATCGTAATAAATCTAAACTTATGATAATTAAAAGAAAGCATGTCAGCTATGCAATCCAACAATTGTACTTGGATAAAACCTTACTCGAAACGGTGAACGAAATTAAATATTTAGGCATTATTCTTGATCATAAATTTTGCTGGAAAAATCATATTATGTATTTATCCAATAAGCGTGAAAATAGACTTAATCCTGTCTCTTGCAGTAATAGAGGATTTAATATTGTCGTGTCTCTTGCAATACATTTGGTTTAAAATCTAATGATATTGATATGATTTATAAACAGGGTATCGTCCCCTTTATTTTCTATACTTCTATAATATGGGGAACAGCTTTAGAAAAGAAGATTAATTCTCGTATCCTTTGCAGAATTCAAAGAAGATTTTTCTAAGGGTTGTGAGTGGCTACAGAACAATATGCTATGAAGCCTGTTTCGCAGTTTCGGGATTTTCTCCGATTGATCTTCATATTTTAAATGACAAAAAGTTTAGAGATATTATCAACAAATTTATGTTCGATACCAAGGTGTTGTTTGGAGATCTTCCTCACTCTGCCGATCGTTTTCCAATTCAAACTATCACTTATGACAATACCGTTGATGATAATTTCCCAGTTGTGTGCTATACAGGTGGCAGCAAAACTAATAATCGAGTTGGGTCAGCTCAAGTCGTTTCCCATCCTGGTTCTGAATTAAAACACAAAAGTTTTAGAATTCCCAATGAATGCAGTGTTTTTCAAGCCGAATCACTGTGCATTAGTGAGTCAATTAAGTGGATATCTAACAACCGTTCGGTTAAGTGCTAAACTTCTTATTCTCACTGATACTCTTTCATCCTTATGTACTCTTATGAATATTTTCTCATGTAATAAATTAATTGTCAATTTTCATGCCATTCTTAAAAACCTTGGTAATAAAGGTGTTGATGTCATCTTTTCTCATGTACGTGGCCACACTGGCAATCTTGGAAATAAAAGGGTTGATGGATTGGCAAAACAAGCTGCAAATCTTCAAATCAATACTCCAATGATACTACCTAAGTCATTATTCAAGAAAAAAAGTAGAGACGAAACAATATTCAAGTGGAATAAATTATACAGAAATTCTACTACTGCCTCTTTGACTCAATAATTTTTTCCTCCCATTCCTTACAGACTGAAAAATAAACATTTTTTCTGCAATTTTGAAATTACTAAATTTCTAACTGGACATGGTAATTTCGGTTCATATCTGAAGAGATTCGGGTTATCTAATGCAGACTTGTGTTCCTACAGCTTCGGGAGGAGTGCAAAATGTCGAGCATTTGTTGTTCTATCGTTCAAAGCTTACGGAAGGACGAAAAGAACTCATTTCTGTGTTAAGCTCTGTGAACACTACATTTCCTCCCCCTCTTCAAGTATTTGTTCATGATAAAATGACAGTGTCTTTTTTCCGTATACTTATCTATTACGTATCATCTGTAAATTTGTAAGTTTATTTTATATTGTGTTGTGTTGTCATATTTGTTTGCTTTTTTCTTCTTTACTTACCTCTGCATGCCTTGCGTAATACTATGTGCTGCACAAGGAATTTAAATATTCTTAAAAAATGGCAGACGAGGCATATGAATATTCACCTTTATTTCCATTGACATTTGCGGCTACAATTTGCTTGGCACTCTAATCGTGCCTATTCAAGAACATCTACATTTTTGATACCGTTGTGATAGGAAAAGAAAAGCGAGGCAGCGTCTTGGCTAGCTTTCCATTCGGTGAAGTGTAACATATTTAAGTTTGAAATTTAATCAAAAAGCGTAACAATTCAAAAGAAATACACTCATGTCCATAAATTAAGGATAATGCAAAATCAGGAAAAGGAAGAGTTAGAAGTAAAAATTTGACTTATTTGTAAAGCTTATTTATTAAACAAAAGGTAAAGAGCAAAAAAAGATGCTATATGTTTGATATTATTAAAAAAATTAACGATTTTTTCTTCCTTGAGCAAATTACAAAAAAAACCCATTTACAAAAAAACAATATTACATGGTTGGTATGATTGTTAATACATTATGTCTCCCAGACGATGCAATACAGTCCGTACAAAGCCTAGTCATGCTGAGTATCAAATTATCGATCTGATCTTGGGGGATATTACACCACTCAAAAAGCAATGCTCTCCGAAGTTCCGGTAGACATGTAGGAGGAGGTCGACGGGCTGCAACTCTTCGGCCAAGCATGTCCCACACGTGCTCTACTGGATTCAAGTCCGGGGAGAATGCTGGTCAGTCCATACGGGTGATATCCTCCGATTGAAAGCATTAGCTTACGATGTTTGCACGGTGAGGGCGGGCGTTGTCATCCATAAATACAAATTGTGCGCCCATGGCGCCCCGAAACAAATGTACATGATGTTCCAGAATAATGTCCCGATAGATTTGGCTTGACATGGTTCCGATTTGAATATGCAGGTCAGTTCTGGAACCCAGAATAATTCCACCCCAAACGAGCACTCCTGCACCACCGTAACGGTGTCGTTCAATGATGTTTTCTTGGTGGTAACGGGTACCTGGAGCTCTCCATATGAAAGTCCGGCGAGAATCAGACAGCAAGCTAAACCTGGACTCGTCGGAATACATCACACAAGCCCACTGTTGCGGTGTCCACAATGCAAGCTCTCTACTCCAGGCTAACCGCAGGAGACAGTGAGTTGCAGTAAGTGGAACGCATCTGACAGGTTTACGAGCATATAGACCAATCTGCCCTAAGCGTCTGTACACGGTCTGCTTTGAAATTGTCGTACCAGTGGCTGAAGAGGGCTGAGGAGACAGGTCTGAGGCTGTGCTCTGCCTGTTTCTTTTGGCAGTAACTGCCAATTACCGGTCCTCATTCGGCGTTGTAACTCTGGGGCGACCTGTGCTGTAACGTCTACTCACATTACCATCATCTTAGAATTGTTGCCAAAGCCTGGAAATGACACTCTGGGCAATTCCAAGTTCGTCTGATACTTCTAGTTGGGTACGCCCACATTCCAGACTGCCGATAATTCTACCACGTAAAAAATCATCCAAAAGCGTCTTTTGTGTCATAACTATTCGGTTATTGCACTGAAATGCTTATAAAGCGCCTGCGAACAATTTTACTTTTTTGCCTGTATTCCTTATATATCACTCTCTTACACTCTCGTCATTGTGACGTACCATCGGTGTCATCTGGTTACTTCCTGAAATTTGCATATGATTCTTGAAGATGTGTGTAGTGATTTTACAGGTGATATATTTATTTTGGAGTTCGATTTCCGCGTGACTCCGAATTATCCTTAATTTATGGACATGAGTGTAGTTTGCCAATGCACGAAATCCAATATTTATCATCCGAGCGCCGCTGGGCTGCTATTCAGTAAAAATCTAGTTAATTTTCCTTTCAAATTTAGCCTACCTGTTTTTGATTAACAAAATGTAGATTCATTATTTCAACTCCAGACCTCCCGAATACACGTCGAGCGTCTTTTCAGTTCACTACAAAAGCATGCAGAAACGTGTGAGATTTCACAACCTTGAATCATTATATATTGTTACGAGTTTTCTATATATGTTAATAATTTTAGTGGAATTACATGTAAATAGTAATTTCTTATAGAATGTAGCATGAAAAGCCTGAGAAAGCAAAGTATCGCCGGAAAATATAGGATTATAAAAGTAAGTATATTTAGCATTGAGTAAACGGCGATCTCGCCAAATTAAGGCTGCAAGAGGGCGCCGAACTAACAATGATGTTGGCGACAAATCGCCGAAAGATACCAGTTTGGACAACCATTTGGCGACATTTTGATCAGATTCTTAGCTAACTGTAATTGTATCCGGCTTATGTAATTTTAATTGTGTATACCTTCCAGCAATTTTAGAAATCGAAAGTACTGGAAATTTCTCGGTGGATGGGAGAAAATTATTTAATTTCGGAAATTTAGTTCAGAGTTGAGATCAGATAGTTGCTCCTGAGTAATGCTCACTTGTCTTACCTATAGTCAGTCTGAGCCCGTGAAACTCCTCGTGCAAAGAAGCGCAAGAATACACATGCCGTTGGCAACAGTCTTGAGCAACATAGAGGTGACAATTTGATTTAGTTCAGTTCCGCCCCTAATTTCGATGAAGAGCACCCCGGGGGAACGGGTCCGAGGAATGCCCACTCCTCTTACTCTACCACCAACTTCCCGATAGGACTTTCGGTTCGCCGCATATTTAGAGTACCACCATGCTCCACTGACACTATACAAAAATCCATGCCTTCTCTGGGATTCGAATCCGAGCCCTTCGGCACGGCAGTCAGCGACGCTAACTACACTAGTGTGCAAAACTTAAGCAACAGCAGGGTTTTTTGCCATAACTCCACGATAAATCAACTGAGAGACATGAAATGCAGAAATGAAGGAGTATTATGTATTATGTCGTAAAAGATGACGAAAGCATCGGAGCTGAAAAAGGAATACAATGCATACGGTATGGAATCAAATAAAAACAAGCTTTATTAAACCCATAGTATCGTGACTCATGATTGTCTATCCAAGAGGAAGAACAACAAGCAGATGTTCCTTAATATGGGATATACCCTCCGCTGACTGCAATGGTTGCTTCGCACCGTCTCCGCATACTCAGAACCAGCTGGTGCAACATTCCTTGCGGTAGGAGTGCCCATTCCTCAATCAGCATCTGTTTGAGTTGTTGGGTGTTCTCCAGAGGATGTAAGAGTGCTGCAATGTGTCTCCCCAAAGCATCCCACACATGTTCGATGGGATTTAAATCTGGGGAGTACGCTGGCCAATCCATTCGAGTGATATCCTCACTTTCCAGTAGTTCCTCAACAGCAAGAGTCCGATGTGGCCGTGCATTGTCATCCATAAAAATTAAGTCTGGGCCAATGGCACCTCGGAACAGACGCACATGGGGAATGAGTACCTCCTCACAATAGCGACCCCTGTTACAGACCCTCTGTCGAAAACGTGGAGCTCAGTTCGCTCGTTCAGCGTAATATCTCCCCAGACAAACACTCCAGGATCACCGTTACGGTGTCTTTCCTTGATGTTACTGGGATAAAACGGCTTCCCGACCTCTCTCCAAATCAAAACTCGTTGAGAGTCGCTTCTGGTACTGAACCGACTCTCATCCATAAAGAGGACACGACTCCATTGATCAGTTGCCGAGTTTTTGTGCTCTCTGCACCACTGTAAACGGTGGCCAACTTTCAACGGGAGACAGCGTTCAGGACGGCGGGCGAATAGACCCCCTTTGTGAAGGCGTCTGGCCACAGTAAACCGCGACACTTGTCGCCCCATTGCTGAGCAATGGCGCTTGCTGAATGCTGTCGGCCTCTTTTCGCCTGCAGGACGATATATCGGTCATCCCCTGCAGATTTCGTCCTCGGGCCGCCACCACCAACCTTTCTAACAGCTGTACCTGTGGTTTAGAACGCTTTCCAAGCGCGCGAAACGACACTTTTTTTGATTCCGAACTCTGCAGCTACACTGCTGACAGTACGCCCCTCCTCCAGCTTCCCGATCATTCTTCCACGTGTAAAATCGTCCAGGTGATTTCCTTTAGCCATATTTCACGAACTGACTCACTGGCCCTTGCAGCGAATATGTTGAATTGAGTCTCCGTCCTTCCTTTTATTCTACTGTTGAGCTGCGCGCGCTGACATCACACGTTTTGTGTACGCTCACGTCGCCTCTGATGTTTGGTTCCTAATATTTGCATACGCATGACGTTTCTACTGACTTACGTGTTCATTGTACTGATCTCCAGGCTTCCTTTTCTGCAATTTCATGGCTATCTGCTAAATTTATTATCTGCTAAATTTTTACACTAAATTAGCTTACGCATTTGATATTTTTTGTATTGTGTTTAGCGTTCTTAGTAGTTTGAAATCGTAACTGCTGATTGTGCTCTGCCATCCCGAGAGCTGTAAAAGTAATTTTGTGCAAAAATTTACAAAACTGTAAAATGCTGTTTTTGGAAAAATAAATTTTTTCTGGCTATCATCGGTTTTGTCTGCATTAAATCCATTACTAGCCCATACACATGAAAGAATATATTTTCGTTTTATAATAAACTTTTTCTGTGGCTGGCTGCACAAGCGGCTGATATATTATACAGAGGCTGTTCACACATTTCCAGACGATTTCAGTTTGCTGTTTAGAAACCAATTCTGCTTGGATTTTTTTTTTAGTCCAAAGGGGTTTTGAATCCCTGAAGGACTATTGTTTTCGCTTTGGCATTTTGCGTTGATTCACTATAAATGTCCGATTCACTTTTCAAATTGTTGCCACCAAACATTATCGCCCTGTATTATATTTAAAGAAATTAAATAATGAAGAACCTGCATAAATGTATGTATGTTTTCCGCATTCTGATAAAACAACAGTACCTAGAGCATCCAATTTTGAATAACGTACGTTTCCACCCGAATAGAGGCATCTGATGGCCCAAATTTAGAATTTGGAATTTGTTTTATTATCTATTTCGTATTTTGTAAAACTTTAACGAATTTTTGATTAACAAACTCCACGATTTAAAACCGAGCAATGGCAAAACTGTACGGAAAAAAAACCTTATTATCTCCAGGGCGCGGAAGTGTGTATCAGAAATTCTAAAGATATGCTCATTTTAAAATTATTTTTCGATATTGTTGTTGAACTGAATTTTATGGTTTAAGTGCGAAGAACATGATATTTAATAAATAACGGTAACACAAAAGCGTTAAAAAACACCCCTTTGAACGTAATTTAAAATCTCAAACATTTCAGATTTTTTTTATCAGAAACTATATTTTTGAAAGTATAAATTATTGTGTGCTGCTACTTTACAGTTTTGTTTTCATGCAAAATGTGGCTTTTAAAGAAACGATGGATGGAATGCTATGTTTGTGTTTTTTCCGAAGAAAATTATTCGCATCTAGTTATTACAAAACGTTGTGAAAGCTATGGTTTTTTGGTATCTGAAGCTGCGATAGGTAATGTCAACAACAACAAAAAAAAAGTGAGAGAGAGAGAGAGAGAGTCAAAATTTAGTTTAAAATGGAAAAATTGTTCCAAATACGTATCCAAGTAAAGCGGAATGTTTCGAATGTTGCAAAGGTAAGATCTTTAATGTTAAAAGAAAATCCGCCAGGTGAAAGGACGGTTGCAAAATGCTTAAAATGGTCAGTGTCGTTTGTAAGCAAAATGACTAATAGTGACTTGAAGCTTAGAAAGGCTAAAAAACATGATGTGCATGGTCTTTCCCCACGACATACCGCCGAACGCAGAACGTGCAAAATTCTTTATGAGAAACATTTATCAGGACAAAAATGGAGAAATGTTGTCACAGCAGAGGAATCTTGGGTGTACTTAAGTGAGTGCAATAAAAAGAGATCCATTTATTGGCATCAAAGAGGCGAAAAATATGGTTCAAGGAATGTAAGGAAAGGTTTTCTAAGGGATTCATGTTTGTTGCTCGTTTTTCATATAACGGCGAATTAAAAACAAATAGAATGGAGAAAAGGTTAAGATCAACTTCCCATATTATCAAAAATATATTTTATACTGTGTTTTCAAATATGAAATAACTTCTCTTTACGTACAGTGCAGTGTGATCACACATCAAAATCTTCTGTTTAGTTTCCCGGACGGGTATCAAGGCAATACCCTTCATTCATATCCCTACTAAATCTCCTGTTCCATCACAGATGACATTTTTGCGGTTTTGGGCTTTAAGAAAGCGAGTTGTTCAAATGTCGTTCCTTAGAGCTCCTTAGACTTTGGAAACTGTTCGAGATGAATGGGATAAAATACCTTTTTCGATACTATAAAAGGCTTTATCGTATTTAAATATTTAAAAAATACAAGGTTTAAGTAAAATATTTCTGCAATTACAATGAAAATCATGTAAAAATGTGCAAACAGCTTTTATAATAGCGTAATAGTATGACTGTAATAGTATACTGAATATGTACTCGTAAGAAAACGAGTTTCAAAGGTAATTGTAAGGTATTTTTGCATACACAATTATATTAGTAAAACGACTACAGTTTTTATAAGTAGCTGATATTTTTACTGTAATAAAAGCACAATGAGTGGAATATAAAACCTCTAATCGTATAATATCACTCACTTGATTTATTTTTTGCTGTTCGGAATTATAGGTTCTCTTTTATTTCTAATTGGACGTTAAATATTCTTCAATATTATTTTACTTTTTCTCCAGTGGCAACAAGCATTTCACAGTCTAATTTTCACGGAAATCTGTGCGTGGTTCTGACTGCATTACTGCATAATAACCTTGTCATTAATATTCAACTAAAGACTGGAATCCCGTTATGATTTATTAGCAAAGAATCGCTTTTAAGTATTTAATCTTTTCAAGGTCTTAGTGTTAATATGCAGAGCAGACACGCATTTGCAGGTTGAAATCTCATTCGGGAAAATCAGACCTCGTAAGTAGTTCTAAATCCTTTTGAAAAATGTAAAATTTTTACCGCAATAATATTAAGAACTATTTTTAAAATAAATGATTAAATAAATAAAAAAATAAAACAAAAATCTGAAAACATTCAGATTTTATGTTATTCCTAATGGGGTCTTTTAATGTTCTTCGCACTTAAACCATAAAATTCAATTCAACAGCCGTACCACAAAATATTTAAAAGAGCATATCTTTAGAATTTCCGATTTACAATCTCGCGTATTGGAGATAACAATGTTTTTTTTTCTGTACAGTGTAGCCACTAACAGATTCCAAATTCAAAATTTGGGCTTCGAGTGGAGGGTTATTCAAAACTGGATGGCTTTTTGCACCTTTTTTTTTCACAGTGCGAGAAACATACATACATTCATGCAGATTCCTCATTATTTAATTTCTTTAACTGTAATTTAGGGCTCTAATATTTGGTGGCAACAATTTGAAAAGTGAAACGTCGTTTTATAGTGAACCAATGCTATATGTCAGAACGAAATTAATAACCCTTCTGGACAAATTACCCCTTTGGGTTAACAAATAAAATGTCTCAGGTTTTAGTGGTCTCCTAAAAGGGTTTATTAAGGGTTTTATTCGCTCTGGTAGAGTTCGCAGTCTGTTGTTCCGCTCATCCTACTAAGCCATTTTGTCTTTTTAGTTTCATTATTACGCATGGTTTTTCTTCGCTATTACGCCAGATATAGTAACAGTAAAATCACAAAACTTTTAAAGCCTGCATAGCAGCATATGTTTAAAATTCCCAATGCAGTGTTAAGTGTTGCCATATATTTCTTTATTTGTGTAACTCTTTTTTCAGTTCATCATATCAATATTTAGTTAATTTGCTTAATTTATTTTTCAGTAACCATCCCGATTAAATCTGAAGGTATCTTAGGCTTTACTGCATGAACGGCAGCCGATTGGCGTTCGGAAGATAAAATTATTCTGTTTGCGGCCTCGACAATACATTTCTTTTACAGAGCCAAACTTGTTAATTAAAACTGAAAAACAAATAGCGTACATTTTTCTGAATGCCAACTCTTGCTCTCTGGAGATAAAAATATTTTATTCCGTAGGGTGCTGCCAGAGCTCGCTTTCAAATCCTTGAATTTGTCAACAAAAATTCATTAAACTTTTATAAAATATTCAATAAATAATAAAACCAATTGGAAATTCACAATTAAGGCTTCCAAATATACATATTCGGTGGAGAATTACTGAAAATCTGATGGCTATAGGTGCCATCCTTTTTTCACTATACGACGAACATACATGTATACATACAGGTGCTTACTTATTTAATTTCTTTAATAAATGAACATTAATTTAAAAAGTGATTATTAATTTGATTGTGACATTTCATTAGTTTGAAAAGTGATACGCCGTCTATAGCGAAACGACGCAAAATCACATTTCGAAACTAATAATCACTTTGGGATAATAATCAGTAAATTAGTAAGCCGATCACATTTTCCCTTCGCGTATTGGATTAAGAAAATGAAAAAAAAAGGATTATGAACTGGAGATGAAAGATTAATTATCAAGAAAACTGATGGAAAGAACTGGTTTAAGCTTTCAGTTTTCGCTGTGAGTGTTTTGTGGTTATTAGCTCAAAGGGGCAATTTACCCAAAAGGGCTATTAATTTCGTTTTGGCATTTTGTGTTGGTTCACTATAAAAATCTGAATCACTTTTCAAACTGTTGCCACCAGGCTCGAGTCTCGGAAAGGGCACTGTACAGTTTTCATAACTCCTGCTTTTTTAGAAAAAAAAACTAATAACTCTACAAGCAGCTTCTAAACAGCTTG